>JAWWEN010000020.1:10863748-10918136 GCA_035582955.1 Sycophila texana | reverse complement strand
TTGGGAATAATCCATCGCGTCGTTTAGAAGTTAAAAAGGGGGAACGACATACGTACATACATACAGACATTTTTTAAGAAGTACTTTTTTGGTCTTTCTGAACCTAAATAAGTACTTTTACGTCAAAATCTGAAGATCCAAAAATTTTGGCGACTTTCTCATGAAAATTTCTATTGCTTGCAAAATGCCGTGTAATTAAATTTTATCATGTATTTTTTATTCGAGGAGCTCACCGTAATTTTTACGAGACAATTTTTTAGCATATATAAATATAAATATAAATATTTATAAGATATAAGGAAATAGTAGAATAATTTACATCAAATTAGTAACAATATAAACCTTTTTCAAGGCTGTACATCATACTCATGCCGCTGTTCTGCTTTTTAATTCCTGCTTGGGTGCCGTGCTACTTCTGGAACGAGAATGGCATGTACTCTTGGTACGCAACAATTTTCAGATACACAGCCTCGCTGAACCTCACTTGGCTGGTCAATTCAGCCGCGCACATTTGGGGCACCAGACCTTACGACGAGTAAGTTTCGATTTGCGTTACTCCATTAAGCGTCGATATTAACTAATTTATCAAGTGTTGATAAGAACAATTCTATTTTTTCTGTCAATTTTAATTTTTAAAATGTTTTAAATGTCTAATGTCCTTTTTTACGATCAGGGCGATCAGCGCAACCGACAACATTCGAGTGGCTCTCGGTGCGTTCGGCGAGGGATGGCACAATTACCATCACGTCTTCCCGTGGGACTACAAAGCGGCGGAATTGGGCAACTACCGGGCAAACTTTACGACTGCCTTCATCGACTTTTTCGCTCGAATTGGCTGGGCCTACGATCTCAAGACAGTGCCGCTGGAAATGATAGAGAAACGCGCGGCCCGAACTGGCGACGGCACCAGAATCAAACAAAACGGAGTGGAGCACCACTACGAAGATGCTATCTGGGGCTGGGGTGACAAGGACATGCAACAGGACGACATTGATTACGCACATATTATCAACAAGGCTGACTAAATTTTTTTTTCGAACGCACCGTACCATTTGCGAATATAAATTTTCCATTCGTGCAGTAACTATAACGATATTCCAGATAGTACTATCTTCCTAATGCCAGTGAACATTTTTTTAATGCTATTTAGTTATTGAAACAAGATGTCCGATATTTTGCTTCGATAACTAAATATTTTTACGAAAGTATATTGAGGCAATTTTTAGTACAACAAGAATAATGATAAAAATCTCTTGCCTATATAAGGTGTAAAAAAATATTGTACATTGTTTTTACTTCGATACGGAAAAAAAGATTTACAAGTAAGCTGCACACTTTACGAATCGTTTACTGCATTACGTTTATTTTATTTTATTTCTTTTATGATAGTAAAGCTCATAATTAAATATTTAAATTTTCACTAATTGTTTACTAAGTTAGTTAGGAAATGCCTTTAAATTGGGTTTGGATTAAAAGAAAATTACATTTTTTTTACCGGGGTGAATGATGAAGGAGTGATGTTCTTTTTTTTAATATTAAGATTTAAATATTATACGGCTTGAAAGACTTGATCGAATGATATTGTTGTATTAAGGTGGAAAATTTGGGTCAGCTAAATTTAATGTTCTTTATTATAAATTAATGTATTTATTATTTTAGAAAAAGGCTTTATTATTTATTTAGAAGCAAGTGAATTAAATATTTTTATACTAGTCGAGTAAAAAAATAATTCACAACTTGATATAAAAATCTTTCATCTGAGAGTTTTTATTATTGAATCATTATTACTATTTACTTTATTTCACTGTTTATTTAGCTCGTAATTTAATTACGTAATTATAGTATTTCCTTTAACTATAAAATAATTAAGTGCTATTTAAATAATAAACTCGTGATTATTAGATCATTAAAATTTTCAACATATGAAGTAAAAACATTTAATATTGAAGTTAAAAAAAAAAAGATACCTGGTGAGACTTTTGACAATCTAAAAATTTATAGTACGTTTTTACAAGTGCATAAGAGAATGATTTTCGAAATTTTAACAATATAAAAATTTTCCCCAAATAAAGTAACCCGCAGTAATTGTTTACTGCACAAATGTAATTTTACAACTCCAACTAATTAAGTTTTTGCATTATTGTTGTAAATTTGTAAGGAGGCTCGATCTTTTCTTTCATTACCTATGTAGCTCTGCGTTATTTTTATTCGAGTCAGCTGTGAGTGTTACGAGTAGTGACAATATTATACCCACTATTGTACTTATAAATAAAGTTAAGATCATTTTGTTACATTGAAGTACTTCGCTGGTTATTTTTCCATTTTCCTCGCAACTTCTAGTAGCCTTAGTATAACAGCAGTTGTAGCAACAGTAAACAAAAATCGCCTCTTTGCCTTACATACGTAGTATAATAATTAATAATAATAATTTCATAACTTAGTTTTTGTTCATTATTGTTAATTTTTTTTTGTTGCTGCATTCATTTAAAAAAAAAAAAACAAGTATATTTGAATTTAAAATAATCAACTGTTGTTCATCCGTATACACAATTACGCCCGCAAAAAAATGTTTACATATCTTAACTCATAAAGATAATAATTATTTATGAGGCATCTGCAAAACATGTGAAACACATGTTGCAATATATATCCAACTGTAATAAGTAATTCATACCGAACCTCTTTCGAAAATGACGCCATCTGTAAAATTGTCATGTGCATAAATATTTCAATTTTCCTTAATTTTGTTTAGTTTATTATTTTTTTTTATTTTAAGAATATAATGCAATATGTAATAATTTATTAACCATGTTATTATAAATTCACTTAACGTTCATTATGTTTGTCAAAAATGTACGTATACTAGATTGCAATTATACAATGAATGATCTTATTAATTATCCATTCGCATTTTTCGTCAAAGTGCACTTTTTCTTTCTAGTCAGCGTTCATCTTGCAAGTCTCGTTAAAACTTGACTGTGAGATACTCATATTACGCTAACAATAAGTGTGACTAATCAGAAAAAATTGTTCTTTTCTTGAAACGATTAAAAAATTATTTTAAAAAATTTCTTCATTTTAACAATCAAACAATATAATCATTTATTATATAGCTACAAATGTACTATATATCACTTTCAAGAGGTAATTCAACGATTAAATTTAAAAAAAAAATGGTTTTTATTATTTTGTAAATGTTATCGACAAATTTAGATCTAATAATATAAAAACTGTATATAACATTTACAAAATAATTCAAAGCATTTTTTCTAAATTTAATCTTTCAATTGCCTGCCTCTTAAAAAAATATGTTCGCAAGAACAAGCATCATATCTGAATTTTATTTTTGTTCTTACATAACTGATTTTAAGGAAAGGAAAGCCTACTACTAATTTAAAAAGAAAAAATGTTTTTTCGATTGTCTTGGTAAATAAATGCTCTCCGCAAAGAATGTACATTTGTAGAACTGCCACTGTGCTGCCACTTCAAAAGTTCCAGCGATCGTGCAGAGACATACCAAGTATATATGATCTTGGCATCATTAAGTCCCGACTAGGCAAAGAGAAACCATCATTCGGTATTGGAGGCTCAGCCGCTTAACTTCAATTCGGGAGCTGTCAATTTACTTCTAGTAGGTACCCATAGAGAAAATTAAGATCAGTCAAGTAATAGTTAGTTAATTGTACGTTCATTACATTAAATAGTAGTTAATTACATTAAAAATATGGAATGCAGCTGTAGTTACTTTTTTTTTATACTTTTAGTTATAACAGATTGGAATAAAAGTACTCAGTTTAGAAAACAAAGGTACTTGTCGTAATTTGATTTAATTAATAAATTTATTTTTGATTTTGTTGATGAAATTTTTTGACACTAATTACGTGATTATGTAATCAAAAAATATATTAGAAATTTTTGAAGTGTATTATTGATTGTTTTTTCGAAACTTTACTTTAATTGATACTTGTATGTAAATTTTAATTTTGTATTGAATTTTTTTGTTTTTGCCATCATACTACTTATTAATTGTATAATACGTGCTTGATTATGTCAATATGCGTTTATAAGAACTATGACTGTGTTTAGAATCAAATCATGCAAAAAGTCAAGTAAAAAGATCATTATTCAGTTATTTATCGTTTTTTTTAAGTAATGGATCTAAAGATCCAGGGTAGCAAATCTTTTAAATAAAAAATTTCTAATTAATTATTACAAAAATATTTTGTAATCCAGCAACTAACAAAAAAATATTTAGTTTTTTAATTTAATAATATTGGTATTTTGATAGGAGAATTATCAATCAAACAGGAAAAATAGAGAAAGTTATCGAAAATTCGGTAGCAGGATGGGTACATTTGAATCGTCGTGTCGCGAAAGTGGCGGCAAAGGTGGCGATTCACTGAAGCAGAAAACCCTAACTGACAAGGCAAAAATAAACGAACGAAAGCCTGGAGTGCAGAGAAATCTTGGACAAGGTGCCGGTTATGTTTTGCTCAGTTTCACGTGTGCTCTTTGTGTTTTTCTAAGCATCATTTGCCTCTGTCTCACCTCTGCTTTAATTTTCTTGGACCAACGAGTCGATGCAACTGAAATTTGTAACGGTATGTTGTTCGTATTTTTCTTCTTGCTATAGTGTTATTCTTATTGCTCATTGTTATTACTGTAACTTTCTCATTCGGTTTATTGTTTTTTTTTCTACAAAATTATTCTTTAGCAAGATTTTGTTTACGAAATTCTACTTTTTTTTATTTAAATATTTAGCTAAAACACCTGTTTTTAGGTTATCTCTTTAATACGACTGTAGCCGGTAAATAACACAAACAATTATATCATTTAGTACAAGTAAAGGAAAAATTATGGAAAATAAATCTACATTTATGTTTGTCTATAAATATTTTAAAAATTGTTACCTTTTTTCTGCAAAAAAATGTTGATTTCAAGTAATAAAAGTGTTTTCCACTATCTGTAGTCCGGTAGATAATTGACGAGTAAGGGTGTAAGTATATATATATATATATCGTCACGCGGGAATCTGCATAGTTGCATTTTGTATCAGGAGGCGCGGTAGCGCCTTGAGGCAAGTCTAAGCGTATATGTACATATACATAAAAGAATACAATGTTTAAACGTTAATTGCATTTGTAAAATGTGTAGTATTAGCGTTATTTTTCTTTATTACACACCTACATTCAATTCAGTTTTTACCATATTATCTATTATACACAAATTATATCTGGTGTAGATTAGATTAAATATTTTCGTTTTTTTTATCGTGACTAAGTCGTTGAAGAGAAACAAAAATACACTCTTCGCATCGCCGGTCCTAACGAAATTAGCAATTTTCACTTAACACGTGTGCGTCTCGTCGGTCCTAACAAAACTAGTGTATGTTAGTAGTTTGAAAAAGTGTTATTTAATTAAACACAGTTGACCTAGACTGACGTTAATTAATAACCGAAATTGCCCACTTTACACGTCTCGATAGAATTGTATAGAACAATTATTAGATTTTCACAAAAACAAAGTTAAAAATCTTTTATTGCACTGCCTATTACAAAAACAAAAGATTCTTTTATCTTTTTAGTTATAAATATCTAATTATATTCAATCTAATTCTTAAATTCTGTATGTTTAATTTTTTCTTACAATATAACATTATAAAAATTACGTATGTGCATGTGCGTACACATGAGTTTGTAATATAACATTCCGTGTTTAAACAAAATCGTTAAATTATTGAATTTCATTACGAGTAAGAAAAACTTTGATTTTTCAAATTCTTGGCTCACAAGTGTGTGCACTATTATTAAACAATGTACATTATAAAATAAATTTATTTTTGTGCAAAAATAAATATTTAGTAAAGCTCACTATTTCTTAATACTTCTAACTAAAAACAAACTTAACGGTTCCGAGTGCGCTGAAAAGTGACAAAATTTTCTAACGTATTAGAATTCTTTGTATACGTGTATTCACATTAATTCCTAAGCTATTTATTGTATCTCATTCAATAATAGCATCTGCGTAATCTTGAATTTTCAGCATTTTAAAAATATCCTGCACTAACGAGAAAATTTCTTTCATCGTTCGCGAAAATTGTGACATGCACTCGGGTATAAGTTTATTTAAGAAGACTTAATCTGCAAATGCATGCACCATGGACTTGGTATGCAGAGAAGAGTGTGGTCATTATAAATACTAATACTGACTCTCCTCCGTCGAAAGATCTTCCGCCTAAGTGGTCTAGTTCCGATGCCCTATAACACTGTCGTTGCTTTTGACGTTAAATATTATTTGAATAAAAGTAATGTCCGTATAAAAAAAAGGTTGACTGCGAAAGATTTTCAATTTGCATTTTTTATTACGAATAACTAGTAAAATTTTTTAATAGAGAAAACATAATTATGTAAGTCGCATAAGCAATCAAATAAACAAATAATTGAAGAGAAAATTAATTTTTAATTACAATTCGCTTAAAAATAATTGTAGAATGAATTAACGTTTTGAAATGATTATTTTGCGTTTTAAAGAGCAGTCGCTGAAGCAAATTTAAATTTTATTTTAAATTCAGATAAGGTTCAGCTCAATACTACGTTAAAACCGAATGAATTATAAATTGTTAGCACCTACACCTTTTTATTATCAAAAATTTTGAATAATTCTTTTTTACGGAATAATTTTGTCTTATCTTAAAGTAAATTTAGTCCAGATATTTTAAACTTCTAATATTTTTTCGAAATCCATCACCTTTCAAGCATTTGCGTTGATACGAAATTCATGGCCCGTCCCTTTTTTCAAAATATAATCATGGGATAGGTCTATAATTTTTAGATTTAAAATTTACATCTGAAATTTGCGCTGTCGCGTTGGGAGAGGGAACAATTTCCCCTCTCGCAACTTGTACATACTTGGAATTCTCAACTTTTTTCTCCGTTCGTTTTACATGCATAGAAAAAAGGGTCTTTTTCCAGGCACGTATTAATAATAAATACTTACCTGGACTGAAATTACTTCATAATATAATAAAGAGCTATTAAAAATAAGGTATAAAACTATCTGAACGTTTGTAATGATAAATAGAGCTACATTAATATTTTATAATCATTCACACTACGAGCCTTTCAATTTTAAGACTTTAACGTATATAAAAAAAAAACCTCATAAAAAGTATGTATAAATCAAATAAAACTGATGAAGCATTAATATTTGATTTATATCTTTCGAGATATTAATTATTTACGAATGAAAAATGTAGAGTATGCTTTTTTTTAATTAGGTACTGAAATAATAAACGATGAGGCTCCCAAAGACTGGCCTGAGGTGGATCAACTCACACTTGGTTGGGAGACATCAGTCTTTTATTTCCAATTCAAATGGTAGGTGAAAAATGACTCGCAACCAACGTGATCGAGCCACGCACAGAGCAGTACTTGGTAGCCCTTTTTCTACCTCTCTTATAGACGAAATACATAAATATAAATAATAATAAGCTAATTAATAAGCAATAAAAAAAGTTTAATTTTTAATGTATGTTTCAGGTACACGAAAGCTGAGTGATTACTCTTCGTTTGCATTAAATCGCGATATGTCTACTTTGGAGGCTGATTTTCGATTGCCCAAAGAAATTAGGCCTCTATACTACGATCTTTATTTACATCCTAATTTAAATAATGGCACGTTTGAAGGGCGAGTGTCTATTCTCATTGAGGTGTCAAAAAAGTACAACTTTATCACGTTACATCAGAAAGATCTCAGCATCAAGGTGCTAAACTTGAAAATGCGCTCGCGCGAGGATCAGCTGAACGTGGAAATTAAAGAAAGCTATCCGATAAATAAAAATGAAACTTTCAAGATTGTGCCCACCAGAGAGTTGGAAGTTGGTGTATATAATCTCAGCCTGTCGTTTTCCGGATCGCTGCAAGATAAGATAGTAGGTTTTTACTCCAGTAAATACAAGGACGAGAAGAATAACACCAGGTAAAAATTCTATCGAAAATTTTTATCTTAATTAAAAAAAAAACAATTGCAAATGCAATGACACGAAAATAATTGCTTTGTAGAGTCATAGCCACTAGTAAATTTGAGCCAACGTATGCTCGGAGGTCGTTCCCTTGCTTTGATGAGCCAGGTTTTAAAGCGCAATTTGATGTTAAACTTGTTCACCCAACGGGTGACTGCTACAGTGCCTTATCAAACATGAATGTTGAGGTAATTTTATTTTTATGAATAGAAATATAGACATTTTTCGATATAGAACTGGTCAGCCTTGAGATTTGAGTATGTATACCGTACGGCCATTGAAAATACATATTATTTCTTTGGAGTGCTAATGTGGGAACAACAAATAACATGAGAAGTAAAAAACAATTAATGCAATCGTCGGTTTTTCAGCTTAGTTATCCATTAGCATGGCACATACCGATTTAGAAAAAAGCTTATGTGCAATTTTATTTTTATAGTAAAAAGTAATTCAATTTTGTTTTGTAGCTAATCCTACAGTGACAAAAAGAAATAGGAACTTTTACTGTAAGTTATTTGAAATGAAAAAAAAGAATACACTTGGAACATTAAAAACTTATTAACAATTACAAAAAAATTATTATTTTTGTAGGAAAATTTCTAGAAATTTTATAATAATCAATTTCATATTTTAAATCTTTCTCCTATCTTCAAGAATTTATAGCAAAATTTCCTACGTTATTTTTTTCACTGAATACTATGTGTGAAGTGCAATTTAAATTAAAAATGCAAAATATAAATGGTTTAAAAATAAAATGGCGAACGAACGGCAAATTTTCGCACTAAAATCCGGGAGAATGAAATAATACTGTGGGATGCATATTGCATAAAAAAATACTTAATTTTTTAAACTATTATATCAGTGTACTAAAGAGAGCTATATAAAAACATAAAGCAACATTTTAGAAATCTGAAGCGGACAAACCTTCTGAAGGATTTACTACTGTCACTTTCGCAAAGAGCGTACCGATGTCGACATATCTCGCTTGCTTCATTATCAGCGATTTCGTGGCTGTATCGAAAAAAGCCAATGGTTTAGCTGGTAAAACTTTTCCAGTGAGCGTTTACACGACAAAAGCGCAAAAAGAAAAGGGATCTTTCGCTCTCGATGTGGGCGTCAAAATCATTGAATTTTACATTAATCTTTTTGAAATAGATTATCCACTACCGAAGTTGGGTATTTAAAGCTTCTTCATTAAGTCAGGCAATTTGTTTATTTGCTTTTCTAATTATTTTCCATTTTATTTTAAAGATATGGCGGCCATTCCTGATTTTGTGTCCGGTGCTATGGAAAATTGGGGCTTGGTTACTTACCGAGAAGCCAAGCTTCTTTACGACAGTGAGACTTCCACCAAAACTCAAGAGGAAATAGTGCTAGTAGTTGCGCACGAATTCGCACACATGTGGTTTGGAAACTTAGGTAATCCATATAAACCTGAAATAATATTTTTTCTTATAAAAAATAAAATGTTCATTCAAACTCATTTTATTTCAGTAACGATGGCCTGGTGGAATGATCTGTGGCTCAACGAAGGTTTCGCCACGTTTATGCAGTATAAAAGTTCCGACGCGACACTTTCAGAATGGCACTTTGTAAGTTGATTATTTCAAAATCTTAACAACTGCAATTGAAATCAAGTACATAGCAGACAGTATCTTTCTAGATGGATGAATTTTTATTAAACGTATTGCACCCAGCCATGGCCACTGATGCAAAATTAAGTTCCCATCCTATTGTTCAAAAAGTTACCAATCCCGATGAAATTACTGCCATATTTGACGTCATCTCCTATCAAAAGGTACTAAATTACTTTACTAAATAACTTATTTCTCATTGAAAATTATCGATAACGATTATAATTTTTTTAATTAGGGAGCGTCAATTTTGCGGATGCTGGAACAGTTTGTCGGCACTGAGGTATTTTACGCAGGAGTCACGAAATACTTGAAAAAGCACGCTTACGAAAATGCGGAAACAGTGGATTTATTGAATATGATACAAAGTTCACTCGGCAATCAAATTAACGTAAACGCTATTATGGACACCTGGACCAGACAGATGGGTTTCCCTGTAGTAAAAGTCTACAAAAACAGGTTTACTTATACTTTGAAACAAAAGAGATTTTTATCCAATCCCGACAGCAAATCCAATTCGTCAGAATCGATTTTTGGTTATAAGTGGACTATTCCTATTACGTACGTCACTAGTGAAAATTCTACGCCTACGTTAGTTTGGTTTGACAAAGATGCCGAAACTCGTAAGTAAAACATTAGATGATAAATAATTAAAAACTTTTTTTAATGTAAATTAGATTAACGTGAATATCTTGTTTAGTGTTTACTACGCACACTATAATAATCGTCATTGATGAATTATTTTAAATATTTTTAGTGGAGATCAAGTTGAACGAACCCGTCGAGTGGATTAAATTTAATACTGATCAAATTGGTTATTACCGCGTCAACTACGAACAGTCCGAATGGCAAAACTTACTCAATGTCTTACAAACTAGTCACAAGGTATTTAATTTTCTCACTATTTTATCATGTTACTAATGAGCATATTTTGTTATACTGATAGAATTATCACGTGAGTGTAACAAGCATCATCGCAAAAGCTGTTTTCATCAATTATTATAACACCGTATAAAAACTAATCGAATTTTATCAAACAGATTAATAATTTTTATATGTCATTTTTGCACGAATTTTCTTCGCAAAATTTCTTGAAAAATTCTATCCGTATATGTACTTATCTCAATTCTCTTGAATTTTATAGCGCTTTTCTTCTCAAGATAGAACACATTTTCTCGAGGACGCATTCAGTCTAGCCGCTGCAAAGGAACTAGATTACTCGACGGCGATGAACATGACACTTTATCTCGGTAGCGAAAAACATTTTTCACCGTGGGTAGTCGCTGCCAATAAGTTAAAGACGATAGACAGATTACTCACATCGACTCCAGCATCTTCAAAATTCCGTGTCAGTTTCATCAGTAATAACAGTAACGATATTATAACAATAACAACAGCAATAATAACATTGATAATAGCAATATAACTGAAATACTGATAAAAATAATGACAATAACAGATGTACTTTTTATCGAAGGATGTTGAGGAAATCTAAAAAATTCCGGGGAGACTTCGCACTCCCAGGAAGTGTGGGATTTTTATCTGCCAGTAGCTCTACACCCTTTCCGTGGCATAGAAAGTCCCCCTATATCGCTGTGAAACTTTACTTCGTCGAGGGGGGAGCGTCCCCTCTTGCCCATTAATAATAATAATAATATTTCTAATAATAACAATCAATTGTTTTAATTTTCTATATTTTATATATTATTATTATATTTAAAAATTATCAGTATTTCGTTATTTTTTTAAATTATCAGTTTGAAATATCGAGTATCTTTAAGGGTTTCTTTGAATCTCCTATCTTTGTATGTAGATGATATATGTATGTCGATTTAGGCGTACGTGAGGGAGCTTGTGGACGGCGCTTACCACGACGTCACGTGGAACGTCGACAAATTGGATGATCACGATATATTGTGAGTACAATCAATACAATATATATTTTGATAAATGATGTAATAAATATTTATTTACACGAAACATGTGTGGCGATCCGGAAACACTGGATGTCTTTATAGTGAATTTTCAGTTTCTTTGAGAATTAATTATTATTATTTTTAAAAAACAAAAGTTAAAAATCCTACCTATATATTTTACATTTCATTTTTTTGCTAATTTTACGATTGGCTAAACGAATCGAAAATTTAATTTCAGGAAGCTTAGAGACACAATACTGGGTCTTGCGTGCTCAGTCGGACACATCGAATGTTTAGAGGAAGCTGGTTCTATCTTTAGAGTCTGGATAAATGATGAGAAAGATGTACGCCCGCATCCAGATATTCGCGAGCATGTTTACTACTACGGTGAGTTAATTAAGAAAAAAATGAATTTAAACATGAATGGTACGTGTTTAAACGTCTTACAATGTTTATATATTTTAACATCAGGTATGAATCATGTCGGTGGTGAAGCTGAATGGGATGTAATGTTTAAAAGATTCAGCAACGAGGGATCCGCCGCCGAAAAGAGTTTGCTCATGAATGGATTAGCAGGCATTCGTTCCAGTTGGATTCTTAAAAAGTAAGTAGCTCAACTATCAGACTTCGTTAAAAGTACATTTTTATATAAAAAAGATACAAATACTATCGCTGGAAACAATCTCAAATAGTGTGACAATGGTATTACAGTATGTTATGTGACCTCAAAGTATAATTAATCTGGTATGATCTAAGAACTTTTTTCTTAAAATAATTTGTCCAGTGTACTTTGGAAAGCACTCTCAATATCACTCTTTATTACTTTTCATAAGGATAAGATAGAGTTGGAAAAAAAGTTGCCGTGTCTGGTTATATCGGTACTTTATCTACTTAAATATTCACTTTGCTAATAATTCTCTGAGAATCGATTTAACACTACAGCCGCTATATCTTATCTGCGCAGTATAATTTTAGCGTGAATCCTTATCGTAATCACCACCCTTTTCATAAAAATCCCGAAAAAGAAATGTAACTTTGTTTGTTTATTGTAAGCTGAAACTAAAAGTATGCTTTCTAAATCTCTGTACCTTTTTTAAACCAGATAAAATCGCAGGTTCATCGAAAAATCTATCGAATTACCAGTTAAGCGTCGATCTCAAAATTTTGCAAGGCATCTTTTTAAGAAATGAAAAAAGATTCTATCTCATTCCTATAAAACTGTAGATTTGCACCGTTTCGAATTTACTATAGTAGCAGTGAATGGCATAAAATTCGGACGATTTTGAGATTGATTTCGAGATGGGACTCTAAATGCAATACCCGCATGCTCGTAATGCGCTAGATTTCTCGCTCGCTGAATTTATAGAAAGGGCACGTTACGCATTGCGTGTTACGTACGAAGTGTTACACGCTTCTTACGTGTTTAGCATTTCGGATTTTCCACTTTACGTATTCCGCATTATTTATTAAACCATTTACCATTGTTGTCAAATAATTAAGAAAATTGCTAATTTTTTTAGGTTCATAACGCTGGCGATGGACGAGAAGTTGGTGCGCTCGCAGGATGCGCTAAGTTGCCTGATCAAGATCTCCAATAATCCGGAAGGAAGAAGCTTGGTCTGGGACTGGGTGAGAGAAAACTGGGAGTTTCTCGTCAAACGTTACACCCTCAACGATCGTTACCTAGGTCGTTTGATTCCGTCGATCACGAGCAGTTTCACCAGTCAAGTAAAACTTGATGAGATTCGTGCCTTCTTCGAGCGTTACCCCGAAGCGGGCGCCGGAGCGACAGCGCGAGCACAAGCTCTCGAAACCGTCGAGACTAATGTAAATTGGCTCGAGAACAACTTGAATAAGATCGATCAGTGGCTCGATTCCCGCCCCACGCCTAGACATGTGAGCTGAATACACCATTAAATTATTACTTTTTTATTTTGTTTTTAATATTTCATCTTTTTTTTTTATTAAGAACTGAATAAATGGTGCATCTGTATAGGAAATATTTAATGATTTTATCAACATTCTCCAACATTTTTGCCCTGTCTTCTTTAATTGCGCGAAATTTTCAGGTATTTAGTGATTTTTTTTTATCGGTGAGCAACAAGTTCGTGAGAAAGTCATTCGAGTGGAGTACAGACTTATTCTACTTGTTTGAAAGGAGATGAATTTGACGCCAAGCGTACTTTTAGAATGAAACGTTTCTATGATTGAAGTTGCGCAACTTTTGTTCACACTTTCCGCTTTTTTTCTCCAGAGGAATCGAAGAAAGTTGAAAAGCGATTATTGTGTCCATGGGGTGTCAACGTGTCAAATTGTCTATAATAATCATCTAATTTATCGATCGTTTCGGTTAAGTGTCCGAGTTACAGGCTACTAATTGACCGCAACGATCTTCGAAGGTCGTTTCTATCGAGCTGCACAGCATTTAATAATATGATTAAGTACGATCAATTAAAATAGCAAGTTAGAAAAAAAGAAAAAAAATGAGAAAAAGAAAAAAACGTAATCCAAACAGAAATAGTGCAAAGGTGCTGTTTTGAAATTTAAAATAGAAAACGATAATAAGGCAAGACATATTTACGATGGTCCCGCGGCGGAGGTAAAACTTATAAATAAAAAGTTTATTTTCGAGCAACAATGAAATAAATTGGTCGGAAAGATTTTCGAAAGAAATTTTCGACATACACACGCGGCCCGAGAAGAAACGCCTGTCGGTCGACGGCAAAAGACAAGTAAGGAAGGGAGAAAACGAAGTGGAAAAAGGAAATAATAAAATTGGACGAGCGTATAGTCGGGCGAGGGTTGAAGTGTCTTAAGGGTAGGAAGGAATACCTGGGGACGCAAATAAACCTACTTGTGTGTGTGCATTTCGAGTGGGCGTGGAATGATTGATGTAATCAAGATAATAGATATAGCGCGCGGCCGCTAGATAAAAGAGAGAGGAAAAAAATCGTGAAAGCTCGAAAAAAGATAAGCGCGAGTCGGGGGTTCGCGGCAAATGTATTGTGAAATAATTTTAGGCTCGCGGCGAGCTAAAATAAGTTAGCGGCTTAATCATTTCGATTTCGAGCGAACTATTTTTATCGTAACGGATGAATTTGGGAATGCTCGCGGTTATATGCGGGTTATGCATCAATTTGGGACTAGGCTGGCTATATTTAAAAACCCGGACGGCAGCCTTTTTTTTCATTTTTTTTACCTCGGAACTGTTGTTCCTTTTATGCACACAGCTGTTCGTATTGTTGACAGTCAGTCGTGACACCTACTCGGTTACTGTGCAAGCTTTCATGCTGAAATCTGGCTCAAGGGTTTAGATAGAGTGAAAATACGAAAATACATGTACACGTGCAGTAAATAAAATTTCAATCGAGCCAATGAATTTCACGGCACTTTCTATCTCTGTGTATTAATTCTGAATGGTCAAGTTCAATGAAAAAAAAAAAAAAAAAAAAAAAAAATTGTAAGATTCTTCAAATTCCTTCTACAACAAAAGTGATTTTTAATTTGAGAAAAGAAAATAAAAGAGATAAAAAAAAGAACGATTGCGATGGTTAACACTTATAATATACATAAAATTAATTCGATAAATAAAAGACACGTGCGAGTTATAGCTACGAGGAAGAAACAAAGTCTTATTTTTTTTAGCACAGTCTATCGTATGCAGGCAGTTTAAAAAATAAAAAGATGCCCAAACCGATTGAATTAATAATAAACATTAATATTTCTATTTGGCTAAGAATGTGGTGAGTTTGATAGAAGAAGTCGTTAACATTTTTATTTACCAAACAGCAAAAGGCTCAAAATTATTCAATTCCGAATTTAAAATAAGCATTTCAATATTTAAATTTGATTACAAACCTCCTCGTCAGGTCTGTAGCGAGATTGCCACATAAGGTAAAAAAAGAAGATTAAAAAGGTAGACTCAATGATTTATACAAAAATAAGATTTCCCAGAGACTCGTGGCGGACTACCGTGTATAGTTTAAAAAAATAAATAAAACATAAAAAAAGAAAAAGAAAAGAAGCAACACTTTGCAATGTTGATCGAGGGGTACTTATTGCGAGCGCGGCGGTGCCTGAAAAAGGTCAAATTCAACTATCAATCATAGAAGATATCGCAAAAGAAAAACAGTAAAAAGAGAGGCAAAGCAGAAGAAGATGAAACTTGTTCGATTACGAGGTCGTCATGCGAAAAATGAAGTACGCGTATGTATGGGAAAGAAAGGCAAAAGGAGGCACGGTCGGGGAGACACGCCGCGAGCAAGCAGACGACAGACGATTGACGATCAATGAACGGACCACGTACAAAGGGTGGGGAGCTTGAAATAAGGTATATCCCGAATTCCCGGTGGTATCTAAAATCGGGCATTTTTTTTTTTTATCTTTTTTCGAAAACGCTCGTCCTTGTTCTAAGCGATTGTCGGTAGTAACGGCGTGGCGGCGGCAGCAGCGGCGGCAAGGCGAGAAACGGAACGGGTTCTTTTCTCTTCGTCTCTGTCCGGCTCCATACCAGTCTCTCCCTCTCAGTCCCTCGTTCGCTGCGGGTCGAACTCCCCACCTCGCCGGCGGAATATCCGAAAGGCGAGCGCGACGAGCATCGAGAGCGGCGATCCCGAGGAGTCGCGATTCCAACGTCGTAGGAACGCGATCGTCGGGCCGGATATTTTTTTAAAGGAGCGAGTGAGAGAGGAAAAGAGGACCTGTCCTCCCGTACATACGCGGCGAGATGTGCGTACGTAGCCGGCCGCCGCCGGCAACGAGAGTGTACCGTGAAACTTTCATCGGACCCCGCGTTTAAATTCGCCGCCGCTCGTGTCTTCGCGCAGATATACGTGCACAAATAATCGCCTCCCGTCGAGTTTCAAATTTATGCAGCTATACCAAATGTGAGGACGAGGAGGTGCGGAGATGCGAAGGCGCAGAGATGAGGAGATGAAGCGATTGAGAAGATGGAAGAAAATGAAAATGCTCCTCTCGGAGGCTGACTAAATTTGAACGTTTGAGAAACAGAAGATGAATAAGAGGAGAAAGAGGCCGCAGAAGAAAGAGACACCGAATAAAGCGTGTACGCAGAGGCGCCGGCGTTAAGGTTGTCATTCCTTTCAATTGAAGATTTAAAAAAGACAGTATCTTATATAGTGCCATAACCGAATCTTCGATCGGATCGTAGCGAATGAAATGAAAAGCGAAAGATGCCTCCAAAATGTAGGATAATAAACGTCGTGTAGAAGTGAGAGAAGCTTCGAAAAGCTCGAAGCTCCTTGCCGCAGGTCGACATGACGTGAGGAGCGGAGCAAAGAAGAAAAAAACGGCAAAGATGCTGAACGAGAGCGTAGCGGCTTACAAGCAGCAGTCCCTGGCAGAGACAAACTACGCCCTCGCAAAGTTTCACCACGACCCGCTCTACATCGTTGTGCCGATCAGCATCATCTACGCGGTCATATTTTTCACGGGCCTAATTGGCAATGTCTCGACCTGCGTGGTTATAGCGCGCAACAAGTGCATGCACACCGCCACCAACTACTATCTCTTCAGTCTGGCCATCTCGGATCTGTTACTACTGATTAGCGGCCTGCCGCCGGAGATTTATTATATATGGTCCAATTTCCCCTACATCTTCGGCGAGACGTTCTGCATCGTGCAGAGCTTCGCGGCCGAGACCTCCGCCAACGCGACTGTACTCACCATCACTGCTTTCACGGTCGAAAGGTACGAACGATGTACATGTATTATATTCATTTTCAAGTAGTATCATTAATTGGCTAAATAATGCTTATCGTGCTTTCTGGACTTCATTTCATTATTTAATTTTTTCTTTATTTTTTTCATAATACTGTTTTTCGGCACCATCACAGCTTTCACGCTCGAATATATTATTCACTTAAAGTCGAATAATTAATCGATTAAATAATGGTTATCGTGTTTTATACTTTTTGGGTTTGCTTTAATTATTAATTAATTTGTTTTTAATGATATATGTTTTTACCTAATCGTCACCATCGTAACTTTCGCGATCGATAGATACAAGCGATGTACATATTTGTATTCACTTAAAGTAGAATAATTAAGTAATGCTTTATACTTTGTGGAATTGATTCAATTATTTATTTATTTTTTTCAATAATTTCAATAATACGGTTTTTATACGTCAATTGTCACGCTCATAGCTTTTGCAGTTGATAGGTACGAACGATTATAAATATATACATTTATATAAAATAGAATAATTATTATTATTTATTAAATTATTTAAATATCATAGTTTATTTCTTATTACTTTTTACTTTTAATAATACTTTTATTAGCGGATCGTTAACATCACCGCTTTCACAATCAAAAAGTACGACCGATATATAAGGCATGCTGTATATCATACAGTCACATAAAATAGTTAATTAATTGACTAAACTATTAATAATTATCGTACTTTACCTTCTGGATTTAATTTGATAATCTAATTATTTATTTCATTTATTTTTCATTTATTTTTTATTTTTTTTAATAATACCTTTATTAACTGTTCGTTGACCGGCTATTACCGGCTGAAAATATTGTCAGGCATAAATTACCGATAAAATTAGAAATTGTTTGAAAAATTAGAGGTCCGAATTATTTTTAAATTTTGGAGAACTTATTAATAGCTTTCACGAGCTCAATGCTCAAAAGCGTCAAAGCATGTTCAATGACGCCTGTCGGCTAAATAAATGTTTGTTATTCTTCGTTCCGCAAGGCGACTTACTCGTCGTGAAAAACTAAATTGTCCTCATTAAACAACTAAAAAATGACAACATAATGCTTTAAAAAAAAAAACGAAAAAAAGTAGAAGCAATAGAAAAATTATAAAGTTTATACAAAAAAAAACGAAAGCAAACACAGCCTGCACGAGGGTATATATCGGAAAACTGTAAAAATAAATTCGCTTCAAAAAAGCGAATATGCATTTATTCTTTTACTTATTCTTATTCGATATGAGCTGAAAAACTTATCACGCTTAGAGTAAGCGTATATTCACTTAAATATTAAAAAAAAAAAAAAAAAAAAAAAAAAAAAAACTAAAAATTCTAAAATAAAACCTGAAGTTCCAAGAAAATCAAGCAAATAAAAGCCGGACGTGGGTATTATATACCGAAGAACTGAAGATTTAAGATTTGGTAGGTCGTAAGTGTAGATCCGAGCAATCGCAAATGAGAGAAGGGAGAGGGTGCGAAATGAAACGGGCCGTGTAGGATATGACTGGGGGCGCATCGTAAAAGGCCGCGAGGCCGTAACGAGGCGGACGCTAGGGGAATGACGAAATCGAGGAATCCCTTTGGTTTGCTTTCAGATACGTGGCTATATGCCATCCCTTTCTCTCGCACACGATGTCGAAGCTGTCGCGGGCCGTAAAGTACGTGATTGCCATTTGGTTATTGGCTCTGTGCCTGGCCATTCCCCAGGCGATACAGTTCGGCATCGTTTACCGGCGCCACGCCAACGGTACCGTCGTCGAGGGCAGCGCCGTCTGCTCCATCAAGTGGACCTCCATAGACCACGCCTTCGTCGTCTCCACCGTCCTGTTCTTCGTCCTGCCGATGACCCTCATAACCGTCCTTTACGTCCTCATCGGGCTGAAGCTCCGCAACTCCCGACTTCTGCTCAGCGCCAAGCGCAACCCGCCCAGGCACTGGAGCCTCGCACATTCCGACAGCACTAGGGCCAAAAGCTCGGCCCAGAAGAACGTTATTCGTATGTTGGGTGCGTACCTACAATAAGTGATCTCTCCATTTTCGAATTTAATTAAAGCCACGCGCGCGCGCACAGGCGAATCGAAAAAATAAAAAATAATATTAAATATATCGAGAGGCGAAGGCTGTATAACTTCTTTCTTTTTTTATTTGCGCGTGTAAAAATTCGACGGTGTGTCCTGCGTACACGTTAGATGCTAAGCCACTTTGAGATATAATACCTTCGGCGATTAGCCACGATATTCAAAAAGACATACATATAGACATATATCCGAGGTTCTCGCGCGCGGGAAGAAACGCCAAAGCTTGGAGAAAACACCAACCGGTTTTCTTGATCGCTACGAAATATGTGCGCGTCTTCTTGTGCTATGTGCCAAAAACGAAAAGTGACTCCGCAGCTCCCCGGGACCGTTTAACGCTCGCGGAATTTTTATTGCTTTTGTCCGTACCACCTTGACTTTACCAACAATTGCCAAATTGTAATGGTGCCGGCACAATTTATCGGACACTTATATATATATATATAAGGTACTCGCGTACGATCGTTTCTCATTTTCTTTTTTTTTTCTCTCAATAATTCTGTCCGATATTTTATATACCAATTTTATGCCCGACGTGCCTCGCGATAATATTCCGTCGAATTATTGGCGGGAGTAATGCAAAGGGATACTTCTCGCTGTGAGAAAGTAAATAAATAGTGGAAAAAGTGGAAACTCTTTGAAATAATTGCGTAATTGCGGGGCAATCGTTGTTTCACCGACGCAGACTCGTTTAGCCTTTTTAAGCCTTTTAGTATCCTTTTAGCTTTTTTTCGCCTTTTCGTCTCTACTTATTTTTAGTATTCTCTCGGTGTTACACAATTTCAGGCATCACTTTTATATGTAAATCATTCGAATTAATCGTCTTCTTTTTTTTTTTGCGCAGTAGCCGTAGTGGTGGCATTTTTTATCTGCTGGGCGCCTTTTCATGCCCAGAGGCTCTTGGCGGTTTACGCCGAAAATAATAAACAAGATGGTCAGACGGCGGCGATAGTTTTACCAGTTTACACTGCGCTCACTTATATTTCCGGAGTATTTTACTACATATCGACGACAATCAATCCGTTGCTGTACAACATTATGTCCAATAAATTCCGCGAGGCTTTCAAGGTAAGCTAAATTAATAAATTGATAAAAAATTTAGATTTTAATTTGACCAGGGTAACTTGTAATAGTTCATTATTTTGTTTTTTAGATATACACTTATATAAAATGTTATGATAATATTTTCATTAAATTATGTAAACGGTATTAAAAAATCAAATTTTTTTTCAATGTTTACGGCCAATATTGTCATTGATTGAGCTTTCAATTTTCCTCTGAATTTCACAGCAGTTTTATACTTTATCAAAGAGAAACAAACGCCACTATTAGACTGAATCAATTTCTTAAATATATATACGGGATAGCGGTACCTATATATAGTCAGACAAGAATAATACGGGACAGTGGAATGTGATTGGACCCTCCATATAAAAACCTTTAATTTTCGCTAAAAGCAACTTGGTAATATTTTATTTAAGAAAACAAAAGGGTTTAATTAAAAATCTTTTTTTCATGCGCTTAAAAGGCACATTTACATGTTTATTGCAATTTCTTCGCGAACTAATAGTTATATTCAAGAAATGAGTAGTTCGGTAAATCTAAGTAATATACCTTTTTTGTTTTTAAAAATAGCGCCTAAAATGACGATTTTTCTTAAAAAATGAAATTGGGAACGTTCTACTGACGAAATTCAGAAAACCTTTCTGAAAATATGGTTTATCGAATCAGTAAAAAGCTACAGCTGAAAATGAACTACGGAGGTCGGTAGTAGGTAAGCTTCCGAATGGAGTCTGAATTCAGAAACTCAATACTAAATCATTGCGATACTTATTCCATTGTAAATTTAAATATGCGAAAATAAAACACCACTGATATAAATTAAACAGCGTTAGCTTCTTAAAACATCATCTTTTTACGATAATAAGACACGATGCATGTTCTAATCGTTGCATATCAAAAGAAATCATGCAGTTTATGTTAAATAAAACAGATCATCTCGTTAAATTAACCATTGGATTGTACACATCAGCATACTTTATGTCAGAAAAACGAGAGACATTTCTCGTAAAATTATAGCTCCCCTCAAAGATTACGATGAGAAAACTTAATCTAGGCGCTGGAAATTTTTACAAGAATATATCACTGGAATATTTAGTTAAATCTCGAATGATTGACGAAGCTTTGTAATTTTTACAAAAAAAAAGAAAAAAAACGACGATGATTTTCACAAACACTGAGAGAAACGTTTTAGTAAAAATTACTATACTGTTTTGAAACGCAGGGACAGACACGACAAATCAAAAATTTGACTAGAAAAGTTTAGTAAAATTTGTTAGAGTGCAATCAAATTTTTTAGACTAATAGTAAAGTTTACTGTAAGTTCGGCAAAATTTACTATAAGTCTAGTAAAATTTTTGATTTGTCGTGTTTTAAAATTATATAAAGCTTCGCCAACAACAGTCCTACATTCAGTTAAAAAAAATCACAATGGTTTTTCTGTAAAAATGTCCAACCACTCCGTCACAATTACGTTTAAAGAAGGCACGTCGATCCGGTCGCCTCGAACACGCCGCTCCTATTGGCTGAGAGCCGCTGAAAGCTTGTGGCGGGGGGTGATTTTTGGTACCTATTTGCGACTCTCAGCCAATAGGAGCGACGTGTTCGTGTCGAGGCGGCGAGGCGACGGGATCGTCGTGCCTTCTCCTTTATCACACAATTTTTTAAGGGTACGTAGCTTCACTGAAGTTTTTACACGAAAACTTTCTCACAGAAGAAAAAAAAAACAAAAGAAAAATAAGCAGGAAAAAATTAACGCATGTAAAAATTTTCAGGCAATGCTGTCGAAGCACTGCGGTCGTAGCGTGGAAAAGTCCGGAGTGCAGCGACCGACTTACAGCAGCCTGTCGCGTTACCCACGCTCGACGACCGCTCGCGCCGATCCCCAGCTGTCGGCCTCGCTGTCCGTCAGCGACGAGAGCAAGAAGCTCGCCCAGAGCATCGAGTCCACGGTCAGAGCGAGCCCCGACCAGTTAAAGCTCTACAACTCGTACTACTCCCTGGCGGAGCGAAAGGAGCGGAGTGACTCCGGCCAACGAAACACCGAGCCTCCCCTGCATTACGAGCTCTTAAACAACGAGGCTCGCTCGCTCACCTCCGGGGCCCTCAAGCCCGTAAGTTGTATATATATATATACTTACACTAAGTTAGTGTAAACGACCCCAACAAGCTACACAGCCTCTTATCTTCTTTTTTTTATATACTCTTTACTTTATTATTTCCCGCTTGCCCTATTCAATGTCTCTGTCAAATTTATCGTCTGTATGTGTTACTCCGAGGGTAAACACGCGCACGCTGAAAATACGTGGCCGGTTGAACAACGCGGGTAGGACTCTTCTGGATGCCCAGGTACTGGCCGCTGGATCATTGTAAAAGAAAATAAAATGACAAAATTAAATAGTTAGAGTTACTGAGCTTTTTGTAATGCAATGATTGTGTCAACGAGTTCTATCCCCCGAAGCTCTCTTCTTTAAAGCTTGAATGGTTATTACTCCATGGTTTAAGATCTTTTCGAGTGTAATTAAATAAGCTTTAGATTTTTCGAAATGTCTGCAGCTGTATATCACCGATCATCTATATTCTCTTGATTTTTCATTACCTCTTTTCACCGTTTATGTACATTAAAAATTACCGTAGTATTTACTAAACTAAGGACAAACTCGTTAAAAAGTGCTGTAGCGACTATAATACATTTAAGATATATAAATTAAATTGGACTATACAGAGTTATATTAATCTTTACTATATTTAAAGTAAAATTTGCTATAAATCATATAATTTTATTTTATTTGTCGAGTTTGGCCTTGCTTTATTAAAGACTACTATAGTAATTTTTAATGTAACGTTTTTCTGTGCGCATCCAAAGAATTGGTGTTGCAAGTTACATGTATTATTTACGTCGTGTATCTAGATTTTTGCACTTCTTTCATCGAGTCATTTAAATAATGATCGTCATTATTTTGCACTATCGTCGGAAAATAATCTTCTCACGTTTCAACAAAATTAGTTATGCTGTTTAAAAAAAAAATCAAAATTAAGTTTTTTTTTTGCTGATATATCTTGAATTGAAATCGATGTGCATGAAAATTTATTTACAATTACATTCAATTTGTCTGTAGTAAAATATGTGCTTATTTATATGATGGCAAAATTTACAGCTCCTGCCAAAATAAACGGATTGCGTAATAAGTAATTCCGCAAGAAGAAAATCTCAATAACTATTAAAGTTATATAAATTACAGATATAAATATTTGTCGTGGAAGAAAAAAATCGAGAAAAAACACTTTAATAAGTCCTGACTGCATTAAGACTTTAATAATTACAATATATTATAATATACAGTAATTTACCTTGAAATATTAAATAATTGGTTAATTTTTCTTTCTGTCCACGTGTATGTAAAATGCTCATTCAAAACCCATCATCTTTCTTCAAAGTTACGTGAATTTAAATGTTTTTAAGATATAAAAAACTCTAAACTATTATATACGTGCATAATTATTTAGGAAGCCACAATACGTCGAAATTCACGTAAAGCACCTTCAGTTAATTTAATTTTTATTTATTTTTTTATTTGTATATTTTATTTATTCATTCAGGATATATGTATAGACGTATCGGCAGAAACAATACGACAAAAGAAAGTATTTATATATGTCGTAATTTGAGACTTGAAAGTCCATATATTAAAATTAGCTAAAAATAACCAGAGTAGCGTATCGCGAGAAGAATGTGGCATGGTAGTCAACATTAGGAATGTCTTTAAAAAAACATAAAAAAATTCATTGCCTATTTCACAAAGAGTGGAAGATAAAAGTTAATTGCAGAGACCATTGATTTATTGAGATTTTCTTTGCTCAAGGGGAATAACGACCCCTTTCTTTCGGCGGCTAGTACAATCAACCATTTAACATCTAATAAAATAAAGTTATGTGTTTCTCGAACAGTGGAGGCTAAGACTGTACGATAAAAACGGCCAGAACAGATCGTCTGAATCTCCGAATTATAATCAAGCTGTCGCTACGACTTCGTTCAGTAAACTGTTGAACGAAGGAAATAATAATGAAAAAAGCTGCTCTTGCGTAAATCGATGCTCCGCTAAATCGCACAAACATTATTTCGGTGAGTAATTCATTCATACAAAAATAGCGAACAGATCTTAAACCATGACCCTGCCGTAAACATTTTTTTAGCAATTTCTTTATCTATATATTTTGAGCAAAATTCGTATAAAAATTAAAGATTACAGAAAGTAGCGTGAATTTAAATAGAAATAGAAGATTCACTTTGTTTGTTTGTTTTTCTTTTTTTTATATACAAATTGGAAGGCGAGCTTTGTCCTTTAGAAAACAGAACAAAGCAACATTTTCGACATGTTGCATATTATTTAATGTATTGATCTCCAGATATATATTATATCCTCTTTAATAAGCTTTTTAAAGTTTTTATGTTCCAATTATCCTAAAGTTCATATTGAATAATTTTGTCAAAAAGTAATTGTCCGTTTAATTTATTTTTTAATCTTGATTATTACAATGTATAAAAAATAAAGAAGTATACAGATGATCGCTCGGGGCTCAATTAATTGTGCTTATAATTAAAAAGTCATATAGAAAGTGGGATACCAACCGGGACCACTACATAAGGATCCCTCATCTAGTTTTTTTGTTTGATAAATTTTTATCTGTTTTTGGGGTAGCGGTGAAGTCTTTATCCGCGACAAATCTTGCATCTGTAGCGAAAGTGAACCACTGAAACTATTTTTATATAAAACATTGAATTATTTAGCATATCACTTGTTAAGATTTTGTATACAAAATTGTAAAATAATAATACATTGGTTGTTGAGGGAATATCTATATATTGAGAAAACATATGTTTTAGACAATATATCCTCGTGGGTAGGTTTGATTTGCGGCTAAAGCTACAATTTATTTTTTATTCCCGATTCAAGTGAGGCCACTTTATCGATTTGGAAAGGGGGACTGACAGAGAAATGGAATATTTTAAAATTGGCCACTGGTTGCGGTATAGTGATCGCTTCGAAAAAGCTAATGGATGAAAAGTTGCGGGAATCTTTATTTTTACAATATGGATATATATAGAAGCGGTGACCCATACAATGGATAAAGTATAAGATGGAATAAACTTTTGTTCGGCTTCTCAGGTGAATAAAGTGCCGACCACTACAATCGGATTTACAATTTTTTTTTTTTAAATTGTTTTATTTTAAAAAGAGTCTTATAAATCCTGCATTTTTACTATTTATAATAAAGTTATGTCCATTATAGTCGGATTAAAAAGTTTTTTTTTTAATACTGCATTATAATATGAACTAATTTAAAAGTATTGAAGTATCTTTAATAATCGACCCTAATTTTTTGTAACTTTTTGCAATATTTATATAAGATTGTGTATTTTTAAAAAAGAGTTCCTTCCAACATAGTGAAATAAGTTAAAAAATATGATAGAGAAATTTGCGAAAAGCTACGACAAGGGAGACATTGTTTATGTCATTTAGTATTTTCGATAGAAATGATCAATTAAAGAAAAAATTAATGAACGCTTTTAAATGTTGCTGTTGAAATACAGGAAATCTGGGAGAACAGGTGAAATGTGATACCGAGGTGTATTTGAACGCGAAGCCAAGTTCTGAAAAACTGCAGGGACTGGTGGATGCCGACTCATTAAATTCGCTCGGAACTCGGGCCTCTCGGACCGCTCGGGTGCAAGAACCAGTCAGTGCACATTGCGAATGCGAAGCCAGTGGAGAAAACTCTGACTCCATAAGCAACTCGAGTTTGCAGGACTTTGACAAGACTGAATTTACTAGTAAAGAATTGTCACTTTTCGTCGAGGAGATCAATTGTGCTCATTTCTGATGCTCCCGATATTTTTCACCGATGAGACTATAAAACTGATCATTTTCATTTTTTTATACCTATAATTTATTCGTAAATTATTTTTCCTTTAATTTTATTCGACCGTTGTTTTTGTCATCAGTTATAATCTATTTCTTCTATTTTGTAAGAGTACTTGTAAGCGTTTATTTTTTAAGTTTTTATCTATGTCAAAGCGATTTGTGTCAGATTAAAATGTTTATAAAGATAATAAATGCTATTGAAAAGAGATAAAATGTACATTACATTCTGTTCTAAGGTAATAGGGGTAAGCGGTATAATCGTTGGCAGGGGAGTAGTCATTGGCCGCAACGATAGTGATTGGCAAATTTTTCATTAGTTAGTATATCTATAGATATGCCAATACTATCCTAACTAGAGCCAATCACTATGTTGCGTCGTCTGCTTCGGGTGCCAATCACTATACCGTTTTCCCCTATACGCACCTTTCATTATTAATTTTTATTTAGGCTTCATATGAGTCAGAGATAAAAGCACTATTTAGAAGAGTAATTTGCATTTTTTTTTATTTTGTTAAAAAAATCTAAAATACAGCTCTTTTACATTACATGTAACTTGCAGTTAAAATTTTTCTTATTTTATCATTATAATTAATATTTGCTTGTTTAAGTGTGAAAAAATTTAAAAAAATTATTCAACAATCTGACTGAGGACGCTTGGCTACCCACGCTTTAATTCCAGGTTCTGCTAAAACTTTTTCTTTGAGGGCCTTTAGATTCTCAGCTTTTTCAATAATGTCATATTTAGCCATAAAGTTTAAATAATCCAAAAGGGCTACAAACACTATGTCTGCCCAACTCAAAGCACCACCAACAAAGTAACCACCATTATTTTTAACTTGTTTATCCAAGCGTTCAATGAAGAAAGGAACAGTTTCTTGTACAACAGTAAGTTTTTGTGCTTTTGCTTCAGTGTTATTTTCATAATGGTAAGCGCCAAGTTCTACAAAAGTGAATAGAAATAATTTTTATGAAAGTACAGAAAAAATAATTAAAGAGTATTTAAAAATAAAAAAGATAGGAACTTACTAGCACGGAGATCGTGAATAGTATCTACAGTAGCATCTATTTCAAGTGCTTGCCAGTCATCTTTACCTACAAGACCATACTGCTTAGCTAGATAACGACTTATTGCAGTTGACTGATTAATTTTTTTTCCATCAATTTCTAATACAGGAACCTGACCAAATGGCATGGCTAAAAAGAGAATGAATGACAACAGTTAAATGTAGTAAAACATAGATAGTTAAAAATTTTATAAAGGTCTTACTTGGTTTAATATTTGGCCAGTTTTCACGTTCAAAACGATCATCAATAAATTCAACTCCTGCGTAGCTGAAGAGGAACCTAATGGGCTCCGCAAGAGCTTTCACAGGGAAATATGTTAACTTGTATGTAGGCATTGTCTGAAATACAATGAAAATTGAATAAACAAATGAGTCTTTCAAATAGTCAAATAAATCCACTTGTTAAGTGTATTCAAAAGCTTCAAAGTTTACTGCTTCTTGATCTGTTTATAAGAATTAACGAATAGTATCATAACTTACAGATTGTAGATGCACACTTTGCAGAAAGAATAAGAGGAAAATGCCCAAATTATTATCTTATTAGAAGCAATTAAAGTTGCTCTCTCACGTGACCGATTTACGCCGGCAAGAAACAGCACAGCAGCCTTATCGAGTTGCCCGGCATATATAGTTATAAGCAAGGTAAATATAGAGGATATTCCTCCGTATGGTGGCGCCAGAATCTCTCTTTGCTAGTTCTTTTTTTATTTTTACTAGCAGTACTGTTTTTTTTGCTGCACCTTTTCCGATACCTAATCGATATCAGTCGATATCATAATCATATTGGCAACACCGTTATTATTATAATAAAAAACGAAAACCGAAAGAAAAAAGAAAGATCTTTTAATTTATTAAAACTACACCTTATTCGTGTTATTTTACATCAGCCAATAACGACTTGCACTCGAAATTGGATTTAATGGAATCAACCAATGCTGTGCGTAGTTCGTTTTCAGTGGTCGACGCGCAGTGATGCGCATGCGCCTGCGCATTTGTGAACTGACGCGTAGCTCGTCACTTCCGCTTTCCGGTGTTTGGGGTTTCTTCGCTTGTCGCTTCCACTTCGCCATTTTGTGTGCTTTCTGACGAGTGACGACGAACGAGTGTGCAGCACGGCAGCGTGTCCTCCACTATCTTTTTCAACATTAAAGTCGCACGACTGATTTTTTTTCCAGAAGCCATCGATCCGAAGAGATCACACTTAATAAAGTGTGATTTTCTTCTAATTCATCAGTTTCATTCTTATATTCGTTCAGCTGCAATTTCGTAAGTTAATGCGCAATTTACTACGAAGCTAAAAAAGCTCAAAAGTTTAACTCCGGATTACTGGAGTTTGTACTAATCTGTAGTTCAAAAGTTTATTTTCGGTTCATTATCCCTTTTGTTTTTATTTGGTCTTAGATTGTAAGCCTTCAAAATGGCTAATGGAAACGACCACGACGATGAAGGCTATGTTGTTAAGGTCAGAGGCTTGCCTTGGTCTACGACCGTCGATGAAATTATGAAATTTTTCGGGGACTGTAGCATATCTCATGGAAAGGCTGGAATTCACATGACAATGTCTCGAGAAGGTCGACCAAGCGGAGAAGCTTACATTGAAATGGACTCGGAAGAAGACATTGAGAAGGCTTGTAAAAGAGACAGAGATCATATGGGTCATCGATATATAGAAGGTTATATATTATAAAAATAATTTGAGAGATCGTGTGATTATTTAATACTAAACTACTTTTTTTTTTATAGTTTTCAAAGCAAAGCGAGGGGAAATGGAGTGGGTTATTAAACGCAGTGGTCTAAATTTAGAAAACGTTATGGATGATGGATGCGTTAGATTGAGAGGCTTGCCTTTTGGTTGTTCTAAAGAAGAAATTGCACAATTTTTCTCAGGTATGTAATTTCTATTTATTTGTTCAACATTTATTAATTGGTTTAGTATGTGATTAATTCAACTTCATTACTAATTTGCAGTTAAATACTAATCTAAATAAAGTACTTTTTAAAAGATTTCATGAAGCAATAACATGATCTGAAAGTTAGAAAACAAATATGTAAATTAACATTAGAGTGACTATTTGCACCAAAAATTCACGTAAATACATGGATGTAAGGTCTCGCACACACATATTTACGGAAATGTAATAACCCTTACATCAACACATTTCTGTGAATATTAATGTAAACCTTATATAAATGTATTTACATGGATATTTGGGTTTTTGGGTTATTGGAAAATGCTTATATTCACGTATTTACATGAATTTTTGGTGCAAATAGCCCCAAGCTAATATTATAATTTAATTTTAATTACACATATAATTATTCAATTAAATTTTCTTATTTAAAAGAAAAAATTTTTTCACCATATTCAAATAGTATTCTCAATTCTATAATATCTATTCATATTTTTTTTCTAATAATAACTAAATAACTGCAGTCTTTATTAAGGGCATTTCAATCAGATAATAGAATAATGTAAAGAACATTTTTTAAATAACAATAGGAATAAATTTAATGGGCGCTAAGCTACAATTCGTTGTTTGATTATGTGTGGGTCAGGGTTGGAGATATTGCCGAACGGGATTTCACTACCGACAGACTACACGGGCCGCAGTACTGGGGAGGCTTACGTTCAGTTTGTTAACAAAGATGTTGCGGAGCGTGCTCTGCAGAAACACAAGGAAAAGATAGGACACAGGTGGGGCACTGAGCTGGGTCTGGGTATATTTGATTTTTTTCTATCATTTTATGATAAAGTAGTCAACTGAAGTTTTCTGATTTTATCATAATATATAAAGAAGATAATATTTTTATTTGTATTTCTTTACATGTTCAATTTAACTTACCTGTAATTGAAGTTTTTTCATAATATGATTTACTTAATGTATATTTTACAAACTGTACTTTGCTACGGATTATCAAATGTACATGTAAAGAAATTGTACAACTAAAAATCAAAGAAGAGTAAAAAGTCGAATGTGAGCAAAGTACTGTTGGCCCAAGCAAAACCAATGGGTAGGGGCTTCGGGCGGGAAGTACCCCTTTACATCGACTTCAAAGTACAAAAGGGAGGTGGGTAGGGCTGCCCTGAAGCAATTCACCAAAGCAGGGTGGGCTCTCGGAGGTGGTATATTTATAATTTTATTTTCATGTTTATTTTGCATTTGTAAATCTTTTCAATTTTTTTTTTATTGGTCTCATTAGTTTTTGTTGAATTGATATTTATTGAATATATTTTCTTAAAGTTGATTTATATTGATTTAAAAAATTATGGGATGACAGAGATACTATTAATATTAACTAAAAAGATTTTTTGTGACCATTTTTTAAAAAGATCTTAGCCAAATTAACAATTTTAAAATATGAGACTATTTCCTTTCCTACCTAAATAAGACATTATAAAACATAAACATGTTAAGTCTATAAAACACATAAAGAGATAATTGCTGTTAATTTCTGAAATACTTTTTTTGTTTTATTTCTTCAGTTTCTCTTAACTTCTATGCAATTAAAATATAAATAACCTTATTTCTTGTTACTTCAGCTAAATGATCATATTTACTTTGCCTGCTTATTTTTAAATTCTTTATATGATTTTATGAATCTTCAGAAAAAAAAACATTGTCTTCCAAAGGTAATTGGGTAGGAAAGGATTTCACTAAACTTAAATTGATCTATATATTTCACTATTCAATTTTAGTGAGGGTATTCTTGACAGATTAGTATTTTTTTTTTTTTTTTTTATTGTGTTCAATTTTATCTCGATTTTTATTTTGAAAAATGATTTTTCATCCTATATTTTCAACTAAATAAATAGATATATAATTTAACTTTGTCATTTTACTTGTACAAAAATTATTTATCAATAAGCATTTTTAAAAAGTTGATAATTCATTTAGATAATCATTCCAATTAATTTTAATTATTCCCACAATCAACAGATATATTGAAATCTTCCGAAGCAGTCTGTCAGAGGTTCGAGCAAGTATTGGTCCCAAAATGCGTGGGGGCCCAATGGGTGGTGGGTTCAATCAGAGACCAGCCCCGTATGATCGTGGAAGTAGATTCGGTGGCATGAACCGTTTTAACAACAACGGTAGAGGTAACAGAGGAGGCAACAGAGGTAAGTCAATAAATTTAGTATAGCGACAACTATATTTAGGTAACTTTCCTTACTTCTTTACTGATTGCTTATGAAATGTTTTTCATGATATTTAGGATATGATGATTTAGATTTTGATAATGGTCTTGGAGGTTGGAATGGTGGCAATAACTTCCAATCTCGTGGAAACAATATGGGAGGTGGAATGCGAAGTATGGATATGAAAGGAAGTGGAAACTTCAGAGGCAATGACGATTGGAATAGTAATGATGCTGGACTTCATTGTGTTCACATGAGAGGTTTACCATTCAGAGCTACTGAGCAAGACATTGCAGACGTAAGCATATTTTAGTAAATACATTAAGATTTATTACAGCTTATTAAAATTGGAATCTGTAATAATATTGTTCACATTTTAGTTTTTCAGACCTTTAATACCACTAAATATCAGAATAATTCTTGAAAATGGTGGTAGAGCATCTGGAGAGGCTGACGTGGAATTTGCATCGCATGAAGAAGCTTTGAAAGCCATGTCTAAAGATAAAAGTCACATGTCTCACAGATACATTGAGTTGTTCTTGAATTCTTCTCCTAGTCTCATTGGAGGAGGAGGTGGTGGTGGTGGTGGCGGCGGCGGTGGCCTCGGTAGCAGCGGTGGCGGTGGCGGTGGCAGTGGTGGCGGTGGCGGCGGCGGCGGTGGCAGTATGCTGGGAGGCATTGGCAACTTCTGTGGAGGTATATAAAATTTTTCATACAATTACCAGGCAATTAAATTTTAATTTTAAATAGCACTTATTAATGTTTTTTCAATATTTTTGCAGGACTCGGAAACAACTTCAGATCTGGATATTCACCAAATAATCGAGGATACGGAAATAGTCAGCTGAGCGGTAGCAATTACAACAGTTTTTGATCATTTAAATAAAATGATTGATTGATATTTTTCAATTCATTTATCCATACATGATTATGGATATTGTCATATACTACATTCACTTATCAAGACACGTTCATCTTGCATTTCATTTTACGATACTTAATAAACCACATTATAATGTTAATTATAAGAGAATTTAGAATGTAAGATTGAACAGTATAATAAACAGTTTAATTGTATCAAAGTGAAAACAATTGTTTAAACGTTACGAAATTGTAACATCATTCTGAACAAATTAAATGCTAAATAATTTAAACATTTGCATTGCAAAAAGAAAGGAGCATTTACAATTATTTAAAATTTTGTACTAATCGAACTTGAAAGTATATTGAATAATATATATATTTTTTCATAATTGTATTACTCAATCTGCTTCGTAATTATTATTAAATATAAGAAGCTTTCGTTTTTTTTTTTTCTTTTTTTTTTTTTAAGTGATATCTATTCGTTAACCAGCTACTTAAGGAAAATGGATTTAATGTACATGTATAAAATCTTGCCACGAGGCGCCACCACGACGACATATTAGATTTTAACATAGAAAAAGATCTTAGCTGCGAGCGAATATTATTTCGATGCTTCGAGTGTAAACATAATAGTTGCAATATAAATGTGAAGAATTAGTTGTGAAGAAAAGTGATAATAAATTGCCACATTATGATAAATCTGTTTCTTTCAATGAAACGCCTCTCTCACAATCTCCAACAATTCCAAAAAAGCAATAAAAAAAGTAAATTATTTAAAGAGAGGAGTAGATTACTTAGATATAGTTTGTAGTGCAAGCGCACTGAGAACTCGGGAAGCGACTGGAAGAGGTCAAGAGAACTGGAGGTCGCTCGGGGGAGGATTCGCGGAGAGGGGGCGAGCGAGCGAGGGTAGTTGTGCGCAACTGCGCACTCGTCACGCGAGATAGACATCGGCTCCAGGCAGCCCTCCGCTCAGAGTTGCCTGGGATGCTGGAAATGGTCGCATCATCCGGCCTCGTGAAAAGTGCGACCGACTGCGCCGAGTGGCGAGCGTCGCGAGTCCGAGATGAAGTCATGTGAAGATCCGCGCGGAGGAAAGTCGGCTGCAGGTACCCGCACTGTCGCCGCCCCCGCAGCCAGCAGCGAGGCTCGAGCTGTCGAAAACTCCGCCTTCCGCTCGCTATTTCTCTACTTTGCTTTTTACCTTATCCTCGGCGCGGAGCATCGAGTGCTTAAGCGCTCGCAAGAAAGGTATTACTCTACCCATCGTTTTGTCCCTTTTTTTCTGCGACTGCGACGAATAAAAAAAATTCAATTTAATTTACGCACAGGCCTCACGATTGCGAACATAATACCTATTATGATGCTGGGCCGCAAGCAAAGCCTCAAAGGGGAGCCTGTCTTGGCCGATTATGGCCCGGAAGAGTGCCTCAATGAAAGCGCTGACATCGAGTGGGTGAATAAGGCAAGTCTTAATAAAAAAAAAAGACAATTAAAAATATTACATTTCGATGTAAGTGAATCACTTTCTCGCTCATATATCGAAAATTATATTTTAATATAACTTGTGCCAGGCATATTTTGAAATTAAAGTTGCACTGTAGTTACAATATTCCTTAAATACTTATCTTTGTTAAGTTTAAGTATGCCTTTAGGTGTTACCATCCTGATGATACATCGGAAAACACATGATTTGGAAGGTTTTATGGCAATTTTTGCATTTTAAACAAAAAATTTTTCGAAAGGTAAAAAATGTAAAAATGAATGCATATAGTTCCAAAATTCATATGAACGTTTAGAATACGTTGAAATAAACATTGAAAATCAAGTCAAATCAGGGTTTTATCAACGTTCCGAAACGTTCAAAATCAAAGCTGACTTTCAACGTTTATATTTTCAACCGGGCGTAATATCGTACTTTGCGTACGGCGCATCGAAAAAAAATGTTTTTTTTTTTTTTTTAATGTTCACAATTTTTTTTAGTTGTGGGTCAGACGTTTGATGAGATTATGCGCCCTAGTCTCCTTAGCATCAGTATGCCTCAACACACCAAAGACTTTCGAAAAAGTTCCACCCCTTCAATACGTTACCTTCGTATGCGATCTCGTTGTTACACTTTTATTTACTGCAGAGATGATAGCGAAAATGCACATTCGGGGTATATTAAAGGTCAGTATACGCATGAGCTCAATTTGAATGTTTGTCACGTCGTTGTATTAAATTTTCTAAAATCTCTAATTACAGAGCGAAAAATCCTACTTAAAAGATCACTGGTGTCAATTTGATGCCAGTATGGTACTCTTTCTGTGGCTCTCGGTGATTCTCCAAATGTTCGAGATGCTGGGATTCGTCGTGAAATTTAGTTACGCCTCTATTTTTCGCGCTCCAAGACCGCTCATTATGATCCGCTTCCTGCGCGTTTTTCTGAAATTTTCGATGCCAAAGGCAAGAATAAATCAAATTTTCAAGTAAGAATACATTTTTTTTCCAAATAAAGCTCAATTTTTATCTTTTTTTAATAAGCAGGGCATACATTGAAATACTTACTTTGCGTTGTTTAGACGTTCGAGTCAACAGATTTACAACGTGACGCTCTTCTTCCTTTTCTTCATGTCGCTTTACGGATTACTGGGGGTGCAGTTTTTCGGCGAGTTGACGAATCATTGTGTGTTGAATACGACTGATCCGCGACATATTAGCATAAACAGCCTCGCCATTCCCGATACATTTTGCTCAACGGATCCGGAATCCGGCTACCAGTGCCCCGATGGCATGAAGTGCATGAAGCTGGAACTCTCCAAGTATATTATGGGCTTCAATGGATTCGACGAGTTTGGTAAATAAATGAGAAAAAAATTATTATTAAAATATTCAGTAGAAAACGCTTTTAGTAGAAAAATTAAAAAAACTTAAAAAATAATTTAATACTGTTTATAGTCTTAATTGTCTATTTTTTTTTTTAACGAAAATCAACATTTTTATCTTTTGAAATAAAATATTTTAATAAATTTCTAAAATAATGATGATATTTGTCATTAATGAGATTAAAGCATACTAGAGTCTCAGTATGTAACTTCGTACTTAATGAAAAGAAATTGTTTCTATCAAAATGGTTCCCTCGTAAATTAGTTGAAGAAATGAATAAATAAATAATTTAGGAGTTATGTAAATGAACTTTTGCAGCGACGAGCATATTCACCGTGTACCAAGCAGCCTCGCAGGAGGGCTGGGTCTTCATCATGTACCGGGCGATCGACAGCCTGCCGGCCTGGCGGGCCATCCTCTACTTCAGCACGATGATCTTCTTCCTCGCCTGGCTCGTGAAGAACGTCTTCATCGCGGTGATCACCGAGACGTTCAACGAGATCCGCGTGCAGTTCCAGCAGATGTGGGGGGTGCGCGGCACCATCAGCAACAGCACCGCCTCGCAAATCCTGACGGGCGACGACAGCGGCTGGAAGCTCGTCACCCTCGACGAGAACAAACACGCCGGACTGGCCTCGCCCCTCTGCCAGGCGATCCTCCGCTCGCCCCAGTTTCGCATGGTCGTCATGTGCGCGATCCTCGCCAACGGCATCACCACCGCCACGATGAACTTCAAGCACGACGAGCGGCCGAGGCATACCTTCACCGACAAGTACTACTACGCCGAGATCGTTTTCACTATTTTGTTGGATCTGGAGACTCTGTTCAAGATTTCCTGCCTCGGCTTTCGCAGCTATTACAAGCACTCGATTCACAAGTTCGAGCTGCTGCTTGCCATCGGGACGACTCTGCACATTCTGCCCTTCTTTTACCTCTCGCCGTTCACGTATTTCCAGGTGCTGCGAGTTGTCAGGTTGATTAAGGCCTCGCCGATGCTGGAAGACTTTGTTTATAAAATTTTCGGACCGGGAAAGAAACTGGGAAGTCTTATCATTTTCACTATGTGCCTACTCGTTATATCTTCCAGTATTTCTATGCAACTTTTCTGTTTCTTGTGTGAATTCACCAAATTCGAAACCTTTCCTGAAGTAAGTATTCACCGGCTCGTTTCTTCATTGTTTTGTGAATTGTGAATAATTTACATGCATTTTTTTCCTTTGGCAGGCTTTCATGTCTATGTTTCAAATATTGACGCAAGAGGCCTGGGTTGAAGTTATGGACGAAACTATGGTGAGGACACACGAATCTATCGCTCCTCTGGTTGCCGTCTACTTTATTCTTTACCATTTATTCGTTACATTGGTAATTAAATCCTCATTCTTCTATTTATTAATTGCTATTTTCAATTTTATTTCATTCCAATACTTTTTTTCTCGTTTAGATTGTGTTGAGTCTTTTCGTCGCCGTTATTTTGGATAATCTCGAGCTCGATGAGGACATAAAAAAGCTTAAGCAGTTGAAATTTCGGGAGCAAAGTGCTGAAATTAAGGAAACGTTGCCTTTTAGATTAAGAATTTTTGAAAAGTTTCCAGATAGTCCGCAGATGACGTGCTTGCACAAAGTTCCTTCGGACTTTAATTTGCCAAAAGTAACAAGAATTTTTAATACTTTGCAAATTTAAATAAGTAGAAAGGAATAATTTTATTAATTACTATTTGTCCTTTCATCAGGTGAGAGAAAGTTTTATGAGACAATTTGTTTACGAAGTCGAAGACGACGAGAATGAAGGCGTTAAAAGGGTTAACGAAACTTTCGACTCAAAAATGGTTTACCGCAAACAGCGACCAGTGCAGATCTTGAACAAGCCACCAAAGGTTAGGACAGTCGAAACCAATCTGAAAAAGGCCGCAGTTACTTACATAATAAAGTAATGAGTAAAACAAATGTTAAGCAACGTCTGCGCTATTTTGTAACATAACATGTACGTATACATAAATAGAATATGTGTTTCAGTGACTCGAATAACCAACGTTTAATGTTGGGCGATTCGGCGATGATACCAGTACCCGGTAAAGGGCTTTTGAAGCAGCAGGGAACGGCCAGCGGTCCGAAACAGTTGCGAATAGATCAGAAAAAGTAAATCTAACTGTTACTGCAGCGACATATCTCTCGAGTAAGAAATTGTTGAATAAAATCCTTAAAGTATTTATTTTCCAAGGTCTATAAGGAGAAGTGTCAGAAGTGGCTCGATAAAACTGAAACAGACTTACGAGCACCTAATGGAGAACGGAGACATTGGGACGATAAATCGAGTCAGTTCGTCGCGTAGCAGACCTCACGATCTGGACATCAAGCTCTTGCAAGCAAAAAGACAACAAGCCGAAATGCGAAGGTATATACTTATAGTAATTTAATCAAACTGAACTTAAGGCAGCATAAACTATTTCTTCGTTTCATTATAGAAATCAACGAGAAGAGGATTTAAGGGAAAATCATCCATTCTTTGATACACCCTTGTTCGTAGTGCCTCGTGAAAGTAAATTTCGTAAAGTTTGCCAGCTTCTCGTGTATGCTAGATATGATGCAAGACTGAAGGATCCCTTAACTGGTAAAGAAAGAAAGGTCCAATACAAAAGCTTACAGTAAGTTGACCAAAATTAGTTCCACACAGAAATCAATTCAATACAGCTTTTTAAATTATAAAAATGGTCATTTATTTTATATCTTTCCAAAAGCAATTTCCTTGGATTGGTTACTTATTTGGACTGGGTAATGATCTGCGCTACAACTATATCCTGCATTTCGATGATGTTCGAAACTCCAAAATACCGAGTGATGGAAATTCCAGGACTACAAATAGCAGAATATGGATTCGTCATCTTTATGAGCATCGAATTAATGCTGAAAATTTTAGCAGACGGTCTTTTCTTCACTCCTAAAGCTTACATAAAAGACGTCGCGTCTATACTCGACGTTTTTATTTATGTGGTATGTTATTCGAATAGTAATCGATAGATTTTTAATAGAATATATTTTATAAAAGTATGAAGAAGTTAATATAAATATATTTCAATGAGAAAGGTGAGCCTGGTCTTTCTCTGCTGGATGCCGCGAAGCGTAGCTCCGAATTCAGGCGCGCAATTGCTAATGATATTGCGCTGCGTAAGACCGCTCCGAATTTTCACGCTGGTACCGCACATGAGGAAAGTCGTCTACGAACTTTGCCGCGGATTTAAGGAGATTCTTCTCGTCTCGATCCTCCTGATTCTTTTGATGTTCGTCTTTGCTAGTTACGGCGTCCAGTTGTACGGCGGCCGTTTGGCCCGATGCAACGATCCGACTATACTGAAGCGCGAAGAGTGCGTCGGCGTCTTCATGAGGCGCGTCTTCGTCACCAAGATGAAGTTGCAACCCGGCCAGAACGAAAGCTACCCTTCGATTCTCGTGCCTCGCGTTTGGTTCGTATAATATAATTTACTAACAAACTCCTCAATTAATTACTAATAATTACCAGCAGCAATGAATCTTGTTTTTTTAATTGTGCTCAATACTTTTAGGGCAAATCCTAGGCGTTTCAACTTTGACAATATAGGTGATGCTATTCTGGCCTTATTCGAAGTCCTTTCGTTCAAGGGCTGGCTTGACGTAAGGGATGTCCTCATAAAAGCCTTAGGCCCTGTGAGTATTAATGATTTTTCTTTCATTTTTACTAATTCACTTGGTTTTTAATTACAACATAATGATTTTATTATTCTCAGGTTCACGCAATATACATTCACATCTACATTTTCCTGGGTTGTATGATTGGCCTAACACTTTTCGTAGGTGTTGTCATTGCAAATTATTCGGAAAACAAAGGGACTGCGCTCCTTACAGTAGATCAACGAAGATGGTACGTTACATTATATATTAATTGTACAGGTAATTGATGATTAATTTGATTCTGAATTTAGGTGTGATTTAAAGAAGCGACTGAAAATAGCTCAACCGCTTCATTTACCCCCAAGGCCGGATGGTAAAAAATTCCGAGCATTTATTTACGACATCACGCAGAACATTTACTTCAAACGTTTTATCGCTGTCATGGTTTTGATCAATAGTGCACTACTTTGCGTCTCGGTAATGTATCGCAACTGTTGTTAATTATTTTTCTAATTATCGTCTGTCATTTGTATAACTGATCATTTTAAATTTTAGTGGAGAATCGAAGAAGAGCACACGGAGCCTTTAGCAACTGTTTCCATCATTCTCACCTTGATATTTCTCGTGGAAGTGATTATGAAGAATATAGCATTCACTCCTCGTGGTTACTGGCAGTCTCGAAGAAATCGTTACGATCTTCTTGTTACAGTCGTCGGAGTCATCTGGATTGTCATTCATGGTACCATGAAGGTTCAACAAGTATTTAATCTTCAAGTTTCTTCCATTTAGTTAAACGATCAAACGGTAATGAATCCTTTAATTTTCATTTTATTTTCAGAACGACTTATCCTACGTCATAGGTTTCATGGTGGTAATTTTAAGATTCTTTACCATCACTGGAAAGCACACTACTCTGAAAATGTTAATGTTAACGGTTGGCGTATCCGTTTGTAAAAGTTTCTTCATCATTTTCGGAATGTTCCTTTTAGTGTTTTTCTATGCGCTTGCCGGTACTATAATATTTGGTACCGTCAAATATGGCGAAGGAATAGGAAGGTGAGAATTACTATTGTAATATTGTTTATTTATGAATATTAATGAGCTCTGATAAATATCGATGAATCTAACAGACGAGCAAATTTCGAATCACCTGTCACTGGAGTAGCGATGCTCTTTCGTATCGTCACGGGCGAAGATTGGAATAAAATAATGCACGACTGCATGGTTCAACCGCCTTACTGTTCTCCGGCAGATAATTATTGGGAAACTGATTGTGGCAATTTCCATGCCTCTTTGATTTACTTTTGTACATTTTACGTCATTATCACCTACATCGTACTTAATCTATTAGTGGGTGAGCGATACAAAGGCCTTTTTTTATAGTCTTATACATTTTTAATTCTTTGTTCTTATATTTATTTTTTATTTATTTAAAGTATTAATTCTTTTTATTCACTAATATTTTTCCACTGTCAGCTATTATCATGGAGAACTTTTCGCTTTTTTACTCCAACGAAGAAGATGCTTTATTGTCATATGCAGACATTAGAAATTTTCAAAATACCTGGAACATCGTAGACATTCATCAAAGAGGTGTCATTCCAGTTCGACGAGTATGTACATTAGAGTGTTTAAAAGTACTCTTTCAGTTTCTTTACACATTTGTAACGATTTGCAGGTGAAATTCATTTTGAGACTACTGAAAGGACGATTAGAAACAGATCCGCAAAAAGACAGGCTTCTCTTCAAGTACATGTGTTACGAACTTGAACGTCTCCATAACGGCGAAGATGTGACCTTCCATGATGTTATTAAGTATATCTATTTCTATGATATAAATCCTTTTCTTGCTAAGTAATTGCTAAGGCATCTCTTACTTTTAATTTTTAGCATGTTATCATACCGTTCAGTGGATATAAGAAAGGCTCTGCAATTGGAAGAATTGCTAGCTAGAGAAGAATTCGAGTACATAATTGAAGAAGAAGTTGCAAAACAGACGATAAGAACGTGGCTTGAGGGATGTTTAAAGAAAATACGAGCTACAGGGGTAAATTTCTTCATTATCAATATACACAATAAGATATTGATTATATCATCGCATGTTTACTTTTTTATTGTAGAAACAGCAAAACAGCCTAATAGCAGGACTAAGGGCGACGAACGAGACTGCGGTGACACCGATGCAAGAGCAGGTAGAAGAGAAGAAGGAGCCTCCTGTGGAACGCGAAGAAGAAACAGAAGTGAAGCAGGAACCAGAAGGCTTAAGGTACAGGAATAAAAAACCTACAGCACTGCCCAGGTCTGACAGTATTGGCAGTGGTTCCGGTAGAAAGTATCTAGCGCCGACGCTATCCGACCCGGCATCACTGAGGTCGGAGAAGGAAAAAATAGCTGCGTCGAAGAAACGGAATAATAGACCACCTGGTAAGTATCAATGCGATCATTTCTACATGAAAATATTACGGTAGACAGTAAAAAAACTAAACTCATTTAAGCAATGGATGTTTCAGCGGCAACTGTAAAAAATAACTTGCCACACGTGACGGAAACGAGTGAGCAACCACGATCTCCGAGAGAAAATGTTAGTACAAAAATGTCTCCGCCTAAGGTATCTAGTGTTTTGGCCGAAGTTCGCGACTGGTGGAGGGAACAATTGGCTTACAACAGCGATACCAGTGATGATGATTAAACGCATTTTTTTCTTTTTTTATTAACAATTTTAATTTATTAAAAACCTCTTTTAAACATCCGCCGATTTTTATTTATAACGATGAAACGTTTTTCTTACGTAGCCGTCCTTATGTGTTATACATCGTAGCGAGTAAACGAATAGTCTGTCAAATTACTGATTTATTCAGGAACCAACTCGCGCACATTGTCGGAAACAATAAGTGAAGAAATTGTATAAACCACTGCCCAGAGTCACTTTAACAACGTTACCTTCCACAGTCTAATAATTATAAATATAAATCTACGTTATTTCTTTACGTATCAGTCTATATACCCGCCGTCGCCTCTAACGAAGAAATAAAGCACAAAAAAGGACTATTTTAATCTGGAATTTTTAAAGCACTAGAGTAAAGCAAACACTTCCAGAACCTGCTAAATTTGTGGTATGATTCGTGAGCTAACTTTATCAGGTCTTGGAAGTGTTTCCCTTACTTTAATGCTATAAAAATGTCAGATTAAAATAATCCTTTGTTAGAAGCGACGATACGAGATGTCAAAATTAAAAAAAAAAAAAAAAACAAACGTTAATGTTGAAAGCGCTCTTCCATTACAATTAGATGAATAGAAACGGTATAAATGATATATCGATATTTGATAAATTTCACACTGGTGAAAGACGTACAGCATGCTGCAGTAAGATTTTTTCACAACTTTTTGTTCATTTGAGTTACGATTCAAAGATACTATCAGCTTTTCATCTATTTTTATTACTTTGTTATTACACTTATTGCATCATACTGTAGACAAATGGAATACAAAAGATATTAGCAATAATTAACTGAATTTCAGTTATTAATGCATCTATGTACATGTTGATTATTATTTTAATGTTGTTGTATGTACACCACCAGCTCTATTAGGAATAATAGAGTCACTATATTACTTTAGGAGAAATATATATAATTTTTAATTAAAAAAAGTGTTTTTATTCCATCAGTTTCGTATAAGAATATTAAAAATACATATAAAACAGGAATCTAGACTTAGACTTGATACGCGATGCTTAGAAATAGATACGTTTTAATTTATTAGCTGTATCATTGAATATTAACAATTTAATTGTGAATGCATTAATTAATTTACATTCGGAATACCATATCATCAGCTACCATAATCTTATTTTCATCTGTCATTTTTTTGAAAGCTGCTGAAATTTCATCATCTGTAAATGCTGGTTTGTTATGCAAATTAACGTAATTCCGCATCTCCTCGACTGCTAAGGTTTGAGATCGTTTTTCGTCGAATAACTTTAACAAAGATTTTTGGAAATCTTGCAACCTGAAATGATAAAATTAGTTACTTTGAACTTAAAAAATTGTGAAGGAAATTTGTAATTAAAAAGTACCTTTCGTTAGTAATTGTAGCTTGAGAAGATTCCTCGTCAACTATTTTCGAAGTTGATTGACTTGGCAATTTTTGAGCGCGTGATAGTCGTTCAACCACTTCATCGACGTGAGAATCGTCATCCTCATATTCGTAAGGGTCGTGTCCAGGCTCACCTGGTGGAGGATTCGACTTTTTCGTACGTTTAGCTCTTTGTTCCGCTGCCTCTTCTTCCCCTTCGGTGCTGACACCACTGTCCCTTCTTCTGCGTTTTCCTTCTCTTTCCTTTTTTTTCTTTTCCTTCTCCAAGACTCGCTTAAAGTATGCGTATTGTACTAATTCAATAGCTGCTTGTGCATCTTCTATTTCTATGCGTACTGATAGACGAGCTTTAGCATGTGCAGTTGCTAGACGGATTAACGTTTCCAGTGAACGAGCAGTAATTGGTTGTGTCTAAAAAGTTCATTTTTCCCATTTTCTTTATTCGAAAAAATATTTTAATTATTAAAAGAAAATTAATTAATCCTATTTACCCTAGCAACATCTGAATCCACGTTATCTTCCGATCTCAGTCGAGAATATTCATCTGATATTGTTTCACAAGCTTCTTCAGTAAGTTTCGGCTTCATGCAGCGAGCAATGTGTATATATTTTCTCATGAACTTCACTGACAAAATTTGGTCACTAAAATTAGAATTTTTATATTTGTATTCTTTTAACATTAGGAATTGGTCGGTTTAACGTATTGATAGTTTACCTTTTTTTTCGTGACTTGCCATGTAAAAGCGGATCGTAAGATTCATAAACTTGCGTTTCCTCTTCTTGCAACTCCTCTGCATCAGGATTTTTGGTGCTCAAATAGTCCAATCCAATATTGAATGGTAAAGCCTCTCCTTCTTGTTCTGAAGGATTACGGTATCGATGCATTCTAACTACATGATCACTGATAATATGATCAATATCTGCATCAATGGTATCTAACATTACAAACAGCAAGTCAAAACGTGAAAGCAATGAATCTTGCAAACCAATGTTCTCCATAGGAGATTTATACTGGTCGTACTGGAATTAAAAACATTTTGTATGTAAAGTTTAAATAGTCAATTAAAAAGGTAAAAATATTAATGTATAAATTTACCCGTCCATAAACAGGATTTGCTGCTGCCAGTACGGAGCATCTAGCATTCAAACTAGCATGAATTCCTGCCTTAGCAATTGTAACGCTTCCTTGTTCCATAACTTCATGAATGGCTGTTCTATCTATATCTGACATTTTATCAAATTCATCGATACAAATAACACCTCGATCAGCTAAAACCATAGCTCCTGCTTCTAGTCTGCGTTCATTAGTTTCTGTATCTACAGTTACAGCAGCTGTTAGACCAACACCAGATGAACCTCTCCCAGTTGTTGTGATTGCTCGAGGTGCAATACTCAATACATATCTTAGTAATTGAGACTTTGCAACAGATGGATCTCCAATTAATAAAACATTTATGTCTCTGAAAGTTTAACTCAATATTATTTAAAGTTATTGCAATAAACAGTAATGACAATTGAAACACTGCAAGTACTCACCCTCTGAGTCTGGTACCATTTGGAAGAATTTTTTCACTTCCTCCAAGTAGGAGACAAAGGATTGCTTTTTTTATAAATTCATGACCATGTATTGAAGGTGCAAGTGATTTACTCAAAAGTTCAAAGATATTTTTCTGAGGATTTCGTTTAGCCAGATTTTTGCATCTTGTAACATCATCGTGTGAAATATTTAATGTAGCTTCTTTTGTCAACTGAGTTATGTTATTAGCAATTAAAACCGTTCTATGAAACATATGGATAAAATTTCAATTTGTTCAAATATTATTAACAAAATTAATAAAACCAGAAGGTATATTCACCTGAAAGCTCCAGTGGTATAACCACCTTTTTTTCCTGGTAAGCATCTATAGTTACCAATAACTTGCACTCTGTCACCAGGTTTGCACTGATCTACTAGATCATCATCACAGACAATATCAATACTTCTTGGCAACTGTCCAGCAGGAGCTTTCTCTGGCATTTCTTGAATTGTAAGAGTTTGGTGGTCTTTATATGTTGATAATCCATATTGAGTTTCTAAAGGATTTCCATCTTCATCCTTTAAATATTTAAATTAAAAGTATTATTATAATTTTTAAATAAAGAAAATTCACATAAATTGTATTTACTTGTGTCGGATAAACTGCAGATGCAGGAAAAGCATCAAATGATGTCAAATCACTGTAAGCTCTTTCTGTAATTTTTTTTGTAGTGCTGCAATAATGAACACTTCGAACAACTTTTGGTCTCACCAATGAACCTTTAGTAAACCATGAATATATAAAATTAGATTTATTTGAAAAATACAGTCAAAATGCATGCATGCCAATAGGTATAAGTGCTCACTTACATCTTACAACAATTCCTTCTACACACACCATATTCCCCAAGAATTTTGATGTTAATGTTCTAGGGGTAGTATGTTTATTACCAAAACTTCCTTCGAATCCAATAAAAAAATCTGTATTTTCTTTCGCATAGTCGGGATCAGTATTTGATACGAAAAATTTTAATGCATTTTGAAAAGGGATTAGTTCTTCAAATGAATTACTTAACAAACTAAAAAAAAATATAAAGAGATAAATAAAATAAAATAAAATAAAATGAGTTAATCTTTGTATTGCAAAAAGTAAAAGTAAGTTTAATTTTTTTACCTTTGTGCTCGAATAGGATTTTTCCTTCGTAGATCATTAATATTCACAATTAATCGATACTTTCTTTCCTCAATCATATTTTTTACTAAATTCGTGTAAATACCTTGATCCTCCTACAAAAAAAATTTTTAGTTTTACAATAATTTTTTCATTTATAAAAATAAAACATTGATCTGTACTTGATCGTCTAAAAAGTTGAGGTACTCCTTCTCTAAATCCTTTGATCTCTGATCTTCATCCAAATTTTCCATTGTTAAGGTTTAAAAAAAATTCAACTTATATAGAAACTATTCTTTCGAACTTATTAATATTAACACTACTATACAAACAATTTGTCACTACCGAGATTCTTCCCGCGAGTAAAAGGTAAAGTGTTTGGCTTTGCTACAATTTACGCGGGAAAATATGTGTGAATTTAATTCCGCCATATTTATTCAGCATAATGGACGTCCCCGAAGCGCGAAATTTCAAAGTAGTTAATACAGTCCGAAGAGCTATAATAATTATCATTACACTTTCGAATCAGGTTGTTTAAATAAAAATTGATTATAGCAGTTTTGAAAAATTATTATTTTTTTCGTAAATATTATTTTACAATTTTAAAAAATTACATACAAGATTTACCTTCCATTGAGTGTATGCCATTTTAAAAATACTCTTTAATGACCCAATGAAAAGTTTATTTATTCCTTTTTTACATTAATAAAAAATTTAGAAAAAATAATTTCTAAATATTTAATATTGTTTTTATCCTAGTTAGATAACAAATTAAACATACTAATAACTACTATTTATATACTTAATACTCAAAAGTTCACAAAAAATAAATGAGTATGTTTAAAGGGAAAACAAAAAAATTTGATTATTGTTTAAGTACAACTATTTAAAAAACCATGAGTTTTACTATAATATAAATTTTGCTATTTTTAATGAGTAAATTAATGATAAAATAAATATCCCCTATAAACAATCACATTTATGTATTTTATATATTTTATAAAATATATTGTCTTAGAAAAAGGTAAATACATTATAAAATTATTCAATTTTTTTGCAAATTGCTAAAAGCTGGTCCCTAAGCTGCATCTATGAATAAATTTCATATATAACTGATTTATAAAAGAGTTTTTGTTGTTGTTAGGCACGAATGAATTGTTACATTAAAAACTCTAATTACTATTTACTTGATAAAAGTTATAAAAATTTCTTTGTGCAACTCTCTAGCTTCCTTATATACAACCGATTCCTCGTTTCTGCTCCGCTATTTCATTATCTGAAACTAAATAAATAATAAGATAAATGGTAAATGCACAAATAATACATCTTCTGAAATGACATATTTCTAAAAATTATTTGATTTCTTTTTATATTGTTCAGATTATTGACAGGCATGGTATAAGTATAAATCTAAAAAAATAAGTACTTCAAAATATTTACTATTTAAATAAATTTTGTGAATGAATTATTAAATAGTAAACTTTTCTTCCGTAATTTAAATGTTATTATTAGTGGAGAGCATAATAGAAGCAGTGTTAGAAAAGCTTTACCAGAGCATCAAGTTTAAATATAACACCTTGAAAGTAAGAATAATGTTTAATGTAAAATAGATTAGAGATAACTTGTAAATTAAAGTTTAGACTACACATTAAAAATTATCAGATTTAATTTTTACTAAGGGAGTTCATGAACTCTAGATCACAAATTTTTGTTGAAATTGTGAGAAATGTATTCATAAATATAAAAATAATTTGGAATTGAAAAATTTTTTTAAAATGTTAATTTGTTCAAATTTTCTTCATAATTAACATAAAAAGGTACCGTATCTATTAAATGATTTATTCAATTTGGCAAATTAATTATAGCAATATTACATTTTATTAGTATTGTTTTAAATTATCAGCGAATTATTTTGTAGCTTCGAAACAATGAGAACTATTGAGCTTTAAAATCTAAAATCTTAATTTTTTCAATTTTTATATGTAAAAGATTTTGCAGACAAATAAGTGATCTCAAGTTTGATATCTCCTACTTTGAATAAAGAAGGTTCAGTGAAATGGTCATGAATTTTATCTTATCAGTATGATATTATGAAAGCAGACAAATATACAATTTATCTAATGGCAAAGAAGTTTTAAATATATAATTTTTCACCTGCTCCTTTTATGTATGTGATGGATGACTTGTATTAGAAGCATCTATATTAGTGGAGTTAGAACTTACAAATTAGTTTCTAGATGACAGCTTGAATGAGACGATTTTTATGTTAAAATGTAGGTGAATTGCAGTTAGGACTGCTTGGACTTGTTGAAGGAGTCGATGATGTACCTGGTGGAGAGCCTTCTAAGGGACAAACGAGATTCCCAAAGTCCACTTCATTTTTGCTTTTTTTACGTTTAAGAGTAAACTGCGTTCGTTTTGGTATCTGTGAAGTGTATCAGTCAGTCATTGTAATATAAGTAATACAAGATAAACAGTTTTACTTAAAAAAAATTTACTTTTAATCTAGCCGTAAGTGTCAGAGGCATGAAACCCAGAGTATTCTCCATTTCTCGCTTCTGTTGAACCACTTCTCTACCGACGATTTGATTAAAATGGGTGGTTAAATGCCGACGAAGAAGGGTCTTTGCAGGTGGTATGCTCAGTAAAGTAGCTAGTAGCTCAGAAGTAAAACGATGTTCATAGACCATGAGCCCTCCATGAACTCCGGAGCCTCGCATATTGGGTGCGTATTCGGCCAGATCGACTACACGCAGCCACTCCATCACTCTATGATTTGTCCATAAAGCAACTTGACTCTTCTCATTGCCCGAATTTTCGCTTCCATTAGCAGAACGTCGCTCTAAATTATCAACTTGAAAGTTGAGCTCCCGTAAAACCTGAAATGCGTAAAAAATAATAATGAAAAATTTGTAATTTTTTTAAAGAGTTTATGTTAATCTATTTTAAGTATACCTGAATACCACGGCGTAAACTAGCCGCGTGGAGTTGGGCAGTAACATTCAGTAATAATAAATCTTCAGTGGTCAATCTGTGCAGAACTCGCCCATCCACTTTGGCGTTGTGAAAAGCTTCTTTATGCTGTGGCAAACCGATGTCGTCCATCCAGCGTAATACTGCAGCGTTATCCATCTGAAGGGAAATAAATTTAAATAATAAAATTATTCAAACATCATTCTTCTCTTGTCTATCAGATCAAAGAATGCAGCAATAACATTAGAGTTTATTAATTTTATGCAACTCTGTGCGTGAAGTGGCACTTCACGCACTAGTGCGCATTTTTGCGTGTACTAAATCAGCACTAACAAAGATAGACATCGTTGCATAAAATATTGTTCGATACTATGTCAGAAGAGAACTCGCTTCGCTCGGGCGCTAATCTCACACTTGTCCAAAATTCACTTCTGACGCACTAGTATCGAAAACTACTATTATAACACTAGTGCGTAAAACGCCTACTTATGGCACGCTTGCGTTTTCCGCCCTCGTATTATAAAATTTTGTTCGATACTCACGTCTTAAGTGATTTTTGGACTCGTGTAAATTATCACCCTCGCTTCACTCGGACGTTAAACACACACAAGTCTAAAAATCACTTATAACGCACTAATATCGAAATAACTATTATTAGACAGACCTTTTCAGCGCCTAAAAATCCTGCTCCATTATTTTTTTCCGATTCTATTGCGTAGAGCAATTTTTTTCTGTGCAAAGGATTTTTTATATCTAATTCCTTTTCAAGAACGTTAAACGAGGTGTCCAACAATTTTGAACCTGTAGCTCCCCAACGTTTCAATTCGCCCGAATAAGGCTCAAGTCCCAGATGAGCCAACCAGTCAGACACTTCGTCGACAGACAACTCAATAAATGCTTTTGTTGGAGCTTTGAGGGAATTTACATTATCCGCAATTACAACGTTTTCTTCATCAGCTGAAAAAAAAACATAATAAAATATAATGTGTTATAATAATAACACTCATTGAAAGCATATAATTCATTCTCAAACGTGCGCCAGTTACGTTTCGTTAGAATCGTAATTAATAAAAAGATCTAGTACAGATGTTAAAATCAAAGGTGGATTCTACTTTTGGGTTTACGAAGCTTGTCATGTTTTGATCGTACTTATTTCATTTTTATTCATGCGTAAAAAGCAAAAATAAAACAATTGGAATTGTAGTAAAAACCTAGAAGAGGAGCTGAAAGACTTCTTGACGAAACTCCCCTATTTGCCAAAGAATTTGTTGATTGCACTGTTGATGCATTTGAAGGCTTACCAAAAACTACTCCTTTTTTACTGGAAGTTGGAGGTCGGGGTAAACTGCTATAATGACCTGCGTGTCGGCTAAACCTTTCACCCTGCAAACATTTTATAAAATATGAATATATAGTCAAGTAAAGCTCAAGTAATTTTTTATATTAGTTACTAACGACGTACGTTTGTTAAAGTGTTGGCGTTTCTTAAGGCTAAATTTTCGTGCTCCAGACTAGCTTGTCTAAGCTTCATCTCCGATAATGAACTTAGCAACTCTAGCTTTTGTGTTTCCAGTGCGCTTCGTGATAATACTTCCTAAAAGAGAAATATATCATAAATAAATAAATAAAAGGAAATATTCAACTTGTAAAAGAAATAGAGTAATAATTACTTTTTGCAGGGATTCCTCTGTGTGCCTCAAACAATCCTTTTTTTCTTGTAAGGCATTCTCAAGTTCCATGATTTTATTCGATTGCGCATCGATTTGCTCAGACAGTATCGATATCTCCATGTGCAATGCACTACGTTCATTTTCTAGCTTCCGGAGGCGCTCCTGCAAAATAGAAAAATATATAAATAAAATGTCACTTGACCTATAACTAACTGAATAAATGAGGGATAAAGGAATCAATGATTAAAAAAACCCAATTAATAAACAATTTATTGTACTAACGTACAATAGAATAGCAAACATCGATAGTTAACACATGAAGCTAACTCTTGAGCGGAAATATACCTCTGTATTGTTATTACTAAAACAATGATTATTTTGAAGAGCATTTGGAGAATGAAACTGCTGCAACGAGCAGTAATGGAGATTATTCCTCTGATCGCAACAGAGCAAGTCACTTTGGCTCTTGGTCTTGCTGTCTCGTACGTCGCGCTCAATTTTCTTCCTTAGTTTTCGTCTACGTCGATCCAAAGAGCCGACACACCGATTGCTTTGCACCAAAGATCCAGAAGAAACCTTCCCATTCGTTTCGAATCTGTTCTTCATCGATGCGTCGAGCATCATTCGATTTTGATCTTTAGCGTGTTGCGGCAAGTGGCAACAAGAATGATGTCCCCCCGGACAACCATAGCTGCAGCCAAAATTACAGCCATAGTCGAAAGGACTTTTTTTCCCGAACTGCTGACTTAATTCGACTGGTGAACTAAAATATTGCAGTAAAATAATTTAATGAAGTCATTCAATAAAATCTGTTAATAAACACACGTGATATTAAAATGGACTAATAATTAGTTAAATTAGTAGTTTAAAATGTCGATGAACATCTGACCTGGAGCATGCTGTCTTATAAAAAGGTGAACAGTTCAAACGATGTGAAACATTAGCAGCTGCGCAAATATTTGGCAAACTTCCTTCGAGTGCAATTATTCGTGCGTATCCCAGTAGGCAAGACTAAAACAAAAAAAAATATAAAATAAATAAATGATAAATTTATTTAAAAATTAAAATACTGTGAAAAAAACACTTGATAGAAGCAATACCTGACAAAGGCAGCCTTGAGATTTTTCTGCTTTCTGCGGGATCGTGTTAAATTCCACGGGATGCGATTCATCCGGATAATCCAGATCGCCCGGCTCGGATGTTGAAGTTGTTCCGGACGAATCCTCAATTTCTGACGTTGTCCACCGATTATCCCATCGCTTTATTGTCGAGGCTCCATCGGAATACTCGGTTCGTCTGTCTAAAATTTACACTCGTGATTGCGATAATTTTTTTTAACTTTTTATTGAACTATACTAAATTATGTACAAAAAACTTTTAATTATTTAAGACTTAATAAGATAAACTAATCGGTGAAGAAAAATCTTTATAATAACCTTTTGAGAAATATTTCCCCTCCTCTTCCATGGTAAATCCAGGTAACTGTTCGGTGATAAAATTTACTTTCCTTTACAACTAAACCAAGTGTATATATAACGCGGAAAGAAGTATGAGAAAAATGTCAGCGAGCGTGTTACGCTCGCTTGGTATAAGCTGCTCACTGCTAAACTGGCAAGCTGTTCTCGATTAGTAAAATCTCAAGATGCGCGAAGGAAAAGTTCTTCGACATTTGCAATTTAAACAATGCGACGAAATTCGTAGATTCAAACGTTTTATTCCACATGAGAGAAAGCCAACAAAATGCACTCAGCGCGCTTGAGACTACTCCTCGAAAACTAAAATTAAACAACGGAGAAGCCGTCTGCCACAGACAGATTTTATAAATAGAAACATCTTCTGAACTTTTTGCGCTGTACATGGGATTCATTGGAAGCTACGTACTTATAATTAATCGGACGGATAGTTAATTAGTCAATTTCATAAATACGTTTTTTTTATATTTGAAGTTGCTATTTATTTTTTTATTTTATTAATTAGTTATTAAATCCCCTTTTTTAAATGAATTATAAAATTTAAATTGTAGTCGATTTCCCGTCGTGAATCTTTTAATAAAAAAAGCCATAGAAGTTAAATTTTAGATTAACGCTTTTTAGATCATTTGATCGTACTCCATTTTTTTTTCTTTATATTGCACCAATCGTCAACCTTCGAAAAATTCTAATTAGGGCATTGGTTTTGAAAGAGTGAGCATCTATATGTCATCGTTTTTCGTTCTTAAAACATTAGCTAAACATTTTGAGGTAATATTTTTTGAATATTTAATTATGTTTTTTAATAATTAAAAAATTCTGCTATTCTTCGTCCCCTGAGCTTCTATTTGTTTATAATAAAATTCAATTATTAAAAGTAATTTTATTAACAAAGTTATGAATCGAGATTTTTTTAAATCTATATATTGTCGGCGTAGGACGAGCGCGCGGAAAAGAAGCTACTAGCTACCCTGTTGCAATATACAAATAAACATTTTTTCGAAGTTTTGATAAACTGGTTAAAGCAAACGGAAACATTTTTGATGGAATCCTACAGTCCAAGAGACTTTACATCAATTTTATATTAATTAATTGAACATTAACAGAAAACAGTAATTTTCTTATTTAAGGATACTAAACCATTGAAACATTTTCATATTTTACTTATTATAAAGCAAATAAAAATGTTTTATGGATTTATTTAAAGTAAAATTACGTTTGCTGTAATATTCAGGAAATATTTTAATTATTTGAGACATTTATAATCTAATTAACTTTCATACACCATTAAAAGTGTTGATATCTTACTTGTAACTTATACAAATATATTCAGATTTTCACTGTCAGGACAGAAATGTTAAAATACATTTGTTCAAGATGTAAAATAATATTGTCTAAAGGTATGTGCTGTTCAATTAAAAGAATTGAAACATATAAACATTATAAGTAAATTAAAATTTCTTACTGGCTGCATCCACTGCATTAAAATATCAATTGTTGTGGTATCTGGAGGTGGTGGAGGAGACGGTGCATTTTGTATAATGCTCACTAAATTTGTGGTTATATCTTTTACAGGATCTTTCCATTCTGAATTATCACTCCCTAGAAGATAATATAAACCATAAATTAACCGTTTAATATTTTGCTTTGTAGAAAAATCAAGTAAAAGTAAATAAATACTGCTACCAGATAATATGCCATCCATTTGAAGGAGTGCCGCCTCCAACATTTTACTGGCCTCCGATGTTGATTTTGTCAAATAATTTGTAGATTCATTTGCATCAGTTCTTTTACTGCTTACTTCACCTTTGCCCATAACTTATTTCTATAGAAAAAAGATAAAAAAATTAAGACATGTCTCTATGAATGTTTTAAGTTAATGAAATGAGTATCGTACAATAATACTAAAAGTATTAACACGATATGATTTTTTTGTTATTTAATTCTCATCTTTGCAAATATTAAGGTTCTACTTTACAGGATATTTCTATTGTATTAGAAATAACTTAGGAAATTCTAAAATAATAAAATATCCGTTTGAAAAATAAAAAATTGAGATTGAAATCCAAAGAATGAGTAACAAGTGTCAAAAACATTTACTGTATGATATTTTTAAGGTTAGGCTGTTGTTTCACAGTTTCACACCCAACAATTTAACAGCCCATCAATTGATCAAATTCATCCTACACAATTTGTACTTAAATTTAATTAATTAATAAATAGTTTTCTTTTACATCACCCAATTTTGTAACATTTTCTTTTATTTATCAATTAAAGGCACGAAAATACTTGTACGCTTTTATACTCTGTTATTCAATGAAATTAGCAATAAAAATGGTGTAAATAATACCAGGCAGTATGTATTATGTAGGCACAAGTGCAGAATTTAAATATAATAGTCAAATTCCTTGGATATTTAGAGGCCTTAGTAAACATTACGTTCCACCCTTTAATTCTCTGCCTTCACCTCTTTTTCTCTTCTCAACATATTGGAGTGAAACTCCATTCTCCTCGATATATACATATGTAATAACAATAACAATAAAACAATAACAATATATATA
>JAWWEN010000020.1:10820632-10847292 GCA_035582955.1 Sycophila texana | reverse complement strand
CACCGATTTCTCATTTTAATATATTAATTTATTTTACCATCCTGAGTTAAATTTATTTTTATTTAAAATTCCCTACACGCTTAAAAATAAATAAAAAAAAAAAACAAAGAAATTCTAAAGAGTCAAGTAAAGCACCATTATTTCATCGAAACTACAAAACATCTTACACGCTTATCGCTAAAAAAACTTCGCTTAAAAATAAATAAAAAAAAAAAAACAAAGAAATTCTAAAGAGTCAAGTAAAGCACCATATTTCATCGAAACTACAAAACATCTTACACGCGGTTTATCGCTAAGAAACTGCACTTAAAAATAAATAAAAAAAAAAAGAAGAAATTCCAAAGAGACAAATAAAGTTGTTTTGACGTTCGTAAATAGCAGCAAGTTATCGGTACACGATAAATGAATGAATAAGTGAAAGGTGATAATAAAAATTTACCGAGATTCGGATTTTCGTGCCGACGAGTTCGTGTCGCAAGGTCTGGGCGAGGGCGTTTACGGCCCTCTTGGTGGCGGGGTAGACGCTGAAGCCGGGCACTGCGGGCACCCTCTCGCCGGCCAGACTGCCGATGTGAATGACGACGGCCTCGCCGCCGCTTTCGCGCATCGCCCGCACGGCCTCGCGCGTGCACACGCACAGCCCCAGCACGTTCACCTCGAACACGCTTCGCCAGTCGTCCAGGCTCCCGTCTGCCGGGCAATCGGTAATTATAATTAGCACAAACAATATTAACGGGGTCTGAAAGCCAATTAAAAATTCAAATTTCGAGCTACGAAATAGCAGACGAAAATGTACAACTAATTTACTTATAACAAGTAATAAAAACAGAATTACGAAAAACCAGGAGTTAGTTGCCCTCGGTTATGTAATTATCTATCATTTTACAAAGTTTCAAATAATTATAATAATATGTCGCCAAGAAAACCTTGAAAAATGCAATTTGTTTATATTTTTCAAGGTTTTCTCGATGATATATTGTTATAATAACTTGAAACTTTGTAAAACGATAGATAATTACATAAAGGAGGGCAACTAACTCCTTGTTTTTCGTAATTTTGTTTTTATCAATTGTTATAAGTAAATTGGTTGTATTTTCGTCTGCTATTTTGTGGCGCGAAATTTGAATTTTTAATTGGCTTTCAGACCGCCTTTGAAAGCTACCTGTTGAATTTTCTTATTATTATTGTTTTTATTAATGAGAAGTAAATTTTATTTTGCTAAGAGACGTACACTGAGAGAAATTTTTTAGTAAAAATTGTACAAATCGTCTAGTAAAAATTACTGGACTGTTGATCACAGACTGACATTTCGAAAGAGATTACTAAACTTTCCATTAAAATTTACCATAAATATAGTCAAAATTACAATAATGTCTATGTCAAAATTTACTATATTTTTGGCAAATTTTACCGAAAAGTTTAGTAATTTCTCTCGAAATGTCACTCTGTGATCACTTTCCCAAAAAGTTTAGTAATTTTTACTAAAACATTTCTCTCAATGTAGTAGATTTCATTTTTGAATAAGTAAACAATTTTTAATTAATTAGTACAAACAATATTAATGAAAGCTCCCTGCTGAATTTTTATTATTATTGTCTTTATTAATGAGAAGTAAATTTTATTTTGCTAAGAGAAGTGGTAGATTTCATTTTTATTTATTTTTGTGTATAAGTAGACAATCATTAATTAATTAGTACAAACAATATTAATGAAAGCTACCTGTTGAATTTTCTTATTATTATTGTTTTTATTAATGAGACGTAAATTTTATTTTGCTAAGAGTAGTAAGTAGCAGATTCATTTTTGTTTTATATAAGTAGACAATCGTTAATTAAACAGTACAAACAATACTAATGAAAGGTCCCTGCAAAGCTATATATTTTCTACGTTATTATTTTTTGAATTTCTGAGAAGTACATTTTATTTTGTTAAGAGAAGTAGTATTAGATTCCTTTTTGTTACTTTTATAAGTGCATTTTATTCTTATTTTTTCTACTTAGACAATCGTTAATTAATTAGTACAATCAGTATGAATGAAAGGTCAGCTTATCAATTTTCTATTATTTTTGTTATTACTGAGAAGTACATCTTTTTAAAGAGAGGAGAGTATTTTATTTTGTTAATTTTGTTAAATAGTAGATTTCATTTTGTTAGTTTTATAAGTAAATTTCATTTTTATTTTTTTATAAGTGGATTCCCTTTTTTACGTCTCTCTAATATATGCACTTATTCTATGTAATTAAGTCTTCCTATTTAGTTTTTTATTCATATTTAGAGAAAAATTACTTTTTTTTTACTTGTCCTATAATAAATAAAAATTAGAAAATCAGAGTTCAGTAAAAATTAGCTACTAATCACAACATTCATTGAACGAAAGGAAAAATTGCAAGGTCACTGAACGACAGTGCCTTAATATCTGAAAAAAAATTTTTTATCTTCATTTAAAGTCCTTTACTCTTTTCTCGTGTAATTGCTGTGAAGAATTTTATCCGTTTTTATAAACTAAAATTAAAAATAAAATACATTTATAGATTATTTTTAAAAGATATTTCCAACACTTTTTATCGTATACTACACATATCTATACCACGTTTGATTGTCAAGGACTTTTAATAATATATTGGGAAAGCTTATATAAAAAGTGTTTGTCTTCACCGGATAGGGTGGTCTCTTTGGTGATGCCGGCGTTGTTGACGAGAACGTCGATCGAGCCGAAATTCTCTCTGATCCAAGCAAAGGCGGTCGTGACGTTCTCCTCGTTCGTCACGTCGCACTCAACGGCGTGCAATTTTGCCTCAGGGTCGTCGGTCAATTCCTTGATTTTTTCGACTCTGCGCGCCAGCCCAACCACGATTAATCCTGCCAATCAAGCCGACGTTTTTATCGGTTCATTACTACTCCCTTCGACTGCATTGTCGTCGACTATCTTTAGAATAATTGCTTGTATTCAACTTTTTTTCATTAGCTCAAAGCGAGCTTCATGCAAAGCATATAAACATTGTTTTAAAATTACGTTGATCCTGAAGTTAATCATTTTTTTTCTACATATTAAAATCATTAGTAGTAGTAGTAACTTGTAGTAAAAATTCTAATTATTGTTACTTATAAGTTTTTCATAAAGCTGGAGGGGCGGAATTCTTTAAGTAGTAACAGTCAGTTGTGGTAAGACTATGAGCTAAGCGATTAGAGTATTTGTATTCAATTTTTTTTTTTTTTAAATTGTTGAACGAATACAATTTTATTAATTTTTACTGGATGGTTCAGAATTCATGCGCTGATTTAAATAGCTTCTACTTTTTTAATGAGTTTTATCATCTTTTTACGCGACGTAATAAGATAGTATATTGTTACATTAAGGTCAAACCTGTTTTGATTGGCTTCACTGACATTTCATAATACACGATGCATTAAAAAACAAAGACTCAAAACAGTAACAGCTCAATAACGTATAATTAAAAAAAAAAGAAATCACCATCCTTAATATAAATGTCGCTAATTAAACTACACACCAAAATTACATACTTTTGATCTGATAACGTAAAACGCGAATATATAAAGTATCCCATGATAAAATAATATAATGACCAGTAAAATTTTACCACGAGTAAAAAAAAGAAATGTGCAATATTCACATCCAACTAACACTACTTCGATTACCTCCAAGTTTTCAAAATTATAAAAAACTACTGTTCAGTCGTCGATCTAAATTCACTTTTTATTATTGAGCAAGCTCATTGTGACACCCACTCTGCCACCAGACTATGGAATAGTCTAGATGACAGTCTGCGTAATTTAACAACTATAACTTCATTTAAATCTGCGATTCTAAAACAGTGCTTTAATCAACTCTGGTTTTTAAGCGAACTGTACTGCAATTTCTATTATTAGCGAAACTGTGCTATAATAAGCTAATATCCTCACTTGGTACTTATCCTTATCCTTACCTTTTTTTTGTATAAAAGGACTATAAAGTCCGTATATTATTAAATAAATAAATAAATAAATAAATATTTACGAACTTTAAAAAAATCAAATCCAAGAAAAGGATACCTTGCTCGAGCAGTTTTTTGACGATAGCGGCACCGATACCGACGCTGGCCCCGGTGACGACGGCTACCCTGCCATTCCACCGCTCCATCACTGCGTTCCGCTCTCGCTGAAGCTTGCAAGCTCTTCCCTCGTGTTTTTTATACACCACTAAACGTTTTTCGGCGGATACCACTCCGAACGTGCAGAGAACTTACACTGAGAGAAAAATTTGTTAATTTTAAGTAAATATTTACTTTAATAGTACTTGTTAAAAATATTTCTTTGAGTCAAGTAATTATTTTTTTTAAACTACTGAATTTATTTAGAAACAAATAAATTGATTTAATTTTAAAGTATACTATTGAAGTAAATATTTACTTAAAATTTCAAAACTTTTTTCCAGTATAATTAATCCGAAAGGCTTCACCGTAGGTGTCCGTCTGACGGTAGGAGGAGGCTGTGCGGCGTAGGTGTACCTACGCGATTCGTGTGCCACTGCACGTGGAGTGTGTGCTGACGGCCGAGCACCTACCGCCGTAGATCGCGGCTTATATTATCTTCGATATTGCAAGCGCGCGGCCGCGGCGTTGAATTACCGAGAGCGCGCGCGGCGCGGCCTCGTTGCTGAAATACGTTATACCGTACTTGAATTACCCTGCAGCCTCATTGCCGATGATTTTTCTGTGGTGCTTTTACGCTGTAAGGTATAGAGTTTCGCTGGATTATTTAAATTGTTTCTATAAGCAAATGTAGAATTACAGTACACTGTTAAAAAAGCATTAAAATTAATGTAAATTAATATGCATGTACTTAAAATTCAGTTCGTGTAAGTAAATTTAAATTTAATTCATTTACATTAAATTTAATGTAAATTAGTTAAATTTCATGTAAATTAATGTGATTTACATTAAGTTTAATGTAAATTAAGTAAATTTCATGTAGGTTCAGTAAAGTTCAAGTGCGCCGATAAAATTTGCTTCCAGTACATATGTAGTGTTTTATTAAACTTAATGCAAATCACATTAATTTACATTAAATTTAACTATTTTTAACAGTGTACGTACAAAAAATATTATTAGTAATTTGAATAAAATATATTTCTTTAAGGAGTTCTAAAGAAATGGTTTTATTGAGTCAACTATAAATATTTTGTTGAATTAACTGAATATTTAATGAAAGTCACTTTATTCAGTAATTTAAAAAAAAATAATTAGTTGACTTGGTAAAACTATTTCTTTGGAACTCTTTATAAAGAAATTTTTGGTTGAAAATATACTAATTTTTTTTTCAGTGTAAGGTGATTATCGGAGACATAAATTATTTTAAAATAATTACATACACATTGTATCTTTATAATAAAAAGTATAAACGTTTTTAAGTAATATGACATTCTTTAATTCGCTCTAATTTGTTATTTATCAAAAGCAATAATTGTTTCAATATACGAATTAAGTTATATTATATCTATTAACACTAATTTTTTATAGTTTGTAAATATTTGTTTTGATTCCTGCGAAAAAGGTAGAGGCATCATTGATCTGGTAACAGCAAAAACGTGCTCAATCAAAATTTCTAAAAAAAAAAAAAAATACTAAAATTTAATTGTTGTAAATACTGAAACTTAGAATCTGCCACTTGAAAAATTTTTCTTAGAATATGAAATAATGAAAATTATTCGATTTTAGTAAGTATCTTTCATTTAATATCTAAAAAAAATATTTAAATATTTTATACCTTTGTTTACCTTTAATTACTTGTCGAATTGATGAAAAAAGAAAAATTAAAATGTCAAATCTATTGTTTGCATAATTATTGTTCAATATTGGCATTTTCTTAAATAGAAAAAAATGTGAAACGGGCTGCGCAAGCGACTGATTATTTTTTGCTTTCATAATAATGGGATAGAATTTGCAATTGTGAACGATATTTCAGTAAGTAATTCAGTAAGTAATTGTGTAATATTCTAACTTTATGATGACACTGGACGTTTATTAGCTACGCTCTTCTTTTCGAATTAAATTTGCAAATCGTTGCGACAAATACATTGATTCCGTATGAGGAATAATATTATGAGGAATAATAGTAATAGTATACTACACAAAGAAAAAAACTATATAAATTAAATTATATAATATTAAAATTTACAAATTGAACTATTTACATTTTTTCGGATTGTCATTCTTACGAAAGAGTGCAGTAGCTTCACGCATATAACTTATATATAGTATCATGCAATTAAATGATTGTAATTTAAAAAAAAAATATTGTCAACTTCAATTGTCTTTTAAAAATGTATTATTGTTAGAATCGATTGCGAGCGGCTACACTAAAACAATATTATATTATAAACAACTTTAAAATGCCGCTATTATTATTGCGCTATTCCACTTGTCCAATTGAATTGGGCGCTGTAGCGCGGACAAGTGTTGCTTCGTGAAACTCGCGAGTAACGCGTGCATGAGAACGTTCGTGAGGTTGCGAATCTTCGAAGATCCATTTTTGATACATCACGCCGATCCGTGAGTTGACAGTTTATAACCAAGCCAAATACAATTACTGGTTAATTGTTGGTGGCTTTAAAATAAGGGAGAACTGGTGAAGACGGATTTTTTCAAAAAACATGGTAAGTTTAGGAATGCAAATGATATTTATGAAAAACTAACCTCCAAATACCCAACGACTTTTTCTCCAGATTTGGTAAACTATTTGAACATTATTTTTCTTTGCTTGTTATTTTCCTAAGTTCAAATATTTTCTTTATATTTTTTTTTCACTTGTGTGAAAGTTATTGTGATTAAAAAATTAATTTTGATCTCGTACCTATTATTTGTCGCGTCATGGTACTTAAAAATGCCGGTAGTTTGGTCCATTTTTAGATAATCACCTGTTTTTTTTTTATATGTAAAAACTTCCTATTTAAATTAATTGTTTACTAATTTCTTTTTTTGTTTGCAACAGTTTCGGAATCAGTATGACAGCGATGTCACTGTTTGGAGTCCGCAAGGACGTCTGCATCAGGTTGAATATGCAATGGAAGCTGTCAAATTGGGATCGGCAACTGTAGGACTTAAGAATAAAACTCACGCTGTAATTGTAGCATTAAAGAGAGCAACATCAGAACTGTCCTCCCATCAGAAAAAAATCTTTCCTATTGATAAACATGTTGGATTTGCTATGTCAGGACTTACTGCTGATGCTAGAATGTTAAGGTTTGTTTTAAGTTAATTTTGTAAACCTGTATTCTACTTTCTTGTTTCCTTCTTTAGTAAATTCATAAATTTATTAATATTCTTAATTTTAATAACAGCCGATATATGAGATCAGAGTGTTTAAACTATAAGTATTCACATGATAACACTTTGCCAGTAAGTCGCCTTATTACAACTTTGGGAAATAAAATGCAAACGTGCACTCAACGTTATGACAGAAGGCCTTATGGTGTAGGATTATTGGTTGCTGGTTATGACGTGAGTAATAAATAAAATTAATTTTTTTAGAAATCGAACATTAAAGACATGCTCAAAGATTTATAATAATTATAAAATATATTAATTGTAGGATCAAGGTCCTCATATATACCAAACTTGTCCATCTGCTAATTACTTTGATTGTAAAGCAATGGCTATTGGTGCACGATCCCAAAGTGCTAGAACATATTTAGAAAAACATTTGACTGAATTCCTAAGCTGCGAATTGAATGATCTTATTAAGCATGGTTTAAGAGCATTGCGTGATACATTGCCGAATGAAGCAGATTTGTCCACAAAGGTTTTTATTCTTATACAAGAACTCTTTAATAGTGTAATTATAATCAATATTATTGTTTTTTATAATGATACAATTTGAATTTCAGAATGTTTCAATTGGTATAGTTGGTAAGGGTACTGAGTTCGCTATTTTAGATGAAGCGGCAACACAAGTTTATCTCTCTGAAATTGAGGGTGATGAGAAACGTGGCAGACCTACTGAAGGTGAAATCCAATCTGATGACAGACCACCACAGGATCCTCCATCTGACTCAGGCCCTAGGGATCCTGTAGTAGCTGTCGGACTGGAAGAAAGACCATCAGCTATGGATACAGAATAATTAAAGTAATTTACTTACTATTTTGCAATTTCAATTTTTGATTATAAAAAATAAATATTAATATACCGCCTCTGTTTCTTAATATAACAATGAATTTTATTTACACAAATAATTTTTACAATAGCAGCAAATGTACAGTGAAATAATATTTAAGTATATGCCAGCAAACAAATTGTAGTATAAACTACAAAATATCTACATAGGATTTTGGAAATACTTTTATAACGTTATTTATAAAACACAGTAATTTCAATATTATAATAAATAAAACTTCTTACTTTTTATTAAAAATTATATTACAAAATAATATCATATTTGTCTATACAAAAATCGTAACTTTCCAAGTTGATAAATCCGTCCAAAAAATAATTTAAAAAAAAAAATCCAAATTACGATTGAAAAGTTTCCATATTTTAAAAGAAAATGATTTAAAAATTTTAGTATATATTATATACAATTTACAAACAAATCTTTATTATATTTTTCATGCATTTTTTTCATGTACTTCATTCGCGTCCTTTTTAATTTTTTTTTCTTTCAATACATTCGTCAAGAAGTATTCACCGGCCTTATAAGAAGATCGCACCAAAGGTCCACTTGCTGTATAGAGAAAACCTAATTCTTGACCAACCTTTTCCCAGGCTTTGTATTTTTCTGGAGTCACGTATTCAATAACTTTTAAATGTCTTTTCGTTGGCTGCATGTATTGCCCCAAAGTTACGGCTTCAACACCGACCTCCCGCAGTTCTTTCATCGTTTGCATCACTTCATCGTCTGTTTCTCCAAGACCTAACATTATTGACGATTTCGTTATCAAATCGGGATTGGCCTTTTTTGCCGCCTCTAGTACTGATAGTGACTGCCTGTTGATACAAAAAAATTATTACAAAACATAGCTTTGGTAACTAGTACAGTTCTATTCATAAACTGCAAACAAATTTATTTTACATTGTTTACTTCCATGAGATAAAAAGAGATATTTACTTATATCGTGCGCGTCTATCTCGTACAAAAGGCGTCAATCTTTCCACCGTTTCTATGTTGTGGGCATAAACATCTAATCCAGAGTTTACGATTGTTTTTACGCATTCTACATTTCCTTGAAAATCAGGTACTAAACATTCGACTAAAATATCACTCCTACAAAACAAGTAATATATGTATATATATATAAATTTTACAATTTCACTTTTTATATATCACATTATAATAATACCTTTTTTTGAGTTCCTGAACAGTACTTGCTATGTGACTAGCACCTCCGTCTGGTAAATCTAAATTTACAAACAAATTTTGAAATAAATTAGGAATTGGTTTAATAGAAGTTTCTAAAAAACTTAAGAATTTTTAAATACCATCACGATCTACAGAAGTTAATACAACATAATCAAGACCCCAATCTGTAATTGCTGTTGCTGTATTTTTTGGTTCATCAGGATCTAATGGTGGTGGTGCACGTGCTGTTTTCACTGAACAAAATCTGCATCCTCTTGTGCAAGTATCTCCCATCAACTATAAATATTTTCAATTACATAAGTTAAAAATAAAAATAAAAATATGTAATAATTCTTGATAATATACCATTATTGTAGCAGTAGCAGTTCCATGAGTTCCACCACCCCAACATTCACCAATGTTAGGACATCGAGCCTCTTCACAGACTGTACTCAAACGAAGGTCACGAAGTTGAGACTTAATACGACTATAATTTTTACCCATTGGTATTTGAGTTTTGAGCCATGGAGGGAGTCGCAATCTTGATTTATCTCCTTTTGCCAATTTAAGGATTCCATCATATTCAGTTGTATCATCAGATATAAAATTTTCTAATTGAGGTCCGGATGCTAGTTTCTCAGTGAATTCTTCTTTTGATGTTTTAGTACAGCAAGCATTCTAAAAGACAATATAATAATTCAGAATTTTAACTATTATTACTTTATCAGTTAGTTTTAAACTTACTGCTGTATGAAAACCAAGCCCTGAAGGACATTTTAGTCCGGCTGCTCTGGTTGTACGTAACATTGTTAGTTTTTCTAATTCACATATAAAAAATGTAAGTACAATAGAAACCACATTTATATAAAGGTATATTTGAAGGACAGTGTAAATTATTGAGTAACATTGCATAGCCTGCTAACATTTTGCTGACGTAAATATTTTATATTTTATTGCATAGAAATAATTCAACAATTACTTTACATTAATTATTAGATTATTTTTAAAAATTATTTCGATTGTAAATGTATTTAAAAAAAAAAAGACATTAAATTCTTTAAATTTAATTTTGAATTTACTGTATTAACTGAAATTTACTGCAAAATAGTAAATAAATTCAGGTGATCACTGTTTTTTTAAGTTAATTTAATTAATTGATGAAAAACTCTTAATTACTTACGTACATTTACACTCAATGAACTTACAAACCTTCTGCTCGACGATCACAAATGCGACTGATCGAAGATATTTAATGAACAGTTGATAACCTAACCTAAACTATAAGATGATGACAGTAAAAGTACATATTTCTGACACAAGATGGTGCATCAATGTTCTCTAACCGGTAAAATTGAAAATTATTTGTTGCTATACATAAATAATGTAGATTATAAATAATACAATAAAAAAAAACGACAATTTAAACACAAACAATAATATTGAAAAGTAATTTTTATAATAAAAAAATTAATTTTGTTTAAAATAATTATTTTTTATAATTTATTTCACACTTTTGTACATTGCAATTAAAATAATTCAGTTTTACTACTCCAGCACTAAATAAAAAAAAAATTGTATTGTTTATTAGATTACAAACTAAGAGTTTCTTAACTGTTACTTACATAATAATACTTATGTGTATTTTAAATACAAAATTTTCACTTATGTATAATAATTTGGTTCTTTAGCGAATTGGTAAAGGAGTTGTCGTCTTAGATGAAGAATTGCGCACATTCAGACAAGAAAAAGCATCGCACGTCGCATTTTTGTTAGATCCAACAGCTACAGCGGATTGGATGAGTGACTTCAATTCGTCAGAAAGGTAATCCGCAATTAATATGTTACTTCGTACCCTAAAAAAAAAAAAAGAAATGTCAGCTTTTTTATTTATTCATTTCAAACAAGTATATTCAATACATTTAAAAAGTAATTCCCTCAATTGTTACGCTTATCGCAATAATTTAATAAATGTATTGGATAATAAAAAATTAGCCGGCGTCTGACTACACACATCCGTATCTACTTAAAAAATCCGCAATATACTTCTTTTCTTTTTTCTTTAAAAAATATAACGCTTCGCCTTTATTTAAAAAAGACTACATTGGTAAACATTCAAAAGTTCAATTATTCAAGATTAAATAATTAAAATGATTTAAAATTAATATCAAAGCAATTAAAACTTCACGAGCGTAAATATAAATATATATTATTATTTGAAATAATCAGTTAAACAAAATTTTTAATAAAAGTATTTAGGATTAGGTGTTGTTGGAATTTACTGAAGTATGACACGTCTGAATCGTCACTGGACACATTCAAAGCTCATGTATGCGTCGCGTTAGAAAAGTTTGTTTAATATTAGCTTCTTACGACTGTGAATTTCTTCTGTATTTTTGTATTCAAGGGACTACGTCCCGTTTATTAAATAAAATAAAATAAAACAAAATAAAATAAAAACAAAACTTTAAAAAGGTAAGTAGCAATTAAAAAAAAAAAAATAATAAAAAAAACAGCTAAACAATAAAAACAAAGTCAACAACCCGATAAAAGCAACATTCCTGCGCCTCCGATTAGCTATCCATGTCCCGTTTATTAAATAAAATAAAATAAAACAAAATAAAATAAAAACAAAACTTTAAAAAGGTAAGTAGCAATTTAAAAATAACAAAATAAAAAAAAAACAGCTAAACAATAAAAACAAAGTAAAACCCGATAAAAGCAACATTCCTGCGCCTCCACTTAGCTGTCCATGTCCCGTTTATTAAATAAAATAAAATGAAACAAAATAAAATAAAAACAAAACTTTAAAAAGGTAAGTAGCAATTTAAAAATAACAAAATAAAAAAAAACAGCTAAACAATAAAAACAAAGTCAACAACCCGATAAAAGCAACATTCCTGCGCCTCCACTTAGCTGTTCATGTCCCGTTTATTAAATAAAATAAAATAAAACAAAATAAAATAAAAACAAAATTTTAAAAAGGTAAGTAGCAATTTAAAAATAACAAAATAAAAAAAAACAGCTAAACAATAAAAACAAAGTAAAACCCGATAAAAGCAACATTCTTGCGCCTCCACTTAGCTGTCCATGTCCCGTTTATTAAATAAAATAAAATAAAACAAAATAAAATAAAAACAAAACTTTAAAAAGGTATAAGTAGCAATTTAAAAATAAAAAAATAAAAAAAAACGCTAAACAATAAAAACAAAGTCAACAACCCGATAAAAGCAATATTCCCGCGCCTCCACTTAGCGGTCGATGGTAGAGATAACGCAGGCCCGAGTGTAAAATCGACTTTTCGAGCCCCTCTCGCCAGAGGAGAGCCCGTACATCGCGCAGCCCCGCGGGGGGTGCGCATCATCCCTCCCCACAGCCATGCACCTCCGGGACGTGAAAAATTATTATACGCACAGGCTGTCGAACCAGTGCTCGAGGTCCCTTAGGCCACCCTCGTCGGTCGCGTTGCCGGAGGCGCCTCCGGCCGCCGCCAGCTCGGCCCTGCTCTTCTCCAGCTCGTCGAGGTAGTCGCGGTGCACGTGACAGGCGAGCCGCGCCACGCACTGCGGACTGATCACGAGCTCCTGTCGGCCCATCGTCGTGCCGTTGCTCGAGCCTCCGCCGCCGCCGCTTTCCTCGCTTCGTCCTTCCGCTACCTGTTACACCGATCGATCGGTCACTACCCCTTTTTTTCTTTTTTTTTTCGCTTGTATATAGAGGCTATTCGAGCTCTACCCTCTTCGGTTGATCGTGCGTTACTTTTTTACGAAGCCCGCCGGAGGGAGTCTCTTTTTTGTTTAGGGTGGCCTGTAATTGTTTTTATGACAGGGTGGATGTGCACCCGTTGAGCGGTTCGAGTCTTTTTTTTGGGTTGTTTGAATGGAGAGTTAGGGGAGCGATGATCGAGCGTGGATTGTAGGCTTTTTGAAAGCTGCGAATTTTTTGGTGAATTATTATAAGAATGGCTGAGGCGCTTCATGACTGCTTATTGAGGCTACTGTAGGTCAAGTTAAAAGCGCGGCTGTAACATTGTTTTCTATTTCGTTTTAGCTATGATATTTACTTTGTAACTTTGCGTTACTTACACTGAAAAAAAAATTTGGTAATTTTAAGTAAATATTTACTTCAATAGTACTTGTTAAATATTTCTTTGAATCAACTAAATATTGTGTTAAAACTAAATGAATTTATTTGTTTCTAAATAAATTTAGTAGTTTCAAAAAAATAATTACTTGTTTCAAAGAAACATTTAACAAGTACTATTAAAGTAAATATTTACTTAAAATTACCATATTTTTCTCTCAGTGTATGGATTGTTTTCTAGATTAGAATGTATAAGGGCATTTTTGTCCGTTTGATAAATAAATAATTAAATGAAATATTGTAAATATTTTAAAAATTATATAGAGAAAGTGTATTAATGGTTCACAATTTTCTAGATTTAGTAAGTTCATTAAATTATAGTGATTTTTTCTATTTGATTCAGCTATAAAGGGTACTTTATTCAAACAAAAAATAAATGAATGGAATCAGTAATCTTAATTATAAATACTTCAAAGACTCGATCTGCATTTTTAAAACGTTATACAAGAATCACTGAACTTTGAATATTTTGTCTAATACTCACAATTTTTTTCTTATTTTTTTTTAACTAAAAATAAATAATAACATTACTACATTTAATCAAAATCAAATTTTTCAAAAAAAATTCTTCTATTTACTTCACTGTAGTTGTAAAAAACATCCAATTACTTCACGCTGTAGCCAATGTAATTTAAAGAAAAAAAAAAAAAAAAACGGAATAAAAGTCAACTCGAGTCAACTACACCGTGGCAACGGAAGTTTCCCAAAATCTAGTTAAAGAACTTAATCACATAAAAGCACATAAAACGCAAAAAAGAAAAAAAAAAAAAAGAAAACTCGAGGCCAGAAAAAATTTCGGTCGGTCGGACAGAGTACCGAGAGGGTGGCAGGGGTGAGTACAGTGTAGGGTGAGCGAATTAGAATTACAAACCTCATTTGGCCTCGGCTGAATGTATCCCTGCAGCAGTGCGGTGAGGGCGTAATTGTCGGACGCTACTTGCACGGAGCGCTTTCTTCTGCCGGAAATAACGCTGATTGGCAGGAGGACGGGGTTCGAGGCGAGGGCTGCGGCGGCGCCAATCAGCGCGACTCCCGCCAGCGCCTTCAGAGCCACTGCCTGTCAACACCCCAACAACGACGCATTTCGTCATCACTTTTAGCAGGCTGCGACGTATGCGAAACCGCGCGCTTTGCATGCTAACGAACTCGCCCTTTTTTTTTTGCTCTCTTTCTCTCGTTACTCCCTACTGAATAATTTAAGCGAACTGTGCGCGTATTTTGCACGCGTTGTAGGTACATTGTTTATAGTGGATGATCGGTGCGGGGTTTGTGATTGATCGAGTATTTCGCGTGCCTTCGTTTTCAGTGTGTCAAAGCGAAGGATTTAAGTGATAGATTAGGACGCGAGTGCGCGATTTGGACGCTTCGGAGTGGATTTTTGTGTTGGTCTTTAATTTAATTTTAAAAAAAGGGAGAGAGAGAAAGAGTCATTTCTGCTTGAAGTTAGTGAGACGGAAGTAGTGACGGAAGCTCTAGCGAAAGTTCGCGGATAATATAATAAGTAGCGGACGGTGAGTTAATGAATTGAAGGAACTTTGTCTTACCGTAGCCGGTAGTATCTACTTCTTTTTTTTCGATTTTAGACTTCTGTACACGCGATACCTACACTTTGTGAATTTAATTTAATTACGCCTTTTAATTAAATCTCTCGGTTGAGTATGCTTCAGTTCATTAAAAAGTTATATCAATGCTCGAATTTCCTTTTAAAAATAAGCGACGACTGTACGTTAGTTAAAGAATAGTTTAGAAATATAATACTTTTTTTTTTATTTCTATAGTTTAATCTCCCGAGTTTCCTAAATAAGCGATCGTTAAACGTTATTCAAAGAATACGTATTACATTTTTTGTATTATACATTTTTTGCATCGTTAATCTTCTTTCCATTACTAAACTATAAAAGCATTTAAGGTAGCTCCTCAAAAATACCAAAAAAAAAGGCAGATCACAATAAAATTAAACACTTTTATTCTTGAGGTTTTAATAAACATATTGGTATGGTTGAAAATGTAAGTTGCCAGGCCAAAAATTAAAATAATAAAATTTGAAAATGTATGTTTTAAAATGAGTTTGCTGATGTTGAAAAATATTAAAATTGATCTACTTAATAATGGCATATCGATAGTAAAAACGAGATACAGAAAGAAAAAAATTTCTATTTCCACAATTCTTTTAAAAAAATTGTTCATTACCTGGCAAAATAAAAAGATATTTTATGCTAAAAGCATATAATACTTCATGATTTAACTCATTTTCTAATATAAACTGCACAATCCCCAAAATGCAAAATAAAAAATAAAAATTATAGTTTACGTACATTTGTTCTAATTGATCTTCAAAATTCAAAGTTTCATTTTATATGCACTTGAAAATCATATTTTCACAATTTTAAAAGAATTTTACTTTTAAGACCCTCAGTTGACTCCATTGCCTTTGAGGAGCTACCTTAAAAAGTAGCATACTTTTTATTTTGAACAAAATTTCTTTTTCATTACTAAAGTAAAATAACAAACTAAGAAACAAAGTAAACGTACAAGCAGAACAAATGAAAAATTAGCGAAAGCTGGTACAACCTGCAGAATAAAAAAAAAAAAAAAAAACACGAGAACCGCGCACGTACAGAAAAAAAATCAATCTCTCCTCATTATCCCCCGACGATCAACCCCCATAAATCCAATCACGCCGTCGAGGAGATACCGCGTGTATCCCCAGGCCTCGATAAATAAATCCCGGCCGAGAGAGGCGGGATAGTGATAAAGGTGTGCGCGTCGCCCGGTAATCAAGTCCCCGAGAGGGTGGCGCGCGTAAGGTGACGGAAGAGAAAGGGGCCGCGTGCAGCCAAAGGGCAGCGTCGAACCTTTTGCGTCTGAAGATTGGTGGGGGGTCCGTTGGGTTGGCCGCCCTCCGGGTAGGGGTAGTCCGGGCTGTCGCCCTCGCCGAGGCTGCCGCTGATGCCGTAATTGCCCCCGGCGCCGCCGGCGCCTACTCCCGGCCGTGGCCTGTCGCCGTACGAGGCGCCGACCCCGTAGCCGTAGTTGGCGCTCTGGTAGCTGGCGCTCGGGCGGCCCACTGTGCCCGAGCCGTACCGATCGCCGTCCGATCCGCCGTAGCCTGAGCCCGGTCGCTGCGCCGAGCCGAATCTGTGGGGAGGGGGTGACAAGTTAGACGAGACACTGAGGCGTTTCTCCGGGGGGTGTGGTGTCTTTTTAAATTTGCAAAGGGGATTTCTGGCTGGTGAATATTTAAGGGACATTGTGGATTCGAACGAAGGCTCTTGTTTTTTGGATGGAGAGGTATGTTTGTTTTTTTTTCTTTTGGAGTGGAGCTGTAGTTTTGGAGAAAATACTGTTGGGGTGGGTTCGTAATTTAAAATGAAATTTGTTGCATCCCTAGCGGGTTTGATTAATTAAAGGACTGAATTGAATTCTATTTATTATTATAGTGTACAATAGTGTTAGATTTAAACTTTAATTTTAAAATATTACAAAAAACGCTGTCAATTCAGTGGCAGGTGGCTTCCTCGAATAAAATGTATTGTTATCATTCATCAAATTTTCTCTCCTTCATTTAATAAAACAAACTTAATTATTTGTGTAAAACATTGATAAATAATACGTACAAATATTTTTTTCACATAAAAATTTAATTGTAATAGTGAATAAAAAAAAATTATTATATCGATTTATACCCTGTATATTAAAAAAATTTCTATAATGAGCAAGTGGATTAGAAATTAAATTAACTCTAATGTTAAAAAAACCTATTTAATTTCTTTTAATATTAAAATTACTACCTTCTGTAATGTAATAGTTTTAAAATAGTTCACATTAAAAAAATTAATGTAGATTAAAATAAATAAAAATAAAATTAAAATTCATACCGATCACCGTCGACACTGTAGCTTGATCCAGGTCTTTGTGCTGAACTGTATCTAAGAGTGTTAATAAAATTTGGAAAAAGGGTTATTTTATACTAAAATTTATCCAGAAAAAATTGCTGCTCCAATTAATAATAATAAAAAAAAGACTTATAGAACATATTGCAGTTGCTTCGATCCCAATAAATTAATTTGATTATTTCCGATCAACGAAAACTTATAATTCTATAGAATCTCCGTTAAAAATGATCCATTCCTTTAAATATAAATTTTAATACTCAACGTAAACATTTATTCTACCATTCGACAACAACAATAAAAAAAAAAAACTTTTTCATACATCAAGTAAAAAGACTTCTTATATCCTTTCAAAGTAGCATTAAGGGTCACGTAAGCCCAAGCAGTCACATGCGAGTTTGAAAAAGCTCTTAAACTTCCATTCCCTCGTATATATAAAAAAAAGTATCCCCCAAAGAACATCGGCGCGCATAACAAAGACGCGGCGTATAAAAAGCTCCGCGCGAATCCGCGGGGCAAGAAAAGGTCAAATCACCGGTCGTAAGGGTACTGGTTTCTCTGGTCGTAGTATCCCTTGTCCTTGCCGAAGCCGAGGTAGCTCGAGGTCCGCCAGCCGTGCCCGCTGTTATACCTACAAGGGGCAGAGACACAGAGTCGTTGGAGCGTGAAAATAAATGTGGCACCCTACGGGTAATCAGTGCGCATCTCCCCCCCAGTGTATTGGTCGTATAGTCGCCGCGTGGGCGCACCTGTCGTCGGCCGGCCTGTTTCCGTGGAAACGCGCCGCGGGTCCAGCGAGGTCCGTCGCCTCGGAGCCCTGAGCCGTCGGCTTGTCCTTCTCGTCGAAGCCCTTCAGTCCTGCCGGCTTGCCTGATCCGCCGCAGCAGCCTGGATCTGCGATGCAAATTCGCCGAGCGTGAGGAGCGTGCGGTGGATTGATTTTATCGAGGGGGTCGGGGCTGAAGGGAAGGGGGTGAGATTCGCGCATTTATTATGCGACACCAGTTGTTAAGCGTAACGAATGCCTCTTATTTGCTTTTACTGTTATGGGGCGGCTCGTTTGCTCGACGACGCCATTCGGTCGACGCTACGTTGTGGGAATTTTTACGTCGGGCGAGCTGATCGTTTGAATTTTTTTTTATACCTATTTTTCTTGCGTAATAGACTTGATGGCGAGCTTGATGGTTTAAGCGCGCGAGGGTTTGGCGATGTAAAATTGCTATATGTAATTTCTGTGTAAGTTTTATTTCGATGGAATCGTTTGACGTTTAGTTCATTGGGTAAGGTAAACAGCAGGGGGATGTCTGTTTATATAGTAGTGTAATAAAAAAGATAAAAATACGTCGAGAGAATTTTATTGTGGAGTTTCCAATTATTTCAAAGAAAAAATAATGCAATTGTAGGTCAGTTAGCTGTAGACATTTTAATACGAAATTTTTGTAACATTCATATAGTAAAATTACGATCACTTTTTCTTATTATTCTTGAGAGATAAGATTTTTTTTTGTATGTACCTAAATCGTTAAATATTTATTCCTTTGAATATTTATTTGATGGATTATTATAAGAAAAATAGACTAAACCTTATGTGCACTGAGAAAAAATTCTAGTAAAAATTACTATCCTGTGTAGAAAAGTAGTCACAGACTGTCATGTAGTGGAAAAATTACCATCCCGTATTGTAAAGTTTACTATAGAATTATTGGAAACTTTACCAAAATTCTAGTAAAATGTATACTATTTTCTAGTAATATTTACAATACAGGATGGCAATTTTTCCACTACATGACAGTCTGTGACCACTTTTCTAGACAGGATAGTAATTTTTACTTGAATTTTTTCTCTTTTTCTCAATGTGTAAATAATCAAGTAGTTTAAATGACCATTTAAAGGAAGTACAGTAAATTACTACAAAGTGATTTACCCAAAAGGAAAAAAACAAGGTACTTTAAAACATTTTAATAGAATTGTTTATAAAAATTTAATTTTCAATTCATTGGAAAGCCGCAAGAAAGTGCGCGAGACTCCAGGCGTTTTAAAGTGACGATGAAAGCGTAAGACCCGCAAGAGACTCGTAAAGATTCAAGATACCAAGGCGCTTTGCAGTCTCGTTAGGAGGTAAAAAAATTTACGCTCCACTTAACATTTTCATGGGAAAACTTTGAAACTTTCGGCAGCTAATTGTAGGTACAAAGTGTTTGCCCTTTATACATCCGGTGTGCTAAAAAAAAAAAAAAAAAAAAAAAAACTCGAAGACTAAACTAAAGTACCGCGTAAAACTTTGCTCATCCTGCCAACGTACCTGGGGGTGAGCCGATGGTCCTAGTCTTCTTGGGCACAGCTCGGTCAGTGGTGCTTTCGTCGACGTCCTCAGTGACACTCGGCGCCGCGACTCCGATGGGCCGGTGAACCTCCCCCACGGGTAGCCTCTTGTTCCAGGAAGAGTAATCGACAGACCTTGGGGGTGTCAATCGATCGTCGATGATCCTCCGGGCGATTTTCTCCCCCAACGCCTCGGTAGTCGCTGGGGAGACCAGCGGCGTCGTGGCACTCGCAGTCGTTGTCGTCGTCTCCTCGGCACTCGATGCCCCCAGCAACGCCAGCAGCGTCAGTGCGTAGACTGCCCACATCGTCGCTCTTCTTAGATTAGTTTTAAAATTTTTTTTTTAACCAATTTTTTAACGAGAAATTTTGGACTTTGTAGAAGAAACTGCCTTGGTGTCGAATTGGAACTTTAAGTTTTTAAAATTTTATTTAATCAAATTTTTAACGAGAAACTTTGGACTTTATAGAAGAAACTTCCTTGGCGTCGAATTGGAACTTTAAAGTTTTAAAATTTTTGAATTTGAAACTTTCGTATTGAAATTTTTCTTTCGGAGGCGAGATCTTCGCGATCCCGCGAGATCGGTGCGTGTCGCGCGTTTTGGGATGCCGGTCGGTGCTACTGATTTTTCCTGGTGCAACCGGGCGACGAGTGTCGCGCAGGATGGCGCTTTCGCGCTTTTTATACGCGCGACATTCCGCGCGATGCTTCGACGCGCTCCTCGTTACGCCTGCACGCACGGCAGCTCGCCCGCACTTCTTTTTTTTTAAAAAGTAAATTGCTGTAGGATGTTTCGACAGTTTTCTATTTTATGGGTTTGCGCGTGGATTCAGCGAGTTACGTGGCTTTTTTTTTTTACGTCGTTATTATCGCGTTCGCTCGCTGATGGCTCTCGTGACTCGCGCTGCATCGATCTTGGACATTTAAGCTTGACGCTCGTTTTAGATAAGGGAGTTTTAAAATGTGGACTGGTTTTGTGTGATGTTTGCCTTTTTTTTTGGAATTATGAATATTTTGTTGATTATCTATAGATAACGAAGAATGCTTTTATGTAGCCCATCGATTTTTCATTTTATTTAATTTAATATACTTTTTTTCTTATAATTTCGTTAAAGAAATGTGATATTTCATGTTTTTATTTACTTATTATTTATGATTCAATTTCTGCATCTGCACTAAAACGAGTTTACATAATTATTTTAAATAGTGAAAAGCATTTGCTTTAAAGACGCGGAAACTTCTTTTCTTTTCCTGTATAATCTTTGATTTCACCTGGCTTTCTCATATATTAGACTATTACAGTGTAAATTTTAATGACGGTACTCTATGAAAACACATTTCGAAATGTTTGGAAATGTGAAATAATCCGAGTCAATTATAGTGCATCTATTAGGTATTAGTGCACAAAAGAACTAACAAGGTTATTCCGCCTTTCAATTGAAATAAAATAAAATGCTACAAAGTGTGAAAATTACATTACACTTGTAATTGCAGTGTCGGATAGTTATAGTATTATTATTTCATTAGAATATTGCTGATAGTTATTTAGGACAGCTGCGAAATAATTATTATATGATGAGAGTAATTTTCGGATCAAGTTATCTTCATAGTAAAAAACGATCGCACAGAATTGTAAAAAATTACTGGGAAAAGTCATAAAATTTTTATAATGATCGTGGCAATTTTTACTATAAGATGTGCAAGTAATTGGTACCATACAGGTCTATGGACTCTAAGACTATTGAGCACATAGTAATTTTTGAAAAAAAAAGTTGTGAAAAAAATCTGTTCGTACGTTTTATTGAAAATAGAATTAACTATAATTATTCCCATTTATTTTTGAAAATATTTCCCTATTAATTTGTGAGTAATTATATGCAATTTGAAAATGTATATTATAATCATTTTATAATTATTACTTTCTACAATGAGTCATTTTAATAAATTAACTTATATTAGTAAAATTAGTTGCAGAAAGTGTAACGTTACACTGCAATTATCCAGTGCATACCACAAAGTTAGGTAAAACTTAAAATAACAAAAAATAAAAAAAAACTTTCGGAGAGGTAAAAGCAGGTCTTTAGTAATTTTGAAAAAGGGCACTAGTCTCATCTTTATAAGAAGACTTGTGTCCTTTTTCAAAATCACCACAGAAATTGAATAATTCAAACAATCCGATTCGCCGCATTAGCCGCAATTAAAATCGAGGAAGTGAAAAAATTGAATAACACAATCGTTATCTCATCTCAATAAAATTTATCCTTCATAAACAATTGATACATAAAGATAAAACGCTTCGTTTTTAAACTAATCTAAATTTTTACTTCCGCACGATAACTTTTTTATGCAACCGATAAGTCCTGCACTTATCTGATTCTAAAAGACCTTTAAATTTTAATCGTCGATGAACCACTCAAGCCAAGTAAACAAAAGCAACAGCCTTTAAAATCCAATGAATATTCAAGCACAAACTATACAACCAAGAAAAAGAAAAGAACAAAAAACCCAAGAAGCATAATCGATGAGTAACGCGAAAGCTCTACGCCGACGAGACAACAAAACCGCGAGAAAACAAAACAAACATCAATTTGCATAACTTGCCGGCTGAAAATCGAGAGCGAGTGTCTGCTCGGCCGGCGGCGCGACGATAACGATCCGTGAGGCTTGCGCTATAAACGAGAGTCCGGCACTTGCAAAAAAAAAAAAGAAAAAAAAAGAACGCCGCGTCGCGGCAATTTGTTCCGCCGCGCGGCTTCTGCCGCTTCTCTATCTCCTTCCCTTTCTCGCCGCCCCCGCAATTACGCCTACAGGCGGTCGCGCCTCGGGTCCGGCGGCGTTTCGACAGCGTCTTCGGGAAGGGCCGAGAGGCAGCGTCGACGGCGCGAATCCTCATTGTCCCGACGACCTTAGATAATGAAACGGCGCCGGAGAGTTTGGGTAACGGCCGAGAATCGCCGGCGACGAGGCGATTGTGTGGGTGGGAGGTGAGAGCGCGCGGAATTTCCTAGGATTATTTCTTTCTCTTTTGCCGTCTCTTTTTATTTTAGTATAATGACCAGAGACGGCGGTGCGCTTCCTTCTTCTCGCTTGGTGGCTTCATTGTGGACGCTCGGATTGAAGGACGGTATACACTAGGGACGCTGTTGCTCAGGTTCCCTATTACGAATTCTCATTCTTTTGGTCTTAGCGAACTTTATTTACGATTTACTTTTAGGGTGGATTTTCTTTTTTTTTTGTTGTGGTTTTTTTTTTTAATTTTCAGTATTGCGGCGAAGAGTGTGGCTAGCCTTGTAATATACTATTTATTGAAAAAATTGCATTTTTATTATTGTGATAAAAGCTCGTAATTATCGTAATGTTCGTCATAATTATTGACTTATTTTTTTTATTATGATTTATTAGAATACTTTTTGCATTGCAGAATTCAAAACATAGAGAAAATATTCAAAAACGATGTAAATGTAGAGATACATTATCTGCTCGTTCATTTATCAGTATCTTATCTCGAATTGATTATATAAAAATCATGACTGAATAAACGATCACAGCGCGTAAACGTTCACTTGGATTTTCCAGTCTTGCCTTCACTGTAAGCCTAACCAGAATATAAATTTAACACAGAAGATGTACAAATAGTAGTGCAAAATGTCCAATTTAAATTAAAGTTTATAAGTTCCTTTGCCAACACTTGAGAAACGGTGAGTAGATAAATTTGTCTTAGGTTTTCTCCTTTTTTGCTCTAAGCGTATAATACATTGTTACGAAAAAGTATCATGATCATTACGTACATAGCAATTAATTTATAAATAAGAATTTCCTAACGCAATTACAAATTCTGAAGAAATAGTTAGAAATAAAGCTCAGCTGTTGTAGAATTTAATAGTTTTTTTTTTTTCCGCTAACGTGTACTGCGCTCGTTAGTGTACATTTTATCGCATTATCGCCTCCGGTATAATTTGTACACACCAGTAAACTCGTTCTAATTAAAGTCTGACGAATGCGTAGTTTCTGTCCGATAAGACCATACAAATAGAAAGGCGTTACTAACATTTCTGCAAATAAAAATATCACTAAAACATCAAATTTGAATACACCGCGAGTATTCCCTCGCTAAAACCCGTGTAGTTCCCGCCGATTAAACCTTTTTTTTAAAAATCCCGCTCGTAAAAAAGCTCCGCTCAGCTCATTCGCACGTATTGTCTATATGTACACGCGAGCAACGTAATCCAGTTCAAAAAACAAAACAAACGCTAGCGTTGCGCATCCGACTCGCAGTGCAAACATTTTACGATTCCTCATGCGAACAGGCGGTCGAATGAAAAAAAAAAAAAAAAATTGCTGCGTCACACGGAAATTGGAAAAGTGCCGGCCGCGGGGAGGGTGCACGCGTGTGTACATCGCGCGAACGGAAAAAGAAGCCCGAGCCGGGGGCGCGGGGGTAGGGGGTGGTAGGCGATTGAAGCGCGCCCCGCCGCGCGATGCGAGATTGCGCCGCGAGCTTTCAAGCTCGGCCGTGTTAATACGCGAGTGTGCGCTTTCATGGGGGAGCCTCGCGCGCGACAAAGACTTTGCAAAGCGAAAGCTACTCGGATATCTTGTACATTTTTTTTTTTTTTTTTTGTTAAAGAATCGTCACAAAGGGCGAGGGCTTGTATTTTTTTAATGTTTCTTTGAAGTTTTTTTTGACGCTCTTTTAGGTGGTAGATGAACTTTGTGTTTCTATGGTTAATTCGGGCGTCGAAGATGGTATTGGTTTTTTGAGGAATTAAAAAACCATTTAAACGGCCAGGCGAAAATTGGGGGTGAGGAAATCGATGTTTGTAAGTGATGATGATTCATGTTTTTTTTTTCTCTCGGTATAGTTATTCTGAGCGACCTTATTTACTAAAACGTATCTGAAGGTCTGGCTCATTTTTCTTCATATTTGCGCTTCACAGCTGCGCGGAAGGTGAATAATTAATTTTCTTAACAAGTGTAGTAAAAATGATTTATTCGGACAGTCCCTTTGTTACATCCGAAGACACCCGCCAGGGTTTAACTTAAAAGCTTCGCCGCTAATGCACTTTAACGTCCGCTCGGTCGGTAGGTATCACCCCCGGACGGCCTTAACAAGGTGCTATCGCGGAGATCATATTTCACCCCTCCGAAGAGATAAAAACTTTCCTCGCCGCATGACTTATTCAATTAGCGTTTTCACTCACGCTTTTGAGCTTGAATACTTCAATTACAGTTGGTCGAATTTCTTTTTTTTCCGCGCGCTTTCTCCTCGATGGCTTCCACTTGTAGAGACCGTAAAAAAAAAGGAAAAAAAAAGCGCGCGAGTAGTATAATGAGGTCAGGTGAAGTCGGCCGAAATTGCGGCCTTGAAGTGGACGCTCCGGATTTATTATTGAAGCGGAAAAACGTGTGCAGGAGTGGCAGTTTTCCGCTCAGCGCCGGCAAGTTTCTTCCTTTATTCTCCTCCCCACGGCATTGCGACTGCGTTACGGGTATCAGTCTTAAAGTTTCATTTACTGACCCTAAATAAAATATGCCGAAACGTTTTTCCTCGTCAGGGGAGACGAGCATGCCACGAATTTCTCGCTCGCGATCCTCAACGATCGAAGAAACTTTTGTTGCGGACAATTTTTCTTTTTCTTTATTGTACTTTCGTATACGGGGCAAACAAGTTCCTGCATTTTTTAGACTGATATTGTTTTAAACGGTTCCCTGAATTTTTGAGCGAGAAGCCACGACTGCGTCGATATATTATAATTTGTACATTTCGATTCGAGTGTAGTACCGAGGAAACCGTTATATAATGTTCTTTTTTTTTAATCCATAAGAAACTATAGATAAGAAATGAATCACCCATAAAATAATTGTTACTTCGCATTTTATCAATACTGCACTGAGAGAATTTTCTCGTAAAAAGAGCAACAGATAAAGTCTAGTAACAAATTACGGTAAATTAATTTATTTCTTATGCAAATAATATATATTATATTTTAAAATTCGGTAAATTATTATATTTTTTAAACAAATTATGGTATATTATTGTAGTTTTTTATAACACAGTACAGTATTTTTGTAAAAAGTACAGTATAATTACTGTCTTTTTTTACGGCGATCTAGTATAAAAATTTTATGAGAAAACTCTTCGACTCTATCAGGGAAATTGTACCAATTCTAATAAATTTCACAAATAAAAAAATGTTACGCTTATTTTGATCAACGGCATGTCCTCTACACGCCCACCTACCGCGTCGCGTAAAATAAAATTGCCCAGATAAAAACAAACAAAATTTGAACCATTGTAGCATGAATACCAGTTATATATATATCAGGCCTATATCTCCGCCGCCGAGTGTAATACGGAGGTAAACCGAAGCAAATAAAATCAGTGCGTCTGTCAGGAATAACACTCTGATACCGAGGCCCCCAGCGACATTTCCGCCAGAGTCGAGGAAAAATATTTGTTTCATCCTGGACTCGGGAATCGATATACCCACGTCGCCTAGAAGCGGATCTCGCGCGCTCCCAGAATATTCAGCAGCCTTCCCACCTGGAATCCCAATTCGTCCTCCCCTAACGAATAAAGGGCCTCGCATCCGACGTAAGCGTCCGGCCAGCCAAGAGGATATACGCACTTTCGCCTCGTCTTCGGGGAGAAGAGCGATAACGACTCTCAGGCCGCACGTCCGGCCGAAATTTCCTTCCGATTAGCTCCCTCGCAGATGGGCCGCGCGAGGGACACGTGTATAGTGTAATAACTACGCCCAAAAGAATTAAAGACTCTCATTATCCGTAATTCGCGTTTTTTACGGTAGCCAACTTCACTTTCAGTCGAAACCACAAGTACTTCCGACTTCGGGCTTAATGAGTGTCTATAAAACACACGCTCCCGCTAATTCGCCATTAAGGGGGTCATATACCAATAAATTTGGAATTACAAAAAGACCTGCAAAAATAAAATTATAGAAATTAGTAAGTT
>JAWWEN010000020.1:10779904-10820532 GCA_035582955.1 Sycophila texana | reverse complement strand
GCTTAATTTCTCGAAAACGGTGAAGCTAAGCTCTTTCTCGTTTTGTTATCACATAGATAATAACATCAATTAGCTATAATCAAATTTTCAAAGACTTCTCAAATAAGTGCAAAATCGGATGAACCCCCTTAATACGTAGTAAAGAAAGGGTACATATGAAATACATGAACTTGTGCGAGAGCTGATTTTCCACAAGATTTTGTGTAAAAGTCGATTTTACACACGATTTCGTGTAAAAAGTTTACACAAAGTCTTGTGTAAAATAGGCAAATTCATATTTTACACAACGTTTTTCTTTCCCAAACGTTTCCCCGCTCCCCTTCTTTAACCTAACAATTGAAAAAAAAACTCCGGAAAACGTAGCAAATCGCCGATCGCCAATTCCCCGTCATCTTCGATTTTTCGCACGAACGTTGTACCCGTACGAACAGCTCCTGTCGGTCGGTCTAAAAATAAGCGGGCCAACCATCGCTGGTCCGCTCAAACGCGGGCAAAAAATTGCCCAGGCCGGTCGTGCAAACAGCGCCCGTCGTATATATAAAAAAAAAAGAAATATAGCGAGAGAACGGAGAGGAGAAAACGAGGTGCGCTCGGCAAAAGAGTGTATACATATAGGAAATCCGCTCGGAGCCCTACATAGGATTCCCCGAGTCGATCGTCGTCTAGCCCCTGCGCACACGTACGTATGCATACGCGTGCAGACGGTCAAAGTGGCCGTCGACTCGATTAGGAGCGCAGGTGGCACGGCGGCATCTGCGGGGCCGGCGTTTCGCGCGATCGAACAGCCCCGCTTTGCGAGCGGCGCATGCATGACACGTATATGCTGAACAGTCAGAAGGGGCACGAGGGGGTGGAAAGGGGTGCGTACGCGCGCAATTGTATCATCCGCGCGGGTGGAAGTACGTGTTGCGGGGTGCGCGCACACGCAGACTAGACTGGGCGCACGTGCGACGGGGGCGGAGGGCATTCCGCGACGAGTTAGATATATATAGAGTGGCATCGGCGGTATTGCGTTGGAGACCGACTCCCTTCGGTCGCCGTACGTACTGCGTCTTTGCCGTATTCTGGAGCTATTTGAATCGCCCGGAATTCCGATTATCCGACGATGTACACTTTCGAGCGCTCTGCGGCGCGGGGTGCTTTCGGGTTTTGGAATTGGCGGGCTACTTGCGGCGAGCTTATATACTTCTCGTTGATAAACTTTATTTTTTTTTGTTTTTGTTATCAGCTAAACGGATTTCTATGTCCTTTAATAAAATTTATTTTAAAAAATAATTATTTATTTCGCTGTATAGTACACTTGTCATATTAAGTTTATAATACAATAATTATGGTATAGTTAAGTTCTATCTAACTGTATTCAGACTTATTAGTTTATGAAAAAAGTAATCTTATACTTATAATGAAATATTTAAATATTTTTAAATACTTTACACTTTTAAATTTAAATTTAAATTAAAAATACATATTTAAAAGCTAGTGTAAGGTATTAAGGTGTAAGGTATTGGTTAAAAATATTTAAACATTTGTTTTGATTAAAAATTTAACTTGATTAAATTATTTTGCAGTACCACGCATTAAAATTTCGTGAATCGCAAGTGCATCGAGAAAAAAAAGTAGTTAATGCATTATTCAATCGATTTAACATTAAACTTTAAGACTATTCTTCTTCCATCCTCGTAAAATATTAATTCCAGCACAAAATTATCAGCTGAATGAATTTTAAAATTGAAATAAATACTGATAAATTAGTGCCCAATTAGTCACGTTAGTTTGTTCCATTTTTTTTTTACAATTTGTCGCGGTAAATATATATCCGACAATTTTGAAAGCCAATATATTTCTCGTACGATAGTACGTATTGACATGGAGGAATCCAATAATGACATTAATAAAACAGCCATAGATTTTCGTTGGATTTCCAATTAATCCCTCCGCGCAGTTTTGCACCCCCTCATTACAGGAATAATTTAAAAGAAATAAATTACCACTCCGCCCAATATCGAATAAAGAAGATTAACGTATGCTACGTGCCTTTGACTAAATAAAGCCTATCCCCGTAACAAACAAAAAAAAAAAAAAAAAAGAAATTAAATATTACAATTACACCACCCCCGCATACTAAACAGTCCTCCCTGCTCTCCCAATTATAAAAATCTCTCATCCCAATCCCACTCCCCGCATAAAAAAACGCACAATTAACAATTTGCAGCATCCACCCCCCGCAACCCGCCGACCAAAAAGAAAAAGAAAAAGAAAAATGTCTAGGTCTTAGGTAATTAAATCAGACCTCATTAGATCCAACACCCAAGTCCTAACTCTCGATTACCCTTGGATTTTCCTTACACCCTCCCGCAGGCCCCCGAAGCTCCGGTAGCTGGCTCTCGGCGCAGACGGCGTCGGGACGCGCCTGCGCGCCGCGGGCGCAGACAATGAGCCTCGGCGCCTGCGCCCCCGCCGCCTACCCCCGCGAGTGAGTGCGCGCGCGGTGCACGCTCCGTTGACCCGGGGGGGCGCCTCTCTCCCACCGCGCGGGCGGCCAGTGTGTGCGCGTCCCCCGGCCGTGTGTGGAGAGCTGCGAGGAGAGCAGGCGGCGCGCGTACAGCCACGAGCCAGCGACGTTCGCCCCGGGTGCAATGCCCGCGAGCTAGCGGCGATGGCCCGTCGACGCTGAGAGGGGTCCGCCCGGAGACGAGGCGACACCTGGACCGAGAGCATCGCCGGAGAGTAAGTGGGGATCGTGTGCATGGCCCACCTGCGGAGGTATCGCGTTGGGGGGAGTCGCGGCGGGGTATGTATACATATATATAAAACACGTAGACTCGCGTGTGTAGATGCGATCGTCGCTGGATGTGCACAGTCGATATCTCTTCTCTCGTGTCGCTTGCTCTCGAGCGGGGCTGTATAAGGTATATCCTTGGGACGGGCTTCCTTCGGGGAGAGTCGAGGGGGGCTGATGATGTTGCCGTGCGCGCGGGAGTCTTCTTCGGCGTTGACGTTACGTACGCCGTGGTTCTGTGACTGATGGCTCTTGACTGTGTGCACGCAGATGCGTCGGGAGATTGGATATAGTGTAAGTTGCGATAGCTTCTCGATAAGGATTATACTGGCTGTTTCGGTGCTTTGTCGGTGGTAGTCTTCTAGGAGAGCTCCGGCGGGGGTCTCTTTGTTGATGCAGCGGCAGCGTCGGGTGGAGGTGGATGTTGCTCGAGTTTCTATGCTGAAATCGAAACGATGCAATTATTATGGGATGGCAGAAATGTTTTTTTTAGTAAAAATTACAAGTCGTTTGGTCAAAATTAACTGAACTGTTTGGGAAACTTGTCACAGACTGACATTTCGAGAGAAATATTACTAAAGCTTTCAGTAAAATTTGCCGTAAATGCTGTATGAGCCTTTAAGACTGTACTGCGCTCGTACACTATGAAATTTTAGTTTCCTTTATTTTTTGTTTTTTACATTTAATTTTAGAATTGCACTGTGCCCCTTCACTTCTATAATTTTTTCAGTTCTCTTATTTAGTTGTAAGTTCATTTTAATTTTTATTATTTCTTTTGTAAAGGGATTTCAGTCCGTCTAATTGTGTAAATAACTAAATAAATACAGTAAAAATTTTACTGAAAAGGTTAGTAATTTCTCTCGAAATGTCAGTCTGTGACAACTTTCCCAACCAGTTCAGTAATTTTTACTAGACGGTTTGTAATTTTTATACTAAAACATTTCTCTCAGTGGAGGATTAAGACGTCGAGTTTGTCATGTATTAGGATATCGTGAACAGGCTTCCTTTGTTGCGGTCTGTGGTAAAATCCGTAGAATTTAAAAAATTGAACGATGTATAAAAGTTTAACGAGATACTCGTAGTTGTATTCTGAACGGAGATTTATATTAACGGAAAAATTATTGCGACGAGTAATCTCTTTTGCATCGGGTGTGCTTACACGGCGATGTGAATAAGCAATTAGCGCGACGCAGCGTTTTAACCGTCGAAGCCAATTAAACTAACAAGTCGCTTTAACGAGGAGAAAGATGAGAATACGTCGCTGCGCAGCGGCCACTGCAATAATCTTCTTGTGTGTGCTCCGGAATCACGTTTAATAAATAGAGAGGCTCGTCATCTTTTTTCTTCTTCTTTTTTTTTTCATTGTCCAGGTTAATTCGACTCCTGTTACGTCGGTTAATCTCCCTTTGTACGATTTTTTTCTCGCGTGATCACGTGACGGGTTTGCAAGCGTTTCGGCTTTGCGACATAATATTTTTTCTTTTTTCCTTCGTCTCTATTTTTGTTTTCTTTCTCGGTTTTTTTTTTTTATGCGTTCTAATTGCGCCTACGCTATTCACCGGCGCAAGGTGCAGAGGACCGCGGCCTTTCAGAATGCAACGGTGTATGCGATGGACTGATTGTAGGATCTGCGAACGAGTTTGTTTTATTTTTTTTTTTTTTTTTTTAATGAAGCACGAAAACACTTGACATCATTGAAAAAGGAAAAAAAAAATAATGAAATCGATATTATCTTCGCGCAACATCAAACTTCTAATAATAACGTTACTGTAATTTACGTATATATAGCACAGTACATGATTAAACCTTCATGGGCATGATTCAATTCATTTTATATAGTTTATATATTAGATAGTGTACTATTTTTTATACTTTAATGGCTGAACTTTAATGAATTGTATTATTTTTATACTTTGATTAAGATTTTAATCAGTGTTTTATAAAATTGCATGTATAATATTAGTGTTGAGATTTAAGATTGAATTTTATAAATTTATAATATCTGCATACGTTAAATTATTTGCGTGTTTTAATTAAGAATTAACAATATTTTCTTTATTTTTAAACTCGCGTTTATTAAAATCCACGTATATAAATATTTCATTTGTATTGACAACATAATGTTAACAATATTTTAATTCTGGCAAAGGCTCTTGAATTATACTGACAAATAATAACAATTCGATGAAGTTTAATAAATTAATGTAGTTACATTAAACACCTGCATATTAAATATAACAATTGTAGATATTAAGTTTAATATCTACAATTGTTATATTTAATATGCAGGTGTTTAATTTAATATTTAATATTCGATACTGGAACTACTAAAGATAATAAAAATGAATAGCAATAAATTTTACTCTTTTAAAAAGTTTGATTCCTTGAAAATCTTGGTTCAACTACAAACTGTCCCTTTGATCGAATTTCTCGTCACAAAGACAAATCAAGAATTCTACAACTGTCCATAATTCGATATCTTGTATGTCACGTTTGTATATCTAAAACCATTTTACCGACATCACTGTCGTCTCTCATAAAACTTTTTAAAATACTATATTAAACCATTCAGTTTCGCACAGATAAACTATTTACTCAACCGTATATAAAATTCACCTGAAAATCAAATTAAACGACGCGACACTAAATTTTTCATCCCGATTCAATCTCGCCGAACAGTGTAATAAAACTTTCAACAACCCAGTAAATTAACTTACGTTAACAGTTTCCCTGTAACATTGTTAGTTCGCTCAAAAAAAAAAAAAAAAAAAAAAAAAAGTTTGCCCACGCAACTGAAAAAAAAAGTAGCGAAAGAAACGAACTTGATGCGTTTAAATATACGAAACGAGAGCTCCGACGGGGCAACGGGGGGTAGGAGAGAGAGAGAGCACCGGTTAACACAAAACAGGTCCGCGATAACCGCGCGCTTCTCCCCCCTGCGTCGCACTCCACGAGCGTACAAAACTGCTCTCCATTTTCAAAAAATTCTCGTACTCTCCACGCTTCAGCCTCTCGTCCTCCCGCGCGCTCTTAATTTCTCTCCCTTCATCCTTTCACCCTCTCTTACAACCCCAGCGGGGTTATCCCTTCGGCCCCGTACTCTCTCACTCTCTCTCTCTCTCCCCGTTTTTTTTTTTTTCAAGCGAGAGAATATCCGTGTGCACGCTTAGATCGGTGTGCGTGGGCGCGCACCCCTTCCGAGCGGGCCCCCGGCGTTTGATTTTCCCGTGGCTGGGATGTATTATTCAAAAAGTCGACCGCGCGCTTCTTTCATTATTGCACGCGAGACATCAATAATTACGCGGTGAGAGAGGAGAGGCGGCGCGGGAACCTCGAGGAGGCTCTTGGGCACGTGACACAATTTTACGGCTTGTTTTATTTTTCCTGTGTTTTTCTTTTGTGTCTGAGCGTGTATGTGTGTGTGTGTGTGTGTTTATGTGCGTCTGTGTCGATAGAATGGCCGGAGCCGAAGGGGCTTCATTAATATTGATGGGTGACGCGCGGCGGGTGCCTAGATCGGACCTTGCATAATTTCGCCTCCTCTAGGACGGGGTGCTCTCTATGTATATCGGCACTAAGCTCCATATTCTAAGCCCACCCGGGCGCCGATTTATTCCGCGCGGTGATCGTGCCTCTCGGATTCCGTGCCCGCTAAATCGATTACCGCCTTTGAGCCGCTGAATTTATAGCGCGCCGACGGCTAATTTATCGCGCGCGGCTCTTTTTTTTCTCGCTTTCTGCCAGACGCGCGAGCTTTTTTTCGAAAGCGTGTAACGCGGCGAGCAATAATAGAGCTTTCGTAGTACCGACTGCCAAGACGTATGGACCGGGCGCGCGTAATTGACTTCTACGTGTGGCTATAAAGCTTTGATGTCGTGTGTTCGCGTTTACCTGAATTATGCCGATGAATGCGTTTACAAAAGGCTGAAACTTATATACGGCGTCTACACATTTTGTAAATACTGCAATTTTATTTTATTTTATTTTATTTTATTTCATAAACGGGACTCAATCCCTTGTATACAAAATTATTATACATTATAAGCCGTAAGATAAGAATAATACATTACAATTTACAATAATTTACAATAATAATAAACTATTCTATTCTATTCTAAATAAAATTGAAGCTTTTTTTTTGGGTCAGTCGCACGATTCGTGTCTAACTTTCTTCTCTTTTTCTTTTATCGAGCATAAATTATGAATGCAGGTCGCCATCGAGGAAGGAATTAATTATTTCCGATGTCCTTGGCGTCGAAAATTTTGGGGGCACAAAATTTCATCGGGGGTTTAATGATGGAGTAGTCAAACGAATGAATCATGAGAGAAGCTTTTTTCATTTGGACATACCGCTGGGGAATTAAAGAGCTTTTTTATATCGGCGCGCTCCTGGGTTTGGCATACGAAAATATGCTAAAGAGGGTGCTTAGACTCCGGTGTTTGCATGGCGATGCATCCTATGCAGACGCGCGGTACACCCTCCTGCTCTTACGCGAGGGCAAATATTTATTGCGCTTCTCCCCTGAATGAGTGCGTGCGATCTGCATTCATAATTCCTGATTAAAAAGCTTTTATAAATCAAAAGCCTGTACTTGATTGTATGGCGAGCTTGCAAATGATGGAGAGAGAATTAAAATTAATTTTCATGCAGATTTTATTCACAAAAATTTATGATAAAGTAGTTTAATATTTCATTTAATATAAAATATAGTATTTTAAGTCAAAGTAAATATAAGTGATAATTCCAGAATAAAGTTATTTTGACATACCTTTGTAATTGTACTGATAGAATTTTCTCGTAAAAATTACATGAAAAAACTTCATCGTGGGATGGTTGGCGATACTGTAAATTTTTACGGGGAAATCACCGAAATTTTTACAGAAAAAAATCTCTGTAATTTTTACAGAGTTCTTCTTGGAAAATTTACAAAGCTTGTATGAAATTTACAAAATTTACAGTATGACCGGTCATACCACCAATACGTTTTTTCATATCATGTTTATCGGAAAATCACCGTTATTTATTTGACGAGAAAATTCTCTCAGTATACAATATATATAATAGTGTATATATTTACACAATTATATACCTATATACTAATTTGAAAACTGTCAAAAGTATATGATGAATTGTATTTATACGTAACCAAATAGAAAATTAGTTATTATATTATTTCGGTGACACGTTATTTACGTTACGTCACGTTATTCAAGTCTGCGACAGCAGTAACAATCAATTATTAAAGCTACGAAAAGTACGAGCAAACCAAAATAAATCGTCAATGCGATCCGACGAAGGTATTCAGTGCCTCCGAATTCATGGAAAAATGTCATGAAAAAAACATGCTTGTATCCCCGCGGCCGAACGCAAAAGGCAATTAAGCACATTCCCGCAGGCCATGCCACTAAAAACATGATCCGTCCTCCGTCAAACGAAACCGATTCTGTCAACCGTAAATACCCAAACATCCATAAATACATAAGTTCTGCTCTCGCGGTCGAGTTTCAGCGCGGTCCTTTAACCCCCCGAAAAAAAAAGTCCGACCGTCGAAAATCCCGTGAAGCCCGCGAACCGTCAATGAGAGCCTCCCGATAAGCCGCTGCGCATTGAGCGGAGAAAGCTCCCCTTTTTCGCCGAGGGGCCACCCCGACGGCTTGGCGAAATTCACTCCCGAATTCGATTGGGCGGACGCGCATTGTGATTCCGGTCAAGCTCCACGACGGGGCCGCAAGCTCTCTCCCTCCCTCCCGCGGCTGTGCGACTTGTGTCGCCCGCGTTGTACACTTTTTTTCTACCGTTGTGTTTTAAATTCTTTGAAAAAAAACGAAAAAAGAAAATGATTAAAAGAGGGGAGAGAAGGTCGATAGCGACGAGCAGAAGCCCGCGGGCGTACACGCGACTCGAAAACCGCGAGAACAAGAGCGCACCCCTCGCGCCTTTTCGCATCTCCGCAGTTGGGGGATGACGGAGGCGAGGGAAACGTTGGCTTGTATCTTTTCTGCCTTTTGATGTCTACGCAATGCCTCGTTATTTTAATAGGCCCGACGCGCGGGTCTCTCTCCTCGGGCGCGAGTAACGCGGGGATGCGCGCTTCGGCGTCCTCTCGCCCGAGGGGGCCACTATAAACGCGAGGAGACGTTCGCACGCGATTTATATTTACGCGCCGCGGCGCGAGATAAAATTGAACACGGCGACGTAAATTCAACCTCGTAATTTTAAGCGGCGTTGAAATTAGCGGCTCGCTAAAGGGAAGGGACGTGTGGGGGGGGGGGGGTGCAGAGGTGTTTCCTTCGTGGCTGTAAAACATTTCTGGGGTTTTTCATGTGCATGAATATTTTACACGTCAGACGCGCGTATATAATATGCAAGCACGCTCGGGTTAATTTTCATATTTCTCGTATCAGGCTGCATTTATTTTCCCAGCGTCGCACTCGCCGCAGAGGCTCGCATGCATCAAATCTGCACGCGGTATCTGCTGAGCGCGTGGTTTAAAAAAAAAAATAAATAAATAAAATAAAATTTAATTTATGGCTCGCGTATCGTTCACGAAGGGTTGAACAATCTTTTCTTACGGCATATTTTTTTTTTATCTCTCGCGCATAAAATTTAAAATGAAAAATTCTGACGAATTGTTCCGTATACAGAAAGTAATTATTCGACGACGAAATAATAATCGAGTTTAGTTTTTTATTTATGTATAGAAAAATTAAATGCACGTTGTATAATAATGAAAATTTTTAAATTGTTATAAATTGTTCTTTAAAGAATAAAGAATAGAGAGCTGCAGGTTATATATATTCTATGAGTTTTAATTTTATCACTGAGAGAAAAATTTGGTAATTTTAAGTAAATATTTACTTCAATAGTACTTGTTCAATATTTCTTTGAATCAAGTAATTATTTTTTTTGAAACTACCAAATTAATTTAGAAACAGATAAATAAATTTAATTTTAAAGAAATATTCAGTAAATTCAAAGAAATATTTAACAAGTACTATTGAAGCAAATATTTACTTAAAATTACCAATTTTGTTTTCAGACTATTATTCTATAATTTGATTCTGCATTAATTACGCGAACTAATTAAGAACAAAATCTCCGGAGACGCCGTTAATCACGACAAGTAGGAAGACAATTTCTGGAAGCGATTCAATGCGCATTCAAGCCACATTACAGCAGCGATAATTTCTCACATAACATTCGAAAACTCCTCACGCGGCGGCATCACAATAAACCCGTCAATTTCGTTATAAAGTAGATTTCCCACGGGCTCCTACCCTCGCACTCGTCGGCGTACCGCGGCAACGGCACCTGTCGTTGAAATTACTCCAGTTCCCGGCAACAAGGCGCCGACACATTTACCCGAATATCAAAAGGTCCTGACCTAAAAAAAAAAAAAAAAAAAAAAAAAAAAAAAAAAACGAGAAAGTCACGAATTTCCCCCGCGCGTGTCGCATTGAGCGCCGCGCACGGCAACCCTTGGAATTTGATTAAAAACTCGAAACACGAGCGGCAGCAACTTTCGAGCTTTCAGCCGTCCACCCTTTTCCGCAAGCTCCAAAGAGCTTGAGCCCGCGTTTTCTCCTTCTCGCAGTCGCTCCCCTTCTTCCCCGAGCTTTTCCGCGCGCGCGCTCGCAATGCGTAATCCGGTGGGTGAATGCGAAAGAGCCGAGGCAGGGCACAAGGAAGAAAGCGAGAGGGTAAAGTAAAGGAAGTAAGAGGACGGCGGAGGGACAAAAAGGAGGCGGGAAGAGGGAGAGAATGCGCGCGCGCTTAGTCGTGATTAATCGGCGCTCGCATGTGGGTCACGAGTTGCAGAGTCGCGCGCGCGCACAGCCTAACGAGATAGAGGGTTTACCAAGCTCGCCGGCTAAGCCTATTAAAGAGCCTCCCTCTTCACCCTCTGTCTTCTCTCTCCTGCTCTGCATCCCTCCTGCTTCCTCCGGGCGAGCCTCCCCCGCTCTCTTCAGCGTCGGTCCCCGCCGGGAAAAAGAGTTGCGCTCTCAGGTGTAGGCCAAGAGTGAAGAGGACGCGCGCCGCCGGCTACGAGCCCGAGGTTGGCCCCTCTTCCGAGATGCACACTCGACATGGCCGGGCCCCCGGGGCTGCGGATATCCACACGCACCGGCTTTTTGTTTTTGTTTTTTTTTTTGCTGTCATGTGTGTCTATATGGTACTTTCTACAGATACCGGCCAAAACCGTTCTCCATCAATGACTTCCATTAAAATGTTAGCTACAATTCCATTAAAATGTTAGCTACAAAAAAGGTCTCCCTGCTAAATAATAGTTTTAAGGCTGTTTTAACATGGGACAAGAAAAATAATTTGAAGTGAAAGTATTTTATATATCGAATAAACAAATTAAAAGATTTAAACTCCGTCGATAGTTTCTTATTTGATTTATTTAAACAATAGAAAACAAATTTATTTAAGCTCAACCAAGAGTGATTTTTTGTTAAGCACAATCATATTAATTACTTTCATAGAAAAAAAAAATTAGATTTCCAAAGTTTCACAATAAAAAAAAATTTCTTTTCGTTTTGGACGACTTTGATAGAATATACCATATACGTTGACGTCTCACGATTCTTCGCGCAGGCTCTTCTCGCGGCTGTCTTTTTTATCAGCGGGTTGCTTCTTCTTCTTCTTCTTTTTTTTTGTTATCGTCCGGAGGGGACTATATTTTTTTTACTCGTACTCCCGAGCGGACTCGCTATTTTATCCCGGCCTTTTATTAACCCCTTACCGAGGCCAAATGCGCCGCTCGCGTGTCGCGCTTGATGCGCTATGGCTGCGCGCGAGCGACCTTTTTTCGGATCGACCTTTCTTTTTTACCCGGCGATCAAGTGGAATTTTGAGCGCTGCGCCGGGCTCGCTCGAGGGGGAGGAAATTACTTTCGTCGAGGGAGGACAATGAAATTGAATTACGGCGGGTCCTATTCTGTTGGAAAAAAGTTTCTTTTTTTTATGCTCGGTGGTATTATGTGCGAGTTGATATTGCAAAGATAAAGGGAAATACATTTATCAAGTGGGTTTTCTTTTTTTATCGGGTTGGATAATATTTACATGGATTTCTGGCGATATTTCTTTTTTTTTCTTGGCGTGTACATGTGCGAGGGTGAAATTTTGAGAAAAAGGTGGAATTCTGGTTATGAGCTTTTTCACGCGTCCGATTAAACTGTTGAAGAGTATATAGTTTGTTAGATTTAATAAATTCATAGTTTCACTTCTAGACACTTTTATTTTGAGGAGGTAAGTTCAGTGACTTCGTTTAGATAAAGAAATTTTTAACTTCAAATCGGATTAACTTGGTTCGCTTAATATGCAAGAGAAATGAGAACTGTTCTCTGGAAGATTAAATCTGACATTAACAAATAAGTACTGCTCTTAACTAAAAATTAATATTTTTTAACTAAGAAACTATTTTTTGCAACTAAAAGTAGCTAAAATAAAATAACTTTTATAAAAGCAATAAATCAAACAAAGCTCAAGTATTCTTATCGCAAATATAACCGTTCTTAAAGACATTCATATAAAAAAGCTCACGTTTCTTTTGAAAAATCATACTCGCCGAGCAGTCCGTTTACACGAATAACATACAGATAAGCGCCTCAATTCGGAAATCCCAATCAATACATTTTCCGCAAGCTCCATCCGCAAACGGGCAATATTATCCGAACGATTCTCAGCTTCCTCACGTCTCCCGAGCACTCACTCCCCCTCGCCGGCCAAGCTCCGCGCCGAAAGTCGAGCTTACCCGAGCTTATACGGTTTGGCAAACACGCGAGGCGGCCGAGGAGCGTCGATGAGTTGTAAGTAATGCTCGACAGCTTTTCCACGAGCCTCACTCCTTTTTCCACTTTTCCGATAGCTGCGGTGCCACTGCCTACTCTGGAGGGCCATCCTCCCCCTCGCGGAGCCCCTCCTCGACCGATGCCACTCGTTGCGCTTGTGTGTACTGCATATTAATGCGCTTTATCGCGACGCGCGTAAATATTGTACCGGCTGCTCGCGCTCGACTCTCATTCCGTGTGTATACCTTTTTTTTGCGTTCGCGTACGCTCGTCTCGCGTGACAAGCGGATGATGGATGGACGGAGGAGTTTCACGGAGACACCTATATATGTGCATTGTAGCTGGATGTTCTCAGCGAATTTACTATTCGTCGGGCTTTGGATTAGACGAGGGGATGATTAATCGATGGCTGTATACGGCCTCTTGGCTTTTGTTATACGCATGTGATGTACGGAATGTTAATTTGTGGAATCTTCTATACGCAAAGCTCTTATTCGTAAGACGACGTTTCTGTAATTATTTCCATTATTTTCTTTTCAGATCTTTGTGAATTATATATTTATTTTATTGAAAATTTTATTTTTATTGATGTAGTTGTACATTGAGTAATTTTTACAAGAAAACATTATGAATTCTTTTAACATTATGAAGCTTTTCCCATCATAAATATTACGGAGCTTTTTTTGTAAAAATTACGAAGCTTTTCCTAAAAATATTACGGAGCTTTTCGTAAAAATTATAGAGCTTTTCTTATGTAAAAATTATAAAGCTTTAAAAAAGATCTTTTAACATTAGGAAGCTTTTCCCATCATAAATATTACGGAGCTTTTTTTGTAAAAATTACGAAGCTTTTCCTAAAAATATTACGGAGCTTTTCGTAAAAATTATAGAGCTTTTCTTATGTAAAAATTATAAAGCTTTAAAAAAGATCTTTTAACATTAGGAAGCTTTTCCCATCATAAATATTTCGGAGCTTTTTTTGTAAAAATTGCGAAGCTTTTTCCAAAAATATTACGGAGCTTTTTCGTAAGAATTATAGAGCTTTTCTTGTGTAAAAATTATAAAGCATTTCTAACTACGCGAGATTCAGGTAAAAACTACAGTGAGTTTCTCGTAAAACTTTCAGTGCTTGCAAACTATTCCGCGATTATATTTTTTCACATAATTTTTGAGTAGAAGAGTTTTACCGTCATTTCTGAAACAAAATTCACTCAGTATACTCTAACGATTTAAAGACTGCAACAAAAGCTCTAAAGCAACTAGTTTTTAAATCTTTTGCAGATTTTTTACTAGTGCATAATAAAATAGCGAAGAATAAATAGTTTATTATTTAAAATATGTAACTTACATAGAAGAACCTCGCATTATTATTTATGTAAAATGTGGTGAACTTGATATTTAATTTTCGCATTGTTGCAGCTGTACACATACGAATAAACCAATCCAAGTAAAACTTAAAATACTTTCACTCTGCACGAACTTTTTAAGATTCCTTGACTTTAGTAAGATAAAGTTTTAAAATATTTTTTACTTATTAAATTAATAAAGTTTAATCCCTAATCCTCCTTGGACAATTCGTAATATTTTCTTAAACTTAAATATTCTCTGTACATCTCATCATACCACGTCATAAATGATAAAACATACTTTACCAAATGTTATTATAAAATCTTCATGAAGTTTAACTCCACGATATGTCCAATAAAAGCTTACATCGATAATAAAAGCAGGTATGACCAAGAAACGATCCTACGCGATGTCCTTTCGCCGAGAGAACGGCGCGCATAAGCAAAGCTGCACACGCGAAGCTAAGCCAAGCGACGTTCTTTCGTTGAATTTTATCGTGCGGAAAAGTCTGTTAAGTAATAAAGTATCCCGGTGCCTCGTCAGCAGCCTCGTCTCGGCCACGGGCAAGCGCATGACGCGTCCACCTTATAGGAACTCCCTAACCTCGCGTTCAATGGCAAGATAATTGCCGCCTTGAGTAAGGTTTCTTCCCGGTGCGCTCGAGCAAACTCTTACTTATTATATATACATATTTCTCGAGACAAGAGAGACGCCTCGAGATTTTCTTCGTTCCCTCCTCTTCCAGCAGTAACCACCCCTTATCGCGTCGTCTTCTATCACTTGAATCCACCGTCGTTTTTTTCTGTCTTTGTCTCTAATTTTCTCTGTCTCTGTCTCTGCCTCTGATGCGATGGTAGAGTACATATGCTAATTAGGGAAGCGCCCTTATTTTGGCCAACGTCGAAACTTTTTGCTCGGCGAAGTTCAGGAATTGCTGATTCTTAGCTAATGAATCCGCTCTGTCGCTGCGACTGCCCGAGGAAAGTTTTTACATCGTCAAGGCGGGAAATGTATGTTTGAATTTATAGTTGCTGTCTTTACTGACAATGCGCTGCTGCAGTTACGAAGAGTTACGAAGTTATTTGCGAGTTTATTTACAATTCATTAATTGCAAACTGGAGAGACGAGAGAGAAAGACGAGGTAGCGGTCAAGGAAATTAAATTTCATCGTTTGGAATTAAATTTATTTCATAAAATTTAAATAGAGCTTAATAGAGTTTTATTAAATTAATGTAGGTATACGTATAAGCTGAGAATATTTTCTCGTGAAAGTTACGGTGAAGCTCCGTCTAATAATTACGCGAAAAAACGTAATCACAAATACTGGAAATTTTTGCAGGAAAATCCCTGCAATTTTTACCTGAAACTTAGACTGTTAAAGAAGCTTTGTAATTTACAAGTATAAAGCTCCGATATTTTCACCATAAAATCCGCGTAAATTTTTTTCTTTTCTTATTGAGAGCTTTTTTTGTAAAAATGACAAAGCTTCACCGACGGTCCAATAGTCAGCTAAAAATTACAGTAATTTAATATTCCCGTAAAAATTTTCAGTGCTTGTAAATCGACTTTTCATTACGCTTTTAAATGCAATTTTTACAGGGAGCTTAATGTAATTTTTACTAGAAAATTCTCTCGGTGTATAAAGCAAAGTTTTCGACAGTATATTTCCTTCTAAATAAGCAGATTAACCGAATAATGATTGCCACTTCTTGAATTCAGAAATTATTAGTAAATTAAATATTGCGCATTAATATTACAATTAAATTAAGCATTACTATTAATTATATATTATTAAACTATTAACGTTATTATTAACGAAGCAAATCTTTCTATACAAATACGACATTCTCTACAATTCTTAATTAATCACAATATTAATTTTTCAATCGATGGGCGCGATTCCTCTCATCTCATGCAAGTCACCGTAATTTGTCTTAACGACAGTCTAATAATCTCCCTGGATTTTCAGCATTACTGGAGATAATGTGGAGCTCGGTGACGGCCGCTGGGGTGGAGAACGGACCCGCGCCTCCGTCGCGGAGTAAGCACAGTGCCACTCTGCTGGCCGGCCACGTCTACCTGCTGGGCGGTCGAAATGGCAATCTTCCACTCAAGGATCTTTGGCGCTACAGTCTCGGTGAGTGTTCTCAGATTAATTAAGTTTATTAAGAAAATTATTCACACATTCTACCATAGTGTGAATACGCGGATTGCGTTGCTCCTCAAGGATTGCTTTCAAAATATGAAAATATTTTACCGCACGGGAGCTTTTTTCAAATCGATGATTAAAATTCAAGAGTCTCGAGTAAAAATAAAAAAAAAACGTGAAACGTATTAATTAATTTGTTCCCAATGAATAGATCTAAACGCACAATAAAATTATTTATTATAAAGGTACAATAGTATTGATATATAGTTAAAATAAATAATTTAAAAAATAATGGATAGTAATAAAAATTATAAACAGAATCGAAAGCTCATGAGTAAATATTAATTCTTTACTCAACTTTAATTTAATTTTTGTATCTTATCGAATCTTATAGCTTGTAGATATTTCTGTTTATCTTATATTGGTTTTGTATCAGAACAAATAGATATTAAATTCTTATATAGTAAGTATTTCAGCTTGTGTTGTCAGTCAATGTTTTCAAGTCGAAAGTGTATCGTTACCACACAGCATTCAGAAATTCGAATCTTAAACGACTTGTATTTTAACAATATGTCGGTGTGTGATATTATAACAATGTGTTTTTCTAAAACTGAGTCTACGACAGTCACTACTATGAGTGCAACTATAAACTTCACTACTGCAAGTGCAACATCATCTTCAACTCCAATTACTGAGAGATCGATTTTAACGTCAACTACTGCGAATTCGACTTTATCTTCTACTACAGGTGCTTCAATATTTTCGACTACTAGTGCGTCAGTATTTTCTACTACTAGTGCTTCAATATTTTCGACTACTAGCGGAACGCCAGTTTTTTTTACTGCAAATAGTACACTGCCACCTACAACAAGCAGACGTATTTTGCATAAAAAGAAAATTGCAACCACTATTGAGACAACTACTTGTTCAACTACACGGTCGTCAATTTTTGGAACAGCTACTTATAAACCATCATTTTCAAGTAGTACACTGCCAAATTTAGTCTCAGCACCGACTTCTTCGACAAATATTTTTTCGCTTGGTGCGCCGATTTCATCAACAAGAATTAGTGCGCCGAGCTTTTCAAATGCTTCCAGTGCAATGTCACTTTCAAGTACTAATGCATCAATTTCGTTGAATGTTACTGAAGAATCCACAAGTTCAACTTCAAATAGTGCATCGATATTTGCACCTTCAATTACGTCAGGGACATTTTTTGGTGGATGTTTGAACATTTCGCAAGGAAGCATTCTATCACCTTCATTTGAACCGCCAACGGACGCAAATAATTCGTGCTCAACTTGTGAATTATATGATATGCCAATTTCGAGAAGTATTTCAAATGATTCTACCTTTTCTGCTAGTGTCAATGAACCGTCAAATTCCACGTTGAAATCAGCATCTTTTCCGGATAATATAAATGGAGATATTGCGATGAGTAAGGTATCTTACATTTGGAAATTAAGTGAGTTCACAGAATTGAGCAAATGTTGCACAGGCAGTATTATAATTTCTCCAGAATTTTTAAAGAGTCACAAATGTAATTTGTTCTTGGAAATTCTTGATGATCCTTTGGATTTTTTAATTTTGGGTTTTCATTGCACGATGAACCATCAAGACATTGTAAAATTCAATGTTTCTCTGCTAAATAAAAATATGGAAGAATTACAAAAATCCAGTGCTACTTGTTTATCACAACCGAATACTATCCGTTTTATAAAAAAAGAAAGCCTTTTCAATGAAACTAGCAATCTATTGCCTGACGATATCCTTTTTGTATTATGCGAAATTGTTATCAGCAAAATTAAACCACAAAGTACTTTATCGTCTGAAAAAAATCTGCAAAATGATTTGGGTCAGCTATTGGAAAATGAAAAATTTAGCGATTTGACGCTCCACGTTGAAGAGACTCAGTTTAAGGTACACAAACATATTCTGTCAGCAAGAAGTGCAAAATTCTGCGCAATGCTTGAGGATGGTACGATTGCAGAAGAGAAAAAACATTTTGAAATAACTAACATTTCATCAAAAGTGATGAAAGAAATGTTGTACTACATTTACACCGATAAAGCTCGTCAACTGCCAGAAATGGCAGCAGAACTATTAAGTGCTGCAGATGAATATCAACTTGACAAATTGAAAAGTGAATGTGAAAATGAACTTTGCATCGAATTAAATTATAACAATGCAGTCAATTTTTACATTTTGGCAGAAAAGCATAAAGCAAAGCGCTTAAAATTGTTTAGTTTAAAATACATCGCATCAAATGCCAAAAGCATAATTGGCGCTGAGGAGTTTAAGATCTTAGCAGATGCTTATCCGCATTTGTTGAGGGAATTATTTTGCGAACTTGCCAGTCGTAAATAGTTAATAATTTTACCTACTAAACGTGTTGTTGTTCATTTTTGAATATGCATCAAGATTTCGGCTGGTTCCAAATCTCTACCAGACAAAATACAAGAATTTGTGATTTATTCGTATTGGGGTGAGCTTCTTAAGAAGATGGAAGAGGGTCGACAGACAGCAGTAATACATGTGTGTTGCAAGTGCGTCGTTTTATACCTCATATAAAATCGAACGATGTGAAGGGATAAACGTTAAGACAACGGAATCATTTTTCTTTATGCACCCTAACTGCTACGACGTTTCGTCGGTACTTGTGTATCTCGACCCCTTTTTGGTGGTAATGTTAAATTATTGAAAAAATTGTAAAAAAATAATAAGTAATTTAAGTAAACAAAAATTATTAAAAAAAAATTTTAATCTTTTATTTTTTAATACATTATACGCAAATACTCTATCAAATTTTGTCTAGTTTTTTTGTGCTTTTTTATGTACGTCAAATAATAAATAATAAAATTATGTTATATGTTAAATAGTAGTGTAAATTGTAGAAAGAGCGTTTTGTTTTTATAAAAAGAAAGATAAAAATAAGTATGATACTAATTTTAAAAATTGTGTTATATTTATTACTACTTTTATCTCCCAATTATCATTCAAATACCTGTACTTCGATCATTAATTTCATATATATATATATATATATATATATATATATTATTGTCTTTAAGGCAAGTTTAAAATCTGTCAACAATACACTATAGCACTGTGAAGGTACCCGATGTTCCACGCATGGGAGGCATGTACAAATTTTGTGTGACGTAAACAAATAATAAAGAGGAAAATTACAAAGCGATCGCTCGTAGCAGTATTTTTCGACTAGAAATCGTTCGTTTAACTGTTCAATTCACCGGTGTCTGTAAAAAAAAAGTAAACGATGTATGCAAAGAGGAAAAAGTCCGCGTAAAATTGAAATATGCCTCTCGCGCAGAGGTTAGTTTTTATTTGTATAATCTGTTGTCAATAAAAATTTAGATATTACAATGCTAAGAAATTCAAAAGCTAAAGGCAACATTAAATTGCCTCTCGTTACTTCTATCATGAAAAAAATCAACGGAGTGTCGGAGAGGAAGATTCTGAAGGAAGTACTTATAAATCGAAGAAAATATAAAAAAATAATTAAACGACAGGTATTGCAGTTTAGTTCTATATTTTGTTGTATGTTATATCAGTATTGTTCGTACATCCGCAGAATATTAAATTATTTTTTTTTTTTTATAACCACAAAAATGACGACGTGGTTCGTAACTTTTCTTGCATAATTCATAAGTTTTCTTGTTTATGATTAATTATTTATCGATCGATTTTATGTACTTCAAAAGGGAAATTTTATTATTTTCTTTTTTTGTTTTAACAATTGTACAAATGCTCGATCCACTGGATCATCAGGAAATGTCTAGCACATAACATTTAAAATCAAACAATTAAATGCAAAGACTCATTTGATATGCGTAGTTGCCCTTGACACTGAAGCGGTGCGTGGAATTCGGTCTTGTTGAGAAATGTCCAAGTGGCCACTTTCGTCTGATCGAATTTGATGCGAAGAAACGGCCCCGGCGTCGGCCTGCTTGCTGCGATTGCAAGGACTGCCTCGGCAATTGCGGCTACTGTCCCAAAAGAAAACGCAGGAAAGGCAAGCGCCAACGCGACAAGCCCGGTCACGTGTGTGGCTGCAACAAAAAGCGCAAGAATAAATACTGACGCCTCTGAGAAAGTGTCTGTCAAATTCAGGAAAGAGCACCTCATTTTGCTGTCTTTTTAGGTGTTAAAAATAAATAAATAAATAAAATAAAATTATGTAAGTTTTGTACTGGTGGATCGTCTGCTAAACGTGAATAAAGTGATGGATTTTTAATAGTCACCGAAGTTCTTTCTTGAGGTTTCCTTCAAATTTATATCGATCCAAAGGTTAGCTTGTGTTTATGCGGTAATGTAAATAAATTACGAACGGATGATTTTCAGCTAAGTAGGTCAAACCTACGGAAGTTATTAAATATATTACAACCATAAGTATAATGGCGCAACTCCGTAGAATTATTCAGAGTGACAATATTCTTGCGCAACTTTTTTTAGTTTTACTGTTACGCACCTTTTTCTCTTCGAAGCTAATTTGAAGAGGAAGCAAGAAATAAAACGCGAGTAACAAGTGCGACGAGTTTAAGCTAATTTAAGTCGCTGCTTCCTGGTGAGAGTGGCTTATTAGTCAGCTTTTATTAAAAATGCATTACATTGTGAATTCCATTGCTCTTACTGAACTTCTAAAGGTACATTTGTATCGAGAAATGTTTAATTAATTAAATATCGCATCATTTATTGAAAAGCTCACGTTTATCGGTGAAGCATTGGTGCACGAATTAATAATCCAAGTGAAAATAAAAACGATATACATTTTCTTAGCTGAAATAAAAATTTGTTTTTTTTTTTTAAAAAAAAAGTAAAAAAAAAGAGGAATCGAAGCTCGGTTCGCTTCTATTATTCCAGTAATTGGAAAGAAGAACTTAAAACGACAAGCCAGTAGCATTTTCCGCGCATTGGAGAGGACGAACACTAACCGTACGGGCGTGCATTTTACACGATGTCGCATTTCAGTCGAGCGAAAAGAAGTCCTCGCTGCAGCATTCGACAGCAATAATCCATCAAAGGGCGTCGCGATGTGCTCGCCGGGGGGTCCGAACTTTCTGCCAAGAGGAGCGACGTTGCCGGAGCTTTCGGGCCGCCTCCTTCTCGGGACACGAGAATTCAATCCGCCTCGGCGGCCTCCAAGACGCCACTTATGGGTCAGTAGTTTCGCGAGGGGAGGGTACAGCGGGAGGAAAAGTGCGACAGCGAAGTTGCATAGGCGCGCGGAGCCTATATATCCGCGCGCTCGATCTGCCTTTGTTCGGAGCTTGGGCGGCCTTGCGCCAGCAGTTTTCCCGGGTATGCCTCCCGGCGGAAAGCGCGAGACTCGTCGAGAGAGTCCGTCGACGGCGAGAGTCTTTGTCGCCGGGCACGTTCTCCACTTGTCGGGGTTTCGGCCGGCGACGACCGAGCTTGAATCACTTTTGTCTGGTTTACTGAGTGCGGCTAGTTTTTTTTTTTTTTTTTTTTTTTGTTAGACTGAAGGACTCTGGACTTAATGGTGATGATATCTGGAGCACGGCATTGATTTTTTTCTTAAGGATGTTAATTTGTTAATTTATTTGGGTCTATTTTATTGAGAATTTTCATATGTATGTGTTAAACGATTTGAGAGGATGTACTCGTTTTTATTTAAACCACACTGTAAAAAATTAGGGTCCGATTTTACACTAAAATTTCACACAAAAGTTTTGTGTAAATTCTTCCCCTAAAGTTTGTGTAAATTTTGTGTAAATTTTGTGTAAATTTTTGACAGTACCGAAATTACGCAAAAAAATTTTTGTTTTTATCTTACGTTCATCGTAATTCCATTTTGGAAATTACACAAAAATTTGTGTAAAACATTTTTTTACACAAAATATTCTACACTAAAATTTACATATACTCGCATCAAATGTCCGATTTGACACAAAATTTTTTACAGTGCACGGTTTACGCGGGGATAATTTTCTAGTAAAAACGCATTTATAATAAAGATAAATTAAAAACTAAATGACAATTTCATTGACCTGAATGAAATTAATGAAATTAAACAAAAACAAACCTTCTTTTGATTATAATCAAATTAAAATATTAATCATACGATATCAAGTGGTCGTAAATTTTGGTTCCATTGTAACAGAAATTTATCCTTCAATGATTAAGTTCTTTCTTAAAATGCTTCACAACAATATCTGATCATCTTTTATCTTTAAGAGACAATAGTTAATTTAAGAATACTGACGATATAATTATATAAAAGAAAAGAAAAGCACACAAATTTATAATTACAATAAAAAAAAAATGGCATTTCCATCAGCCTCGAAAATTCATTCTAATTTAAGTGCGAAGAAAGCAAAAACTTTCCAAACAATCGTGAGTAAAAATTTTCTCTCTGCATTAACATCAATCACGATCCACGACTGATTAAATTCCCTCCCCTCGAGCTTTCAAATCCCACCCCGTGCTACAATACAGCAACGGCTAAAAAAAAAAAAAAGACCAAAGTATAGCAGGATTAAGGCCCTTACAAAGCGCCAGTCTTCTCAATCCGGCCGGCAATCCAGCTTCTGCATTATTAACTCGGGGGAAACGTTTTGTTCGCAGCGGAGAGCAGATGGGAGGAGCTGCATCCCTCCGGGGAGAGGCCGCCCGCCTTGCAGGAGCACAGCGCCGTGGCCCACAAGGACTGCCTCTACGTGTTCGGCGGGGAGCTCGGTTTTTCGGCGGGCACGGAGACGCCGCTCTGGTGCTACTCAGTCAAGGTAATAAGGCCGGGGCCGACGACCCCCTCCGAGAGCCCCGGCAAACATTCGCGCATGCATCCACTCGGCTTTTCAGCGGCTCGCGCAGCCAGGGCCCTTTAATTGAATCTTTGATTGCGGAAACCACTTAGGATGGATTCTCGCGGAAAATCACTTAGGCGAGTACGTCGCTAATGGCGTTTCGGCGTAGTTTCGACTTCTCGTTTGCGAGTGCATAGGAGATCGAGTGGCTCGGCTAAACGGACTCTGGAGCTTTCTGCTATCGAATAATATGGCTTTAAAATTGTGAAGTGATATTTATACGTGAAATTAGAACCATTTGCACTGCCTTTTTCGATGTAAGATTATTGTAATTAGTTGCTACAGCAAAGTTAATTCAGCACACGGTTAAATATTATCTGTGTGTATCGGCATTTTGTGTGCACACTTTGTGTATACGAAACATAAAATTTACGTAAATAATGTACACACATTTTGTGTAAAATATAAGCCATTGCATATAAAGAAACATCAATACTGTGTAATATTTCTGTCTTTTGTACTTCTTGCGTAATGCTATTTTTAAGAATTTTACAGATATATTAAACAAATTTTGTGTAAAATCTAGTAAAATCACTGGACACAAATTTTATACAATTACTTCATCACCAGTTCAAGAAATAACACTTTTTTTATGTTATTTCTTGAACTGATTTTTAGCAGTGCATTTGTCTAAATCCCCTTTACACGTAAATAAACATATGTATGCTGTATTCTAAAGTTTGTACAGAATTTCGAGTAAATACGAAATTTAAGAAATTCATAATAATCAACTAATTCATCTATATATTTAATCAAAAGAAAATTCTTCGATTATTTAAATCAAAAATACGAATAAATATTTAAAATTTTGCCGCCACTGCTATTACCAATATTACTTGCATCAAATACTATTCTATTTAGCTCTTCTATATATTTTTTATTCAATTATAATTTTTAGAAATTTAAAAAATTTGTTCAAGTAGGTGAAGATTTTTTTTTTCGGGAAATTTATTGTGTCCGTTTTTTCCAGTCGAATTCGTGGAGGAAAATAAGAGCCCAGAAAGGATGCGCAGTTCCTAGAGGTAGACGAGGTCACACGGCACTTGTTCATCGTGGACAAATGTTAATATACGGTGGTTATCAGGATTTACGAGGCAGCTCTTCGGAACTGTGGGCCTTTCACTTCGGTAAGTTCTTACAGCGGCACTAAAAAGTATACCTTTTGTTTTCAAACTGCTGCAAATAAAATTCAAGCGATCATTCGCTTTACGCTTCTTTGTACGCAGGATGCTACATTTAAGTGAATTTACTAGCAGCAGCATCGTAAAATGGGTGAATCGCGTAGGATAAAAGTGGTGTTTCTTTGAATAAAAAAAAAAAACATCTTTTATAAAACAAATTTAAAAATTCATGAACATATTTAAAAATCGTAGTATTTCGTGTAGTGCAATACGATCAGAAGAATGAGCTTTTCTCGGAATTTTGCGATAGAAGCTTTTTCATACCGATTTTTCATGAGGACGATGTAGTCAATTTATTCTAGTTCAGTTAATTAATTTTAAAATCAATAAACTTGCATGATTATTAATCATTTTGATTGATTAGAGAAAATTGCCTTGCTTCTAAAGACCAACAAGTTACTCTGTTCGAAGAGAAAAATGATAATTGCGCTTGTTTCTTTGGCAATTCTGCCAGAAGTAGCATTAAGCTATACTCTCTAAATTTAATTCAGTGAAATCCCACTGAATTTCAAAGCAGTGACATACTTTTGACTGAAAAAACAGTGAAATTTGACTGTTTTTTCAGTCAAAAATATGTCACTGTTTTTAAATTGAGCGGGATTTCACTGGATTAAATTTAGAGGGTAAACAAAGAGTAAAATTTGATCGATCAATCCAAACAGAAACGGAATCGTGGCATCTTCTGTCGTCGAGCGATTCAGGCCCGCCAGCCAGGCACAAGCACTCGGCGGTGCTGCACGGCGACGCGATGTACATCTACGGCGGCATGACGGACCTACAGGAGCGCAGCGATTGCTGGAGGTGGGACGTCAAGGCCGCCAGCTGGTGTCTCCTAAAAAATAAACCAGGACCCGGTCCTCTCCACGGACACGCCGCCTGTCGGCTTCCCAGCTGCATGCTCATCTTCGGCGGCGAAAGCGGCGGCCTCGCGACCAACGAGTTGTGGAGGTTTCACTTCGGTATGCCTTTCTTTTAATTGGAATGTTGCATGAGAAATAATAAATCGAATTCCATTAGATCCGTCTGATAGAAAATTGAAAAATAATCGACATGTATTTTTTTCTTTTTGGAATGTATGGCGTCGTCGTGACGTCACGTTTGTCGTAAATTTAAACTTGCTATAGCTTTGTTAAGGTGCAACTCTACCTTATTTCGGGTCAAAAAATCTATTTCTTTTTATTGCAAAAATGTTTACTTTAAATACTAATAAGTCAGATAATCGACCTATATTATTTGTTTTTAAATTATTTTTATATACAAACTTACTATACATAAAATACCTGTATTGTTTTAAATATGTTTTTTTTTTACAAAACTGTGTTTTCTTAAAACTTATATTTTAAGACTTTGAAAAGTTCCATGCGTCTCAATTTTTTTTCAATCAGTACTAAAATTTAAACTGAGATTAGTCATTACCTTTCGTACAAAAGTTAGTGGAAATTTATATATAATATTAAAACTGTATCGACTGCGCTTAACAAATATAGTAAAAAATGTGGATTTTTATGCTGTAAAATTTTTTAAAATATGATTTTATTTCCGTAATTGTAGAAATGAGTTTGATAAATAAATTTCCACTAACTTTTCTTAAGCTCAATGTAAAAAAGTAAAAAGAATCAATTGGCTAGTATTCGATAAAAATTGAGACGCAGGGAATGTTTCGAGTAAGAACCTGTTTTGAACATCTTTTCATGATTAATCAGAAATCAGTCGATGAAATGACTTGAAATTTAGACAACACTTTCAAATTTTGAAGCTAAATATACTCCCAAAAGTTTGTAATCAAAAGTGGTCTAAAAAAAAAGTTGGTAAAAAAGATAGACTTCCACCTAATATGTGTTAAATTAAAAAAAAGAAAAAACACGTGTCGATTATTTTTCTGTATTCTATCTGACGGATCTAATGGAATTTTTATCATGCAAACTGTCATCATCATCCAAATTAAAACAAAAATAATCTTACGCCCTTTTGTCCGGGACAACGTATAACCGTCCTGACAACGATCGGGCATGAGGCGTCAAGCAAACTGAGCAAAAAGAAAAACAGAAAGTGGAGTAGTATCACGATAATGAGGTGGTTTCATTGTGTCGGCAGGAACGGAAACGTGGGAGAGGCTAAGCGTGACGGGCCCGAAGCCGCAGCCGCGCGCCGAGAGCGTGGCGCTGGCGGTGTCGGAGCTGCTGCTCCGGGGCAACGGCGTCGACGGCAACGGCAACGGGCCCGGATGCCCGACGGGCAGTCGGCCCCGCCTGCGCAATCAGCGCAGCTGCAGCAGCGCCAAGTCTGGCTACGGGAGGATCTCGCCCTGTGAGCCGGCGCCCACGAGGCCCAGCTTCCTGCGCGAAATCTCCAAACTGTCGCAGATCAATCTGTCCAGGCTCAGCCATCCCAACAAGTGCAGCTACTCTGTGCTCAGCGGGCACGACGACCACGAGTTTGAGAGCCCTCAGGAGGTGAGATTCATTGGCATTTGGAGCTTTTTGTAGCGTTTATTAGGTATACAGTGGTCAGTCACGCGTTTGTCGTTTGTGATTGATGGATTGAAAGTCTTGGATGGTCCTTGTACTTTTTTTTTTAATGAGGAGAGGATTTTTAAATAACATTTTTATAACTATTTTGAAGATAATATTAAATCTTAACTACTCACAAAAATTTAATCTAATTGGTAGAAGAATTCACTAAATGACAGTGGAAAATCTACTTATTATATTAGAGTCAATCTGATTTATACTACGAATAACCGGGCAGTCGTTTACGATTAATCTGCTAAAACGTAAATGAATTCTTCGAATAAGTAGTCTATTGATTTCGAATAATAAGAAAATCTATTGATATACAATTTAAATACATAAATAATGAATGTTTTTTAAACGTTCTTAAATATTATGTAAATAGATGATAAATTTTAAATTGATTCGTCAACCATTAGTTTTCATTTAATATCATAAAAATTTAAAAGAATTAAATGAACGAAAAAGTCTCTAATTAGCAGAAAAAAAATACTAATAGTTAACGTATTTACGATAAAATTTAGCGGATTCTATTCTTACGATAAACTTATTGTGAATTATACTGAAGCAGACATACTCTTCGATTTAATAGATTTAATTTAGAATCAAGTAGATAATACTTAAGTGGATTTGTCTACTAAGAGCAAGAATTCATTTTTGTGAGTGTAATCACTTGAATTTATTCACTTTATATGAATTATCAAGATTTGATTGATGCGATGGTTTATTTTAAAATTTAGATAGCGTTTCTCTTAATTCAGAATCACTTATGTAAGAAAAAAATAACACGTGTTTGGCCACTTAGAATGTAAGCAAATTTTGTATCGTAGGTTTTAAATCAGTTCTGGATTGCATGTGCCTTTGATTAATATCTAATTAACGCAGAAACATTATTAAATATTCTACGCGGTAGTCGTAACAATATTACTGTTACAAAATGAGGTTGTCGAGGTAGCAGTAAACATTGAAGTAGCAGTGAAATTACGACCATGAAATTTGTATTCGAAATAATCTGCAAATTATTTTTGCAGCATTAAAATCTTCTGCTTTACCTTTCACCTAATAATTTTATTTTATCGAGACTTTCAACGTTTTAAAAATGACACACGCTACTCTAATACATTTTTAATGTTTGTAAATCTTTGAGACGAAGCTTAATTCGTAACACCAACGTATCTCAGAACCTCTATAAGAAAGCATCGGACTCAAGCAGTCGTTATAGTATATTTTATTTATCATAAATTGTATGATACACAATTATTTACTCTCTAAATCTGAATTAGTGAAAATTCTCCGATTTCACTAAACTTAAGTGAATTATAGTCATATTTTGCTAGTGAAAAGTATCCCACTAATTCAATTAGTGGGATATTTTTGACCTGCAATGTATCACTATAAACATCCAAAATTTCACTAATTCAGATTTAGAGAGATATAATAAATAAAAAATACTAACGACTGCTCGAGTCTGATGCTTTCTTATAGAGGTTCTGAGATACGTTGGTGTAACAAATTAAGCTTCGTTTCACACATAAGACAAGACAAGATTTATTTGTATAAACAAATAAAAAAAAAAAAAAAAAAACAATTCAAAGCGAAGCAAAGAAGCATCCAGAGCTATCAAAAGTTAAAGTCTCCTCCTACAATTGGCAACACTAGACACGGCCGGCTGACGCGTCTGAGTTTGCGCTCAGGCAAACTCGTATTATCCGTTTCAGCAGGTGGACGTGGAGGTGGTGGAGCCGTCGACGGGAATGGTGAAGTCGCGCAGTCACAGCACGCTGGCGCGCCGCAGGCAGCGCCTGGCGGACCCGCCGCGCAGCATGATCGAGCCCCTCCTGAGCGGCGGCATGACCCGCGAGCCCATCTCGGTGCCGAACTTCCGGGCACTCGCCCTGCCTACGCCCGTCCTCACGCCCGTCGAGGCGGCCCGCCTTGTCTTCGTCGACCCGGACGAGGACACCGACGACGAGGACAACCGACGCAAGGAGCCGCCCACCAGCCAGCTCATAGAGCTGCCCGAAGAGGAGAAGAGGTGATTTTATTTTTATCGATCTATGTTGGCTACTTGATTGGGTTGGTTTTTTTTTTAAAGATCTCTGGTTTTTAGAAGATGTTAAGTTTACACTGATAGAACGATTCATTTGAGCCAAATGCACCGTTCATTTGAGCTCACATTTTTCATGATACACTGTTTGAAACATCCCAGAAATTTACACCAAAAAGTGTAAGTTTTTTAATGAAACATTTCAATCAGTGTTATTAAAGGAACCGTTTGCATCTGATCGGTGAATCATATAATAGTAAATTTATTTATCAACTGCCTGGGTGTTACTTTTTCACTTATTGAGTGTCATTTATTATGCATTCATAATGTGCGCTAGTTTCACTAATTGGTGTGATTTCCTGAACATTTTTTGTTTATAGCGCTATTTTAACACCGAAGAGTGTGAAACTATTTAATCGTTACACAGCTCAGTGTAATACAATGTATTATTGCAATTTTACACCAAAATTTAACACCGATTCATTGCAACTTTACACTTTGGTGTAAAGTTGTTCAATTTTTTTTTAACAGTGTATTTGATGCAAATGAATATTCCTTGAAAGTTAAGAAGTATTCGTTAACAGCTAACGCGCGAGCTGTTAAGAAATTGTGTCCTTAACTGTTAATTCATGTGCATTTGGCTCTATTCAAAGACACATTCATTAGCAGTTAAGGACGTGACTTTTGGGATAACTGAATCTTTCTATATCAGTGTACTTAACGCTACTTTTGCGGATGATCCAATGATTTGAATGGTTGATGTGCGATAATGAGGCTATAATGTTGATGAGCTTATAATTGTTATAAGTTTTAAGAAAAAGTCTAATGTTGATTTTAAATAAAATAGCTTTATAATTTAAACTACTAGAATATTAATTTGAATGTCAAGGACAGGGACAATAGTTATTTTGGTTCAAAGTAGATCAGGTCGTGTCTTCTGAGACGTGACCTTTGTTACCTACAAACGCAGGAAGATTCAAAAATGAACTCATCGTAGAATTGAATTATTGCGCTATAAAAAGTATATTATACACCTTTGAACAAATTGAAAAATAGATGGTATAAGTTTCTTCGTCAAACTTAATCAAGCCACTTCATTCAAATTAGTATCTGCTTACCAAGCTATAGTTTAATGATGATTGACGATGAACAGTAATAATTGAATTGTTATAATTAAACTCAGAAAAATTAATTTTTTTAGTATTATCAACAAAAAAAGGATTGATTATTTTGATAAAGTGTGAACTACACTGCTCATTTACTCACTTACTAAATCATTCAAACTCCATTTTTTCATTTAATAATTCTTCTCTTTAAATGGGTCTACAAAGATTGGAAACATTTTTTGTTTTTGCATTTTCGTAATAAAAACAGTTCAGTGTAGTTCACATTATCAAATATTATTTTCGAACGTCATCGACACGACTCGTTTAAAAAGGGACCACCCGGACTTTTTTCACAGTGACTTTGCGTCCCTGCACCAAGCCTGCCAGCCGTCCCGTGGCGACAGTTACAGCTCACATCTGTACGAGGCGGTGCAAACGCCCAAGACGCCCTGCAGCAAATTACCACACTCGACGTCCGTCCGCTTCGCCGATCTTGAGGAGGGCGAGGAGTCGACCTCGGATTATGCGAGTATCGAGGCTCGCAGTCCGGGCGATCCCCTCGCCGACGACGACTGGCCCAGACGCATCAAGAACCATCGCGGATCCGCAAATTCTCAGGTTTGATTTGAGAAAATCAAGGATCACTTTGATTTGTACAGAGAAAGCTTATCGCCAAGGCTAACTGTTTTGTATTGTTATGCTATTGCTGCGACAGTCTTTTTAGTTGTCATTCTATTTCTAATTAAAACAAACTTTGGGTTATTCTAATTAAAGGAAATTGACATTTAAATAGAAATTTTATCAAATGGAATTTGTCTGTTTAAGAATATATTTTTCAAAATATTCGTTTAAGTAGAAATGGTCAACTTTTGGTAAGACAATTTCATTCGTTATCTGGTTTAATCATAAGTTTTATACGGTAAAGCTCAACGTAACGATTACTCGAAGAAGCGTATTCGTGGAATAATTTGGAGCACTGGAAATTATTAAAGAAAATCATGTAATTTTTACTATAATACGAAAGAAGTGAAAATGATCATGTCAAAAGCTCCATGAATCTAAGAAGCTTTTTATATTAAATGACGGAGCTGAATATGTAAAATGACATAACTATATATATTCCTATATAAATATTTTGAAGCTTTTCCTATTTAAGAGTTATGAAGCTCTTGATATAAAATTTGGTAATAAGTTTTTTACAAAAAATTACTAAGCTTTTTATATAAAAACTGAGGAGCTTTCAAAATTTAATTACGAAGCTGTTTCTATAAAAACTGGGGAGCTTTTTACATAAAATTACGAAGCTTTTTCTATAAAAACTGGGGAGCTTTTTACGTAAAACTACAAAGCTTTTTCTATAAAAACTGCGGAGCTTATTGCATAAAATTACAAAGCTTTCACTATTGTATACAAAAACTGCGGAGCTTTTTATATAAAATTACGAAACTTTTTCTATATAAAAACTGTGGAGCTTTTTACATAAAACTACAAAGCTTTCACTATTACATATAAAAACTGCGGAGCTTTTTATATAAAATTAAGAAACTTTTTCTATATAAAAACTGTGGAGCTTTTTACGTAAAACTACAAAGCTTTTTCTATAAAAACTGCGGAGCTTATTGCATAAAATTACAAAGCTTTCACTATTATATATAAAAACTGCGGAGCTTTTTACGTAAAACTACAAAGTTTTTTCTATAAAAACTGTGAAGCTTTTTAAATAAAATTATAAAGCTTTTTATATTAAAAACTGCGGAGCTTTTTACATAAAACTACAAAGCTTTTTTTATTAAAAACTGCGGAGATTTTTACAGAGATACACAATAACAGAGATTTCTCCATAAAAATTTCCACTCAGTAATTTATTTGTGCTTCCGTCTCGACGAGCTTATTTAACGCAAATAATATTCTCAGTGTTTATACGAAAAAAAAAACAAATAAAATAAACGTCAGCAAAAGCAGGAAGCAAATGCTGAAAAATAACAAAATAAATTTTCTCCCCCAGAATCTGCGTGACGGCCAGTTCGGCTTCTGCAACCCGAACTACCTGGGCCTGGAGAGCGGCGTGACGCCGACAACACCCCACGGCGTCGGCTCCAGCTACGACAGCGACCGGAACACGGCGCAGGACTCGCGCTACGCCAAGATGCTGAACAGCCCGCCGGACAGCGTGCTGGAGGACGAGCCCGGGCGCTCCGCCTCGCAGACCTTCGCCGAGCTGCTGGAGCTGCAGGAGATGAGGCCGCGCGCCCCGCCCAAGAGCCTGCCGCTGGGCTCGCCGTCGCGCCGCGCCGTCAGCGCCTCCAGGGCCGAGCGGCAGCGGGCCAAGATGGCCGCGTCCGAGAGCACCGAGAGGAGCACCCCCGGCCCGGCGCCCCTCTACGTCTTCCTCGTCGGCGGCAAGGAGAAGGGACAGGTCACCGTATTCGCCAGGCCGGTCTCCCTCTGGAAGCTCCAGCTCGCCCCACATATCTTCTAAGAACGCGGCGAGCTTGCGAGGGGTACGATACGGGCGCTCGCAGGACGCCGGCCAAGCGCGGCATCGATCCTTTTTCTATAGACTCGTCTGCTTCCTTTTTTTTTTCTTTTCCTTCTTTACGCAGAGCAAAGTTCTTAGATTCTTATATAAATGTAATCTTTTTTTTGGAGTACTCGAGGTAGACTCGCCTGTTTCCATTCGGTTTCGGGGAAATTTATTGCGACGTTTCGACGGCGGGAGCTTTATATCTTCATTTTGAGATCTCTCGGTTGAAGACACTTTTTACATTTTTCCTGACAGTCGGGTAATTTATTTTTACATTTTAAAAGCTTTCTACTTTTTTGTTTTGCTGATTAATTCTTTTTAAGAATTTCCGTTTAAACAGAAATAGTTTTAAAATTTTCGCGCGACTTGAATTTATTATATTTTTAAGTCGATTGAAGCACGAATAAAAATTAAAAAAAATTCAAAAGTGTTTGTTAAAAGTATATGAAGGTGAGGGAGGAGGCGAGTGGACGGGGAAACTCGATAGCGCGCTGGCCACGAGAGTGAAATTTTCTAGAAGAATCAAAATGCAGTATATAAGAGATAAAAAAAAAAGAATCGTTGTTATTATTATAACTGATTATTGTCATTAGTATGGCGTACTTACAAAGCACCCTCTTTGTGTTCTGTGTCAGATCCTTGCGAAATGGATCGTTTCGCAGTTGAATTTCTAACAGAGGTCATAGATTTTACTGTGATGACAATGTGTTCTAGCTAGAAAAAAAAAAAAAAGAAATCTCATCCACCGAATCATCAACAAAACTACTTCTGTCACGCGACTGACTTGTTAATTAACGCAACGTCGATTACTTCTCACGTGTATCTAGACACTCGTTCGTCCGATTAATCCAATCAAAAGAATATTTAAACAATGTTGTAACAAAAGAAAATTGAAAAAAATAGTACAAATTCATCTATAAATCGTGCGCGTCATTTTTAGATAAAAGGAAAAACAAAAAAAGAGGAGAAATGATTCGACAAGTGAAACTATATAAAAAGACCTCATGTAAGTACTACCAAACACCGTGAATGCGTCGCATGAAATTATGCAATGGTGCACGACATTATAACGCTTGACCGTTTTACGAATTCCACTGCGAAAGTCCAGCGACGCGTCGATCGTTTCGATTAAAAAAAAAAGTCCCGATATAGGCTACGTAAATAAAATACTTCCTCGATATTCCTGTAATCCGAAGTACGGCTATAGATGTATGTATGTGTTAAGGTCCACCGGAGCAGTGGACAATACGTAACGTTGTATACTTTTATCGGCGAGCGGCCGAACCTGAATCTATATCACACTTATTAATGAAGCGATGCATCACCCAGGCTCGGTCCCAGCGGTAGGAAATAAGAGGTCGAGCGGTTAGATTGTGTAACAGTGCCAAAAAAAAAAACAAACAAAAAAAAAATGTTGATGTAAGGGCGTTGCAAGAAAGTGCGGCGTTGGTGTTCTCAATCGACTTCTCTGTTAGATTTCTAAGCGACATTTTTTTTTTTTTTATAATTTTATCATCTTTAATATATCATCTTCGTCGTTAGTTTTATCTTTTGTACACATAAAAGATATTTAGGATGACTGAATTAATTTTATGAGTATAAATAATACATATTCCATTATTTTCAACATAAGAAAACAATTGTTATAAAAATTACGAATCTTGGGATTAGTTATCTGCATAATAAAAGTTACCACGCAGTATTGTAAAAATTTCTGAAAAGTCGTAATGTATACGATGCCTGTGACAATTTTTACCAATTTGTAAATAATTTTTCAAGATTACTGAGCACACAATAACTTTTATAAACAAAGTTAGATAAATTTTTTTTCTGTGTACCAACGTTTTATCAATATTTGAGCTTTCTTTTTTCGAGAAATCCTGTAAGTTCGTAAAACGTCTTTATTAAATAAAAAAATAAATTCAGCAAAAATAGCAATTAATCTTTGTAAAAGTCTCAGATCAAATATAACGTTAATTTAACAAAAAATTTACTTTATGAAACGTTTCTTCTATACTTTTGGTCATTAATTATAGTTTAAAAAAAATAAGAAATTTTTGAATATGTTTAAATTAGAATCAATAAAAAAAGTTTACTCGTGAAATTGATAAAAGGCATTTTAAATTACGACGTCTTCATCCAATCGACATAATTTTCCGTCGAGCAGTCAGTTAGTGGGGTAGCCAATTTAAGGTGCAATTAAAGGAGAAGTCGACCCTCGTTTCTATTATCGGGATAGCGAGTCGCCACCTCGGCCCATTATTGCGATACTCATTATCGGTGTCCGCGCTCGATTACATTATAGTTAACTGAATTTAATTTAAGGCGAAAGCAAAGGCGAACCGATCGATCCGACCCTCCAGCTTACAGCTGCTCTGTAACAAGGGACCGTCGATCCGGTATCAATTAAAAAACAGGGAATGCCCGAGAAGGAGCTAATTATAATGCGAGAGACACTGGATTTTCGAGATACATCATTTAATGAGAATAGATTACAAGACGTTATATAGAATATGCTAAAATCGTGTGTTCGTGTGAGATACTATACATATGTAAAGTTACATAGATAACGTGAAAGTTTAAGTGCAAGCGCACTCAATTATCGATGATAAAAAAAAAAATAAAGGTATTTTAGTAAAAAAAAAAAATGAATAAGTAAGACGAGAAAAAAAAATGAAACGCAAGAGATGAAAAATATATTCAAAGTACATACAGCCAAATTTAATGGATCCAATACGTAAAATAATGTACGCGGGCAAGCTGCGCCTGTCCTTCAAAATTTATTCTATATTTTTCAATTTGCCATTTCGTTCGATTTTGTTTCCGTTTCTCTTGAATTGTTTGCGCGATTGAGGTGAAATTAGAGAGAAACTGCTGAAAAAGTTCCTTAATTTTCGTTTCGTTTAGAGTTAAAATAAAAAGAAAAAGCAATATTTTTTACTACGAGCCAATCTGTTAATCTAGTTTTAAATTCTTCGTGTACTCGCATAAGTTGTGAAACGTGTATTTTTTAGCACAATTTTCATTACCGATACTTTAGCCAGTGAATACGCAGATCAAATTGAATTTACTGAAGGCAACGAAAGAATCGTATGAATTAACAGAAAAACAAAGTTTGCTACAAAAATAAAAAAGTGAGTGACTAAAGAAGCAGCAATAAAAATTTATTTTTTAAAGGAGCATAGGAATGAAGAAAAATTCGGAACTTTTTCTGAATGATTTTTTGTCCACCAGAACTGGTCGTTGTAGAAGCGAGGTATCTCAAGAGTATTTTTTTAAAGTCCAAAGACTGTCGAACGTGCATACACTTTCATTTGTCGGAACATCAGCCAACATCCGCAGTTGTGAATTTCACTTTTTCTATTGAGAAACGATTATATAAAAAAAGCAACAGTCGGATATGGTCGGACGCTGGATAGAAAAAAAAAATAGAAACGAAAAATCTTTTGATATTAGCTAGTGTAAGCTTCGTCTTTTCCAATGTAAGTAGAATGCGTAAAGCGAATATAAACGGGAGTAGCCAACGTAAAATAGAGACTTTAGTTAGTGACGAGTAAATTTCTTCGATCGTCCGATTTTTTCGTGTCGACGTCGGATTTGCTACTCGCTCGCGTCGGTGTTATTAAAAAAATCGTATCCGTTAGATTAACAGTAAAAAAAAAAAAAAAACGAGCGATACATTGGAAAATACAAGCAACCTGCTGTTATATTTAAATGTGAGGTGAATGTAATTGTAACTAATTAGTAATGGTATTTTAAAAGAGAAAAGAATTTTTCAAATTTTTAAGTTACCTTACGCCCTTGCGATTAGAGATTGTATTCCACAAGTTTAGCCGTTTATTTAGCTATTAAGAATTTTTCGTTAATTCGTCGAATTAAGGATAGCGCTAGAACCTTTCCTATTCGATTTACGACGCTAAAGCGTCCCGTCCCTTTACTGAACAGCGTATATAAATCTAATCGATCGAGAAAGAATGAGAAAAAAAAAGCGATGCCATCGGAAGTGAATCTTTCATTATAGTTACTTGAGGAGAAAATAATTCTTACGCCATCCCCGGAGCGAACTATTACTTTTTAAGCTGAATCGATAATTATTTTTTTTCTTAAAAAAAAGAAGAGAAGGAAAATTCTCGTTGATCGACTACGCTTAATTTCATCGCGATTGTTTCCATTCCCTTCAAATTTCATCCAGTGAAAGATGTACGTATTTTAAAACAGTCGCCTGGAGGAAAAAGTTGTAGAGTAATTGCAAATAGTTAATTTTAATGACTTCACCGACTTTCGTTGTTAAAAAAAATTGTAATATATAGCAATTCTTGTAAAATTAAAAGAAAAACCAAACAGATTTACTAGAAATCTAAGAAATTAATTTTAATCCAGTTCTACAGTAAATTTTACACGAAACTATTATAATTATTTCAACATTGAAAGTTCGTGAGAACATTAAAGTAGACTACCCTTGGAATTTGTAATTAAACTTTTTATCGACGTACTTACTTGCCTCCTGTAAATCGATGGAAATTCACTATTTTACAGTGACAACACAGCAAGTGTTTTAAAATTAATGAAATTTTCACTGCAAGAAATTTAGAGGTTTGGCTGTTTATAAAGCAAGAGAGTAGTTAGGGAAATGTGCAATATCGGCAGAAGCGGCTATAATGTGCAGGAGGATCTAGAGTGTATCGATAGCATATGTAAGCGATTAAAAGAAAAAGATGTATGCGCATGCCCACCCGAGTGTAAATACTCGTAAAGCGACTTCCGAGTAAGTAAACGATGTCACAAGTACATTTGGCATCATGGAGAAATGGGAGGGGGGGACAGTCGAGGGCTTATATTCCGTTCGTTAATGTATAGAAGGCCGACGCTTAGTGTCGCGATACGATTCCGTCTCTGTACAAAAAAAAAAAGAAAATAATAAGCAGAAAAGAGAGTAAAAAGAAAAGAGAAGGTGAAGGCAACGCTGGGTATCTTTGTCTGTCTCTTTTATGTAATATTTATTGTCGTCCATCGTGCAATATTTTGCGATTAAATCGAGATCGAGAAATCAGTAAATCCGTCAATAAGCGAGTGTTCTAACGAGCCAGAAAATTACTTACGATATGTCTTTCGACTCTAGCGCTTTTCTTAGGTCCTTTAATAAACAAAGAGTATAACGATTAAGTATTTTCGACGTCGATTTATCGTTTCATTTTTAGCTAACTAATGTTCAACGTTAACTTTGTTACATTTTTGTTGAGTTTTATGGATTGTTTTAGGTTTCTTTGTATTCTTCTTTTGTGACGTGGCCTCTTGGTTTGTAATTCCGGCGACGTTGATATTTGATTAGTGTTCAGTGTTAAATTTGCTATTTTGTTGAGATTTAAGTTTATTTTGTTTTTTTTTTCTTTTCTCAATGTATGCGACGATGTCTCTTGGTTTGACACTTTGGTGACATTGCTGATTGCATTTTTTTTTAATGTTACACTGTTTATCGATTAACGACTCATTTTCTCAGGCTTTAATAAATTTTAAGTTATTATTAAGATTTATACATCCATTTATGTGATTCGTTATTAACAAGTAAATAAAATAGCTAAATACAAGATGATTTTGGTGTTTATTCCTGCTTATCTTATTTTTTTTTTTATATAAAGATTCTTTTATATAAATTCTCTTTTTAAATAAATTTAAAAAATTGCTTATATATCCTGTCGTATTTTTTTCATAAAGTTTTAAACGTTTTTTATTTATAAAAAATATTGAAATAAGCCGACAAGTAATCATAAAATTTAAAAATTAATACAGTATCAAGATATCAATCAATAGTTATTTTAAAATTATGCAATAAAACGTTATCTACGTACTATTACCTATTCTAAAAAATATATTCAGTGAAATTCACTGATTTATCAGTGAGGATCAGGACATAAATCAGTGAATTTCATTGGAAGGAATTTATAGAGTAATGTACATACATACAAATTCATCAGTCATTAAAGAATTAAAAATATGAAATTTCTGTAAAAATGAAAAGAATAATTTCACCAGTATACTTAAATACTTCAGTAAACTTAATTTTCCTTCATCTGATAATGTTTCAATGGATAATTTATTTACGTGTAAATCATTCAAAGATAACAAATGGTATAAATCTTTCTTACCAGCAACCAGTATGCACATTTCATTACCCAAGTACACATTACATGCTGTGTAAAGTATGTCCATCACAGATGCCACCACTCACTTCAATTTCACCCCCGAACCTCGAACTTTCGTTTTCACCCGTGCAAGTTTGATCGATAGAGAAAAACTGTAACGTCTTCGCGAGCCCGCACTTGCCGCTTCTTCGTCGCACTTCATCATCTGGAATTGAAACGAATCAAAGTGTTTGGAGATTACCCGCGTCGGGTTAATTGAGTAAATTCACCATTAAGGCGTACGAGGCGAATTGAATTCGCTCGCACTGTTTTTTTTTTTTATGAGAGCAATCGAGAAGGCTGCCACGAGTGTATATATGCTCAGTCGTAAAAAGGTTAAACTGCTGTCTTGTAATAACAATGCGAGACGGTTAACTGATAAAGTCGAAAGCCCCTTTAGTCATCTTTTTAGTGCTCACGCAAGAGCACTAAATCATCCGATGTATTAAAAATTTTATAATTACTGTACTCATGAATTCTGGGCTTAATAGGAGCGCTTATTCCTTGTACGCTGTATGATCAAATACTTACGAAGTTGGTAATTGAATAGGGAAAGAAATAAAAGCTAAATACAGTGATAACTGGAAAAAGTAGAATTTTTTATTCGTCTCTTTTATTTCAATAAAAAGCGAATAAATATATTTTTTATATTTTTTATATTTTATATATTTTTTATATTATGCACTTCCGTTTTATTTTATCATTCTTGATTGTAACATGATAGAAAACAAAAATAATAATGGCATTATAAAAATATTGACAGAGACGTTAAAAACAATTAATTTTATCTTACGATAAAACATAATTGTTAATACTAATTTATCAAATCGGATAAAGTTGATTAGTCCTTTCGTCTTGACGTCCATATTACATCCTGGCACTGTCAACTTCTCTCAAGAGTAATCGATTAAAGTAGTTTTAAACATTAAAATAATTTGAATCATTCAATAATTCATAAGTCAAGACAATTTTTACGACTCTTGTCATCGCAAGTTAGTCTAACAAATTCAAGTGCTAACACAATAATAATTTCCGTTGTAAAAGCTTTCCAGAGTAGAATCTCATACGTCGTCTGAGCTTTATATTGAGAACGAGGTTAACAATTTCTTTCAAAACTTCTAAATCTTTGACGACTTTGTCGTTCGGAGGCGGTGCTGGTCTCCTCAATAAGTCAAAACTGTCAATTAGCACTGTAATTAGCGAACACTGTCCAGTTTGGGAGACGTTATTATCGCAACGGCTCGTGTTGGAATTCAGCGGGTAACTTGGAAAAGTAGGGTCGGTATATGTATATATACTTCAACGATTTGATCCGTCGAAGCATTCAATAATGCAGCTGATGTGAGTAAATTTCGGGAATATTGAAATTGTTTACATTAGCGGGTGTAAACAAATTATGACGAAACTTGCGGTATTCCAATTGATTGTTATAGATATTTTGTTTCTTATGACTGAATTAATAGATGAGAAAATAAAATGTTATATTAATTACTATTGTTAACTTTAGTTATGTTTGCAGGATTATTAAAGGGGACAGTTTATATCAAATAATCGTATGCGAAAAACGAGTTTTCGTTAAAAGTAGTTTATGAATTTATTAAGAGCTTTGGAAGAAAAACTTGTATTTTTTTTTTTATAAATATGTTTACTGGCTAATTAATGTTTTAATCGTTGAATTCACATTTACCTGGTACAAAATGAGAATTGACGCTAATGCTCATTAACGAACGCTATAATTATTGTGTATCGCTATAATTACCAAAACGAAGAAAAAACTAATTCTATTCATCGCGCGCCTATATAGGATTGTTCCACACCTACAATGTCTATGACGTTTCGTATATGAACAATAAAAAATTTTTATACTTGCTATTTCAATAGAACAGGTACATTTATTATCAAATGAAGTTAAAAATAATGAATTAAGGTAAGCACATTAGCAGCATAAAAGATGCTTTTATAAATTAAAATCGATTTTTATAGTATAGTGTTTTTAATACATACATACTTACTCATACATACTTACTCATACATATACAAATACATACATACTTACTCATACTATTGTAAACAATATATTGTAAACAAAATTACTCGGAGATAGCCAAACGCTTCGATCTTCAGACGCTTAATTCGTTACATGTCTACCACGATGGTTTGTTTATG
>JAWWEN010000020.1:10765361-10778210 GCA_035582955.1 Sycophila texana | reverse complement strand
CCCTATGTTGTTTTAATAGCGAGTTTTTCGCATTTTGCCAACTTACCCCGTAGGCCAACCTGCCCCGGTCTCCCCTAATATGTTCCAAGAGACTCATTAATAGTATTCGTAATAACTCAGCTTTGTTTACGTAGTATATAGTTTATTTTACTGTATTTTATTATTTATCTTAAATAATTGAATAATTTAATTTGCGTGCATCGCAATAGCAATAAAACGGCAGTTTCAATTGTAAATCTTACGTCTGAGCTGAAGAGGAAAATGAATAAATTTGGTTTTCAATTATAATTTCAAGTTCCCGACGTACGCTCTGGAAAACGTTTTACCGCACAATGAAAATGCGGTAAGCCTCTATCTGGGTAATAATCCGTGGAGATGCGACTGCCAGTTTACGCCGGGATTTCAGGAACTTCTGATAAAATACGGAAATTTGGTCAAGGACATAAGCGACGTCAGGTGCTCGTCAACCGGAAACGGAGAATTCGCTAACAAGCAGGTTTTATCTTCTATTCCTTTTATTGTACATCATTTTCACGACATTTTTATCACTTGTTGAATGACATTTTTCCAATATCTCTGCCTTTTTTTTAAATCAAAGATAAAAATAGAAATATAAGAGAGATTTTACGTTAGAGGAACTTTTTTTTTTTAATTAATAACTTTTTAAATTAAAAAGTTATCTAGGCGAGTAAATTATTCAAATTATTTAATCGTCAATATGGACGTAAAATATTTAAAGATAATTATTGAACTGCTGACTACTCTCAATAATTAAATTATCACATATACGATGTGTAAGCTCTTATCAGTCGGTTAATAATTCGTTAAGCACGTTTTGAAGCTAAATAACTAAAAGTACGCTAAAAGAATTTTCTCGTAAAAATTTCGGAGAAGCTCTTCGTAAAAATTACGTGAAAAAAACGTATTGTAATAAATGTAAAAATTAATGTAAATTTTGAACGGTTGAAGAAGCTTCCCAATTATCACAATAAAAGCTCATTGAAACTTACGAGAAAAGCTCCGCAATTTTTACGGGAAAATCCTCGTAATTATTACAGAGTTTTTCTTATAAAAATTACGAAGTCAATCATTAAAGATTGAGGTAAAAATTGAAGTACGAATTTCCAGTGCTTGCAACGAGTCCTGCCTCTACAATTCTTCGCGTAATTTTCATAGCGAGCTTCACCGTAATTTTCGAGAGAAATTCTCTCAGTACAAGCTCGATTAGATTCAATTTGCCGACCACGTCCTTCGGAGGCCGTACAGAGCAACACCCGCTAATCCCGTATTGTTTCTCGTATCACCGCAGATCCGGGAATTATCGAGGACGGAAATTTGCGTGCCGCCAGGCGAGGGCTACTGGCTGTATCCACTGGACGCGCTTAACGTGCTCCTCGGCAGCCTGATTTTCCTCATCCTCGGCAAGCTCCTCTACGACTATTGGTCCTTCAAGCGCACCGGCAAGCTGCCCTGGCTCGTTGCCAGGCTACCTTAAGTCGACGACGACGAAGACGACGTGGCCGCGCCTTTCCGCGCGGCTCGCTGCAAAGCTCACTTAAAACACCTTTATGACGCGGGGCGCTCGTAATTTTTCAATTTGCCCGGATAAATTGCCCCGGCACGCTGGCGCAGTTTGACGGAAATCCATATAAATTCGAGCTCCATCGAGGAAAGGAAAGATAGAGAGAGAGAGAGAGAGAGAGAGAGAGAGAGAGTGAGAGAGAAGGCCAGCAACGGCGGCGATGGATTTTTCTTAAGCTCGGAGTAAATAAACGCCGCCTGATTAAAGGTTTCGCACTTTTCGCGGCGGATTTGTTTTTTCATTTTCGAGGGATTGATAGACTGCTTCTTGTACGTCGATTGCGCGGTGCGTAACTACGATGGTGTATATCGATGTTGATCGTTGATGTCTATATGTATATGTGAACTGTGTAAATTTTTGTACTTTGTTGAAATTAAAAATGTTTTCTTTTTCTATAATTAATGAGCCTGGTGTTTATTTCGATATTTGATCGATAAGCAATATTTATTAATAGGATGCAAGTAGCCGAGCATTTCAAAGCGGTTTGGAATTTCAGACTCGCGAGGTAAAGCAGAACTTGTATGCTGTACATATTGTAAAAATATTTCTTAAACGCACGGAATTTCCCTTTTTTATAGAGAAAAAATTGTTCACGTAAATTCCTTCGTGGACTCGATCAATATACGCATCCGCTGTGAAAAATTTCAAATAAAAGAAGTATCCAGCCAAGACTTACACAAAGAGCATAAACACCGCGTGACATAAAAATAAGGTACAATTTCGTCTCTTAAAAGCATTAAAAATGTATCTAAAAGAAACAGAATATAAAATGTCCCCGTTATACTTATTTTTAATAAAAAAAAAAAAACGTATCCTCTAACTAAAAAGAAAAGAACTAACATTTCCAGCAGCAGAGATATATATAAGCAGCGCCCGGGGCTCTCCTTTCAATAAAAAGCTCCGGGTCCCGTCCGCTCCAGCGACTACATCGTATAATGAAAAAGAAAAGTCGCGTCAGCCTGGGCGGAGGCGATATCCGAAAAAGAGGAGAGGAGCAGCAGCAGCAGCAGCAGCAGCAGCGGCGGATCGCTGCTCGACACGTGACGTAAGCTCCGGATCTCCGTGCACACGTGAACAAACGCGATTTTCAAGGGAGCGCAGACGCTCAAGTAACGAGTTGCCGCCCGATAATCGTCCGTCCCAGCGTGAAAGTCCCCGGCACTTTTGATCCTTCGACTGGCGTGTAGTAGATATTTCAGCTCGGTTGGACGCGCCTGAGTACTCCTGCGAGTTCGACTTTTATATATACATATATACATATATATACACACGGCGCCTGATGGTCGCGAGGCCGTAATGGAAAAAAAGAGCTCGCGGGAGATGCCGCGAGTACCCTTGCGTCTTTTTTCTTTACTGCCCTCTGGGCATCTTATACTCGCGTGTAAAGAGCTGCTTACTTGCTGTAAGGGAGCTGTGATCGTTCTGTGCACTATGGACTCTTTTCTTTTACTGTCCAGTTTCCCTTTTGTACGTTTTTATTTTATATACCGGGAAAAACATTTTGTCCGAATAAAAAAAACTGGTCAAAGCTACTTTAATTAATTCACTAATGTAGTATCTAAATTTGTTGATTAGAATAAATAAATTGTTATATATAGATAAAAAGGAATCTTAGAGCCAAAGTTTTCCGTGTCTTAACAGTTAAGACATGAATTAAAATTATTGATATTACTAATAATTAAATAAAAATGAATAGTATTCTTGAAGTTTTAATGATCACACAAATATTAGTGATATTTATAAGACTTTGTACGCGTTTGAAATTGTTTAATAAGAAAAAATGATTAAGTAAGTTAAACGTTTTAAAAAAATTGATAAACGATGAAAAATTCATAAAAAGTTTTATAATATAAACTCCTTTATATATAAACTCCTTTAACTTTTAATACTGAACTAATTTTGACTTACATATTGTAATATATTAGCTAACATCATCGTATTTTTAAAAATTTTATTTCGTGTCTTAACTGTTAAGACACGGAAACTTTGGCTTAATGTTTTTTCTATCTGTGTAGGACTACTTTTTAAATGGTTCGAAATGTCGAGAATAAACGATTACGTATAGCAGGTATACTATATTTTATTTGGTAAAGTTAGGGTGCCAATTTTTTAGGTATACATTTTTGATTCACGTAAATTTTTAATGAATAATAGTTTGAAAAGGATCAATCTAAATGTGTATAGACTTTCTTCAACGTATTAATTTCAATTAAAAAAATGTGTGTCTTAGCTCATCCAAAGATCGGAACATTTGCATTAATTGGTGCATTTGCGCAAAACTTTCTACAATTTATTTTAATGAAATTTGCAAAATGTGGTAGTTCATTAGCAGTTACGCAGCAGCCGTAGTAATGCTGCAAAGCATTAAATTAAATTAAAATAAATTCCGAAGAAAGCGGAAATTTTCGGGGGAATACGGCACATGCCAGCGGCGCAATAGCACTAATTTGCGATCATACGCAGATAATTTATTACTTTCACTCAACTCCAGCGAGTACGCAGCGAGTACCTTTTAATTTCCAAAATTTCACGCGCATAAATTCCCGCTCCTCGACGTCAATTATAGAAGTGCAACATTCATCAATCTTATAAATTACGGTTAAAACTTTAATTGAAAAAAAAGGCGCAAAATGCGGGAGCTCCCCCATTAATTAATGCCCGCTGCAACCCAATTAAATTTTAAAGGAACTTAGCGGCTGCAACTGGCGCGGCCACGCAATCCCCCTAAGCTGAAAAAACACGTATGTATACACCGCGATGCTCGCAAATGCTGCGCACTCGCGTTCGGCCGACTCGCTTCCCCTTCAAAGGAGTCGAGCCGCGCGCGTACGTTATACAAGCCGCGAGAGCTTTTGAAGATTCGAGGCCTTTTGGGCTTCACGCGCGCGCCTTCGTATGATTCCTTTGCCGCCATCGCGTTCTTCTTGTTTTTCTTTTTTTTTTCTTTTTTTGAAAATTCAATGTAATCGCCCCCGGAGTATTCAGCTTTTGCCGGGAGACTCACGAGTATAAAGACAAATACTTAAAACGCGTCTTTGAAACGATGGCGAGGATTCTCTGACGTGCTCATAAATTTTTAATGTCCTCCACTTCAAACGGACACTTTACTTTAATTCTCGCGTTTTTTTCTGTTTTTTTTTTTTGCTTTTGCCTGTGATAATTTAATTTCAAACGTATGTGCTACGGATTTGTACTGTATCAAACGTATATTAATTTAATCTTTTCCGTTGAAAGATTAAATGCAGATTTTTAAATTTTTCACTTGTTATCTATGATGGGGGAAATTTCTGGTAAAAATTACGGCGCAAGCTTATTGAAAAAATTGTAATGTGAGAGAATGTAATTATTGTTAGTAATTGGAAATTTTTATGGGAAAATCACTCTAATTTTCACCCGAAATTTGGTATCGGTTAGAAACGTTGCAATATGTAAGTTCCTTATTTTTCATGAAAAAAAGCTCCTTAATTTTTAAGAGAAAATTGCAGTAATTTTATACTGAGCTTTTCGTATAAAATGTTCAGCTGCGGTCAACCGTGTTCAATTCACATCAAAATTACATTTGTGATCCCTCTCAGTGTAGAAGAAAATCTGATCCAGCGAAACTGACCAATGAATTTTTAGATCCAATATTAAAATAACGCTTCTCTTCACTGAAGGACCATATCCACATTTTCTCTTCTATACTCATACGCGATAAGACCTTTATGACGCATCCACGAAAAAAAAAGTCCATTCAATTCCGATAAAAATGCTGCGCCAACTATTTTGAGCCATCAAAACAGAGAGAAGCTCAGCCACGAAAAGTGAGCTGCAAATCAGCGAGCGCCGTCTGGTCCGAATCTGGATCAATGTCAATCGCTCGCGCTGCTCGGCTTTCGCGATATAATATGTATATTATATATTTATACATATAATCCGGCGCAAATTGTCGGCTGCTCCGCTATTTTCGACACGCTCTTAAATTTAACATCGCCTTATCGCCGGCCACCGTCGCGGTAGCCCGCGAAAAAAGAGAGCAGGTGCGCAGGAGCGATCGATCCCCCCCCCCTCCCCCCTGGTACTGAACCTCCACAGAGTCGCTCTCTCCCCCACCAACGGACATTTACACGCGCATTTTCCGGCCCGCCATTATCCATCGGCATCTAATAAGTGCGGCCCGCGACACTCGTAATTCGCGCTCGTCACGCGAGCAACGCGCGGCTGGACTCCGCAGGTGCGACTGCTCGTTTCCTCGTATACATGCGAGCGAAGCAGTGTTGAGTGCACGATGAGGAGTGGGGCGTGCTCGAAAATTTTCACGCAATTTTCTGCGCTTTGTTGGCTTGCACGTTTTGAATTTCGTGGGAAGAAGATGGGCAGCATTATGACGAGAGTCAATCACGATGACAGATTGATATTATAGAACTGTATATGAAATAATGAAACACTCTTTTTTTTTTTTTAAATTAGAGTTTTTTTAAGTGATTTTCTTTTTTTCTTTTTTTTTAGAGAAGTATTACAATTTTCAGGATTTTGGATGAATTGATCTAAAAACCGAAATGTTCTCCTTTTTTTTTGTATCGTGCAACGACTGCACGAATGCACGATGCGACTCATTATTCCTATGAAATAGAGTATGTATTGTAGTCCGGTAAATAGAGGCGAGTGCGTTCAGACGCAATACGAAACGAGTTCACCTTCCGTGAATACACGTATTGACTTTTGCATTTTTAGAACATGAATAATTTTAATGAATAGCTAATGGAATCCATGCAATTTGAGCATTTCATTTAGATTCAAATTATGACGCTTATTGAAGGTTGTCGATTATTGTCACCACTGTATAAATCAAATTCTAATTATATTAATTTGATACCATTAAAAAGAAACTCGGTCGATTTCTTGTACTACACTGAAATTAAAATTTTCCGCGATCCAATCGAAATTCAGTGCATTAAGAATTAATTCGATGTAAATTAGCGCGCAATGCGTTTCTAATTAAAAATCGTTGAAAGTATTCAACAATGTCCACGTATCACCGTTAGATAAATGATCCAATTTAATAGACTTATTATTCTGCATCGAAGCTTGCAGCAGCCACGTACATTCTATAATAAAGTCCTTTACTTACAAACACGAACAAAAATGTTTAAAATGTTGAAAGCACACTTTTTATTTAGCGTTTTTTTGCCCCTACTTAAAAAGTAAATATTCCGATCCACAGTTACAAACACTGCCGTTCACTGCTGGCAATAAGAGCGACGTCAATCAGAACGGCAAAGGAAAAAAAAAGCAGAGCGAGTGAGCGAGCGATCGATCGATTTCGAAGGCTTCGTTACGTGGAATCCGGTGGGGTCGGGATGAGCACACACCGGACGGCAACATCGAAATGTAAGCAACGCAGGTAGTACATGACGAGCTGCCAGCTCGAAATACGGAATGGAGCCGGGACGGTGGATTTCGGGGCTGCATTGTTGGATACTCGAATTAACATCCCTCGAAAAGCGCTTCCCTGCTGCCCCCGCTACTCGTCCCTCGACATTGTTCCAGGCTGCGGCTCGATCTACCCCTTCCCCGGCGGTGGAGTCTCTCTTTCTAGGCTAAAGAGGCACAATGCCGATGGAACTTATATAAGTTTCCGAAATTCCGTCTGACGAGCGACGTCCGTGACGCGCGCGACCAAAGTTTTTACGGGCTTGGTTTGATGCTCTTATATACCGGGGTCGCTCTGTCCTCTCCATTCCTCGTCTCCGAGATGATCCACTTAAAGTTTCATGTTCCGTTTGAGTGTTGCCTTTTCGAACGACTGCTGTTTCATTTATTTACGCTGAGTGCCAAAGCATTTAACGGTGATTATTTCGACTCGCCTTTTACTTAATGTCACTCTTTTCATTTGGTGGATCGATGCACATTTTATGGAAATTAGCGGTCAGCTAAGAGCTGCTGGATAATATTTACGATGTTAATCAATTAATTTATTTCTAGAATAATAAATCATATTAAAAAGGATAGTATAAGTAAAACATTAGATTTAAATAAGAAACGATAATATCACTCTTAAGTTTTTGGAGTGAAAAATCACTCTAAGCGAGTCAAATTTCACTCTAACTTAAAGTCGAATTGCAACTTCTTTGTTTAGAGTGAAACATCACTCGACGGAAAAGTGATATTTCACTCTAAGGGCGATAGGAAGGTTAAATCAAAAATGAATCTAAAGTTTCCTTTACATAGAGTGAACGTTCACTCTAATTCGAGTATAATTTGCTACGGAAATTTGGCCGGTAGAGTGCATTAAGATTTTGTTCATTTAATTAATTAAAACCACCCATATGTTCGAGTAAAACTTCACTCGATATTTGGGGTGAACTTGTCACGCTCACTCTAAATTGAAACCACTCTTACGGTTTCACTCGAATCATTGTAGTGAATAACTCACTCGAAAATCACCGAGTGAAAAAAAATCACTCTAAAATTTAGATCTCACTCTTAATTTAAATCTAACAGAGTGAAAGCCAAAATTTTTCTCGATCACTTTTTTTTAGAGTGAACAGATCACTCTAAATATTTAAGCGTGATAGTGAATAATAAACGATCAGATGCATCCCCTAATTATCCAACGAAAATAAAGTTTATCAGGATTTATTAGCGAAAACCCACGCGGAAAAGGCAGCGCAGTTAATACTTAGTAAGATAAATCAATGAAATTTCACTGCGACCGCGCAAGTGTATATACCGAGTAAAAAGTAGGGGTTAATTGTACCTATTGATCCTTCCGAGCCGACCTCGTCTTTTGTCTCATTTACCTGTCTCATCTGCCCCCTCATCGCTACTCTCTCCGGAAATTGAATTTCGAGGGGTGAAATTTAATCATGACAAAGTACACAGTCCGGCCCATCGGCGAGTCTTTGAGGCCGGACCGCGCGTCAGTCACTTTGACGAAGTCTCCTTTTAAACTTCGGACACCGATTGTTTGTCGAACGAGACAATCGCCGAAGCTAATAAAACATCGGCGAATTAATGTCACGCGTCGTGAAACTAGCCCCGCGACTTCGACTGTAACTCTCGGGCTTTTAAGCTCCCCCCCCCCTCTTCAACTCTCTCCATGGGTTGATGGTCAGGTGCAGTGCACTCGACGGTTCTTACGAGCAGCGTGGCGTGAGTGAAGTGCTCGGACAACTACTTTACGCGGGATCGAATGGGGCAGTCTCGTCTTCTGTAATTCGGCTGAGTTCACGGCGCTGCGGAATATCGAATGAGCTTGTAAATATTCAAATGTCTGATCGTGATGATCAACGATGCGATTTCGAGCGCACCGATGCTTACGATCATCGAGATCGTAGCAATGGCTGGATAAATTGGGAAGTTGAAATTACTGGGGTTAAAGTAGTAGTGCCAGTGAGTTCATTTTTAAGGGTGCACAGTAAAGAAGCAGAGTTAAATTGAATATTCTGAGAAGAAATTGTTTACTTGTTTACTTATAAAATTGTGAAGAAGGAAAAAATATTTAAGATGGTATAAAGTAATTGTAGATGTAATGTAATAGATGTATAATATATTATGAAGGAAATTAATTAATGCAAGTTACACGTAAATACAATGTAATGGGTTATTGGTATGATAATACAATGTAATGAGTTACAGATGTAATAATAAAAAATTTGCATTTATTTTGATTTCTGGATTTTAAAACAAAACTAACGTTCACGTAATAATTTTGCATATTTATGATTTAAAGAAGCATTATTCCGAGATCGTTTAAATAAAATAACAATTAACATCGACCCGTCTTAAGTTTCATCCAATTACGTAAGAAGTGTACAAATAAACATGTTTATTTCTCGATGAAGGCAATAAATTAAGCATCGAATCGTGGCTTACATTAACAAACCAATCTAATAAAAAAAACAATTACCATTTCGTTTTTTTCTCATATACACGATTTTATCAAAATCCTCGGCGTCTGACTAGCGCACAGTGCATACTAATTTAAGTAGAACAAGTCGAGATTCGATCAGACATCCCTCTATTCTCTAATTTCTTTAAAAAAAAAAAATCTCGAATCAAAAGTACCATCGAAAATGAATTCATCGGTGCAATCGACGCTACTAAAGCGGTAGAACAGAATCGTTGGTGAAAATCTTTGCGCGGCAAAGCGATATGGAACGCGCACGTACAGAAGGACTGGAATGCTCGGGCGAGGCATGCGCGCGACGTTACCCTCTTAAGTGGCGCCTGTGCGCGCAGTAATGCCTCCGCCGCAATTTTCGTAATAAACGTAAAAGCGCGGAGTGTTGGGGGCGCGAGTCGATGCGAAAATAACCGGGAAATTGCTACTCTTTTTCGCGGATAAACACACAGCCGCTCGCCGTTACGTAGGGCGACCTGCACCCCTTCCCAACCTCTTATAACGCACTCGGTGCCAGGCGCGGCTCTGTCGGGCGTTTATTAAAATTTTCGTCCTCCTCTCGGCGAACTGCCGGTGAAATTTAATTACAAGCCTCTCGAATGTTTTCGCAATTACACTGAGGAAAACTGAGCTTTTGACTTGGTTTACGCGAATTAACGAAGCCTTGCTTATCCTGGACAAATCTTTCTTCTTTAAGTGATTAATTCTTTTTTCTTTTTTTCCTTTTTTTTTTTTAAAGAAAATGGAATGAGAATGTTTTGATAAATAGTTTGGAGGGAAATTGTGAAGGTTGCGAAGATCGCGAAGGCATAAACTTACTTTTAAAGCGCTGGTTAAATTGACACTACGCGTGCGCGTAGCGATGCACCGAGGCGCGTTTGCGTAAATCTTATAGTAGCCACTTGAATATATTCATAAGTAAGTGTCCCGAAGTTTCGAGACGGAAATTTTTGTCTTTTGCTTGCTTCCAAGATACAAACTCCTTTTACTCAAGGCAATGAACTTTCCCGAACTTGCCATGAAAATTTCTCAATCTTTCCTCAAATTTCAGCTTCCCTTATACTCTCAACTTATTGCTATTATAAATACATTCAGGTAAGCTGTTAAAGGAACTTTCAAGCACAGAAAACTACTTTCACTCTATTTATTGAATAAATGTTTTAGTAGATTTTTAACTTTCTTAACATTTATTTATTCATTTATATATTCTACGGGCAGTCTTTTTAAACGTAAATGATACACAATACAGCATTGAAAAAATATTAGAAATTTCAGCAAAATATTTTTTTAAGGAGTTCTAAAGAAATGGTTTTATTGAGTCAACTATAAATATTTTGTTTAACCAACTGAATATTTAATTAAAGTCACTTTATTCAGTAATTTCAACAAAATAATGAGTTGACTCAATAAAACCATTTCTTTGGAACTTTTTAAAGAAATATTTTGCTGAAAATGCTAATTTGTTTTTTTTTTCAATGAAGACAATGCAAGAAGCGAAGTATATTATTCAACATAGAGCTACAGCTAAAAAGTGTCACAATGTCAATATTTTCCACAATTTCATAAAAATAAAATGAAAATAATTCTTTCCTTATTTGATATACGTGATACTCGGCTCATGCAGTCCATCGTCGGAAGTAGGTTATACAGTAAATTTTGTTTAAATTTACTGTGTCAATGAAAGTCAACCTTCCCATATTTTTGCAAGTCAAAGAGGGTCGCCAGGCTACCTCCGGGACTAAAATGGGCCTTGGGCGTCGGTGGGTGCAAGGTTATCGGCGCTGGGCGTATTCGGACAAAAGCGGGCTAAGCCAGTCCTGTATCGAACGTACCTACGTGTTCAATCTCGACGTCAATGCCGCCGGCTGATTTTCGTTACTTGTTCTGTAGATCTGGCGCCCTTTGAAAAAGTCGACTGCCTTTTGGAGACTTTCGCCCCTTCTTTTTACTCGACTTTCTTTTTTAACTTCTTTGTGCTCGCCGCTACGCGTTTATTTTTTTTTTTGGGGGGGGGGGGCGGGTTTCAACGACGGCTGAGTCGGTTTCGGTAAGCAGACGGATTTATAGAACTGGATTTACGATCGATCTTTATTAAATTTATAGGACTATTTGAATATTTAAAGATTCCAAGCTGGTTTCCGGAGTTGTTTAGTTATCTTTAAAATTCAATTGATCAAGCTCAATTTATCTGTAATTTATTCTGAGAAAGTAAAATATTTAATTTCCAGGTCAATTTTGTATTCCGATTTAGTTTGCTCCAATTTTTAGTCTTGGGTAATAAGATGATTGCTGCTTTAACAATTCCATTGAAATATAATTAATTACGGTTATATTTACAACGAACTTTCAAATGAATAATAAATTGAAACCATCTAGTTATTTACTGTTTCTTTATAAATATAAAATTTTAAATAATCGGACAAAAACTAAAATATACAGCATTAGCCATTTTGATGGATGTAACGTACATTATCCGTTGAAAAACGATTAATTCAATTGTAGGTTGATCGCAAACACTCCGTTCAAAAAAGGTAATTGCTGCTTTAAAGCAGTAACCTTATTTTTTTTTAAAGCAGCTTAACTATTTCTAATGCATCATTTTAAATTCTAAACATAATACTTAATTCTAAACCACTATTTTTAATGTATACTTATCGGAATAACCTCATTAAATTCTGCATAAATGAACTTAATGAAAGTCTTTTAAGCACTAAACGAATGAATAATGCCAATCTAGATTTTTTCTATGTTTGTTACTCTCTAAAGTTGAATTAGTGAAAAACCACTAATTCATAGTGACTATGCACTAATTTGAATAGTGCAAAGTGCTCCACTATGAATTAGTGGAAATCTACTATTTGAAATAGTGATAATAATTATTAATTTCCACTAATACAACTAAGTAGAAAATTTTTTTACTATTTCAATTAGTGAAATTCTACTGATTGATAGTGAATTACTAAATGATTAGTGGAAAATCTGTTCACTAAAAAAGTTAGTGGAATTTTCACTAATTCAACTTTAGAGAGTACTCTATGTCAATAAGTGAAATTTGCTTCCGAAAAAGTAAATACACACTTATTCTACTCGATAAGTCTTCCATATATCGAAAAAGTGTTTCACTATCGATTTATCACGTAGAATAAGCGAACATTCACTTACTCGTAGAGAATTTATCTTATTCACATTTCGAGAGCAATAAACAAATATCCGATTAAATAATAAATACTCGAAAAGAATCTTAAAATAGTTGCAGCTCAATAGATTTTTCAAAGTAACATTTAGAGAAAAATAAATAAACATTTGATTAAATAATAAATACTCGAAAAGAATCTTAAAATAGTTGCAGCTCAATAGATTTTTCAAAGTAACATTTAGAGAA
>JAWWEN010000020.1:10738491-10751903 GCA_035582955.1 Sycophila texana | reverse complement strand
TCAAAAAATTTAGATTCCGTTACTAAACTCCATTTTACTATACAAGCTAGTATGATTTAAATATAAGATTTTTCTCGCTGTGAAATCCGTTATCTCAGCTCAGTTGATTAGCTCGGAAGCTCAGTGACACGAGCGGCTCGTATTCGCCGATTCGCGCGAGCGACTGTGCACGATGCAGGGTGATGGGAGAGGCTTGCACCGGCCGCCCCGGGCAGATTTCCGGGAACGCCGTCAGCGTCTCCGGGAATTCGGACCGGCGCGTTCGCCGACACCGAAGAGCCTCGCCCCGGCGTGCCGCGCATTACCTACATGCGCGCGGATACGTGCAAAGCAGGGGTAGGGGTAGGCTCCCGCTCGGGCTATATAAAAGGCTTCTTGTGTGTCTGGTGACGTAAACAATGACCCGCTTGCGAGAGCCGAGCCGCCTCGCGACTATTTCCAGATAACCCGATTCGAGAGATTTTTATCCTCTCCGGCGAGCAGCCCGAGCGGCGTGCGGAGCTTGCTTGCCGCTTTTTTTGCCGACGCTCTCTAAGAAGCTCGGTCGACTGTGGGCGCGCGACTCGTCACGCAGCGGCTCGCACGCTTCGGGGTCGCGGGCACTTTCCTTTTTTCTTTTTCAGTTTTTTTTTTCTTGCGTCGTAGATGGGAGACTCGCGATGGTGTGGAAATGACGGAGGGTATACTTCTAACGCTTTTTCTTTTTGGCGCGGAAAGAAGTCGAACCGAGATAAGTAATAAGCGAGCTTTTTCTGAGTGGGGAAGCTTTTTTTCTTTGTTTTTTTTTTTATTGGAAATCGAGTGTAGCAGGGATACTTTAGTGGTGGTGTTTTTATTGGCTTTGATATAGCAGTGTTTTGATGTAAATGAGAGTTGAAAAAAGTAGGATTTTCTAAGTAACAATTACAGAAATTCAAAGAATTGACATCTTAATTGTTTTGTAATAAGTCATATTGACTTGTAATGCGGACGTTAATTGTATGTCGTTCACTCAATTGATAAGCAATAATTAAACATTTAATAACAAGTGTATAGGTGAATTTCGTTTATTCATATTTAGGGAGCAGGAATAATTAATTATAACTTACTAGTTAAGTCTATATATACATTTGCGAACATAAAATGTAAACGGCACAAAGAATAAACGAGTAGAAGGAAAAAGGTTGAACATATAATTATGGAAAAGTACTGCGTAATTATTGCAGTTGGAAATTCAACGCTCGTTTAAATTCAAAAAATGGTGACACTTTGTATTGACAAGGACTGGCGACAATATTTATAAGCGGGAGTGCTGCGATTGTATGTCATAAAGTTGCGTGTCGATATGCTCACACAATCATAAGTTCGGATTGCGTGTACACAAGATCTCCTTTTTCATTCTTTCGCTCTCAACTTTTACGATTTGTACATCATTTTCTCCCCTCATTTTTTTTTGTACTTCTCTCTTTGAGTTAACCGGACACGTCCGTGACTAACGTGAAACCAGTAGTTTAACAATTTTCAGGGATCATTATTATTCTTATCCGGTCGCTCCGATCTGATCAATCGGATAACGCTTTGGGTTTTGTGAGCTTTTTTTTCTGGTATTGTCCTTGAACATTTTCCAGCCAGTTTTTCCTCCGCCCTATTGGCTTTAATTACTACTTCAACGTGAATTGGAGCATTTGCTATAGTATTGATACATTAACGGAGCCTTGATCAAACGGAATATATGACTGAGCTTAGCTAGGAGCTAAACTCAAATAGAAATGGGGAAAGGAAAATAAAGGAATGTATTGCTTCAAAGTTAACAATTTGTATTTAAAATATACTTTATGTGTATGTTGTGTTGCAGTTTGGAAAAAGTTTAGAGTCATTGCGTTCTATTTTCAATCGAATCACCGACAAAATATTTTAACGAAATTTTACTTACAGTAAAATTAAATGCGAAGTTTGAAACAAACATATTGATCTGATGATAAACTTTATTTAAATTTGCTACAATTCAATTAATATCCTTATTAAATAATAATTCATAATTAATTAATTAATCATTTTGATTAAAACAGAACAAAACATTTTGATTAAGACATTTTTATTAAAGTAAAACAGAAAATGATTAAATTGGAAATTAACATCGTATTTTGTACTACATAATACACTATCATAGTAAACCACTTGTTAATTGTGGGTAAAGTACTTACAACAAGTATAAAAGCAAAGTATAAGTTTAACCCAACTTATTACGTATTATGTAACCTCGTCTAAGTAATTCAATTTACGATACCCTACGATAATCTATCAAAAGCTGTCAGGGTGTCCGCATCGCCAGTAAATCTCTTCCAATATTTCTCCGCTCTTCTAGTTCTCTCTCTGTCTCTCTTTCTCTCTCTTGCTCCCTCTTTTTCGTCCAAATATCGAAAAATATTTATCCGGCAAACTTTTTTTGTTCGTTCGATGGAACAAAACCAGCCGATTTTCTGCGTCGGGTTATTCAATTCTCCTCTGTCAATCTTTGTTACAGGAAGGGGGACGGGAGGGGGGGGCCATCATACATACCAATTCCAGTGTGCGCTACGTGCGCGGCCGACGTGCGTCGGAAAAAAGCAATTAGTTAATAGCCCGGTCTGGCCGAACGAGAAGCGAATGAAGCATCCCCGACGGAAACTAGGGACATGAAAATTCGAACCGCAAATAGTAAGATAAATTCGCCAAACAGCCGACCGTCACGCGTTCGCGTCGCGTCGACGGACCCCGCACGAAACGAAATTTGCCAAAACGCCTCTTCCGCAGGCCATTTTTATTCTCCCTTCTGTTTTTTTTTTCGTCTCGAACAGAGTGCGCGCTTCGTGCTCTTTTCAAGGAAACGCTTTCATTATGGAGATAATTTGCTGAATTTATCGAGAGGTGCTTTCATTTGTATAATCTGGCTGAGGAATACTAATTATATATTTTATCGAAATTCGTTTTTTTTTTATGTATTGCCTTTGTTTTTGTTAAAGTTTAATTAATTTCAGCTTTTTTATTTCTTTAATTAAAATCAAGGAAATAATTGAAAAATGAATACAATCCACGTCTTTGTTGTTAGTTTCATTGAAACTTTTTCTGTTTTGTTATATTTTAAAGTAGCTTTCTTTTTAATGAAAAAATTGAAAATTTAAAATAATCAATGTCCCTTTGTTTTCAATTTAATTATTATAGGCTTTTATTGCAGTATAAACATACATTACATTAAATCGAATGGGTTGTGAAAATTTGAATATTATTTCTAATAAAAAAATTCTCAGGGTGAAAATTTAAGAGGAAAGATATATACGTATTTATTTATTTCAATGAATTAAAAAGTTCTTGTGATTAGATACGTAAATTGATTAAAAAAATTAGCAATCTGTAAATGATATTCATTAAAGTGTAATATTTATTATGGATATGTTTATCAGAAAATAATAAAAAGCATTAGCCAGCAGTGTTATTTTATTTTTAATTCAGTAACAAGAAACCATTCTTTAAATTAAGGCAATTATAACATTCATTTAAAGAACAATTGATTGAATAATAAAGCGAATTTTAATTACAATTATTAATTAAAATTCTGCAAAATAAACATTCAAATTTTTAATTAGCATTGCATTTCAAATAGTCGCCTATTCCCGCAACAATATAAGTTAATTAAATTAATACTAACTAATAAATTAACAAATTAAAACTAATAAAAATTTTCATTAAAAAAGAAGTCGCCTCTCTTAAAAAATTATGGCAGGATGTTGTGAAGTATTTTAAAACGCGATTTTGATTGGAGCATGGGCATATCCTGTTAGATGGCGCTAAATTTAAAAATCTAACTTCAACAATCGTAAATACGAGTAAAAAAAGTGGACGCGCGAAACGCGTTGGATTTCGCTAGTAATTTTAAAAAAATTCTAAAGTCACACACTATAAGCTTTCAAAAAGCTCGCTTAAAGACGAACGGCCCAAAGCCGCATGCAGCCTCTCAGGCGAGGTCGTCCGGGTGACCTTTGCTCGCTCGGCTCTCGCGGATGAATATAACGCTCTGCTCGACGCGGTTGAATCGGCCGTTCCCGCGCGACGAAGTGCATTCGCCGCCGGGCTTAAAGAGGCGCTTAACGAGCTTGGCCCAACCCCGGCGCGTTTTGCCCCGCGCGCAACAATCGGCCCCGCGGCCGATCTTAATACCCGCAGCGGCCGGGGCTTCCCAATTGACGACGGAAGTGCCTCGTTATCCGCTCTCCTCTCGCGAGGCGGCCGGAGGAGGAGGAGGAGGTGGATCCCGCGCGCCGCTCACTTCTGTCTCGAGTGTCATTGCCCATTGGACGATAGACACGCGGCGCACTTCGGCCGATCTCTCACGCGGATCGAAAAGGGGAACGCTGTATCCTGAGGTCGAGGCTCGCTTTTATCTCTTCAGCGGAGTGGTATTATACGTGCGCGTCTTGGACTGCGTTTGAATTGTACTTCGCGTTGATTGGGGGAGGACTGCTCGGCGGTGGAAGTTCCATTGACGTTTTTCAGGTGGAAAAATGGATTCAATTATGTCATAAAGAATAATGTGTACAGAGGAAAATGAAGTATTCGTGAGGAATTGAGAGAGAGAGAGAGAGACATGGAATGAAGTTTAAAAAGAATAGCCATGAATAGTACTTTTGTGAAGGAAATATTGACGCTTGAAAAGAATTTATTCAGCAGTTTTAATTGAAACTGAATCGTAATAAAAGTTGAATTCATCTTTGATGTTTTCCACTACGCGCCGTACTTTTGAAAAACAAAAAAAATCAAGATGTAATGAACAATATAGCAGTGCAAAAAATTTCTAATGAAAATCACGTTTTCATCGATGAAATAAAGAAATTCCATCAGAACTTTGGGTATGCACAAATTAATGAAAAATTTTTCATAATTTTTTACTAAATATTTGTTTAAATAAAAGTAATAATTTTTAATAAAAATTTTTTTAAAATAATCTATTACTTGAATGACTGATATAGTCACAGAAAAAAGGCTAAAATTTCTTTTTTAAATCCCAGTTTTAGGGGTCGAAGTTGGAAAGGTCGAGCAATCGAAGAATTATTAATAAATAAAAGAAAAAAAACTCGCGCACAAGGCGCCGTGTAGTAGGTATTGCGGGCCACTTCTGCCTTTCACCCACAATAAGTCTATTTTCATCCGAAATCGTCTATTCGCCGAACACAAGCTGGGAAATCGATGTCGCGCTTCGCTAAAAAAAAAAAAAGAACGGCCACCCCCCCCCCCTCTTTCCCGGTTCTTTTATCACGAAGTCCGCGTATTTCGCCGTTGCTCTCGGGTCTTTTCATGCGCTATTAAAAACGCCTTGGACAATCGACGCTGACAAAAGCCGAAATGTATAAGGTCGACCAAGCTTCGAGGCAGTTTTGTACGGCTATGTGTTTACAAATTTAATGACGTATTGTATTTCGTATACCATGTCTTGTTGATCTTCTGTGCCTTGTTTTCGTCGATCGAATTTAGCCTCGACCTTGCGAAACTCTCGAATCCGTTCGATGCGATAATTTTTACAGTAATTAAGGATGAATTGAACGCGCGTTATTTAACAGTTTTACTATTCCCAGCGGAGCTGCTAAATGCACTGCGTAGTCAGTAATTTAATAAAATTGTTATATTTCAATCGAGTTCAAGCACGAAATTATAGATTCGATTTTAAATATTTGATTTAGAATGGCGCTTTTTATTGCAAGCTCTATTTTAATTTTTTCGATAATAACGCGAAAGATAAAAAGCTCCTTTGATGTTTTATTATAATTAATTAATTCTGTATTAATAGTTAAAATAATTTATTTATTTTTTTTTAATTTTGCAGAAGAATATAGACATTAATCGCGCGCAGAATTCTTATAAATTTTCAAGGTAGTTAAATTAAATAGTTGATGAATATTTGATTATATTTAACTTTTACGGTCAGTATTTGATATTTCACTATTTAATGGCTCTAGAGTGATCGATGAAAGAGAAACGTAGAAAAAAATCGCATTCTTTTTAAAAAGCATTTAAAAGAAAATTGAGGTCATGAAAATAGGGAAATTAGTTCGCGATAAAAATTTTTCTTTAAAAATTAGTAAACAAATAAAGCGCAGTAGAATACAAGCTATATATTCATCCTCAAGAGTAATTCCCACGAAATCGATCATTAACCCTATCTGGTCAACCTCAATTATACGCACCAAAATTTTGAAAAATAAAACTACTTATTTTTCTTCATTTTTATGAAATTTCTTAAATTTATGTAGTTTTTTTTTAATTTGTTCAACTCTTTAATCAAATAATTCTAATTCCTACAACTCTTCAGCCCTAAATGACATAAATTATCAAAAATGTAAGCCCCGTCTCATCAACATTGATGTACCGATGGAACCTGTAGATTACGCCAAAGCAAAATTTTTGAAACTATCATAATTTAGGCTACGATGAGTTTAAAAATTTCTACCTGGACTCATTTTGGCAGGAATATAACATATTTCTAGAATATTCAATAGAAAATATAAATTTTATTATAATTCTTAATTTTCAAATTATTTAAAAAAAAAAAATTTTTATGTATAAACCCCCCCATAAATAAACTCCGTGCCACTGTAAACATACATCGCAAAACCAAAACAAAACGATCCCAACTTCATTCGAATAATCAGAGAGTATCGGACCCTCGCTGTCCAACTGAAATTCGCCGGCTAACGATGAATAATTTCCCCGCTCGATAGCCGAGCCCCGAAAACTCGCGGACAAGCGGCGACTCGAAAATTCGCGCACAATGCGCGGCCCGGCATCAATCAGCAATTAAGCGCCGGCGCATCGTCGAACGCTCCGGCAATTTCGAAAGTGCGCAGTTCCCACATCCCTACCGGCGAGACTACCTCGGGAGCGGCTTACAAAGCGTCGTGTAGTACGCTCCTCGCCTCCCTCCGCCAGCTTCCCTCCTGCGCAGCGGCACCTGCAGGAGAGAGACCCGCACCCCCTACGGGACAGGGGCTCGGAAATAGGGAGAGTCGCTCGGGCCTGCGTTGTATATACCCGCGCACTCGTATATAAGACACACGGCGGCGGCTCGCGGCGAGCGCGTAGAGGGCGCTTTTACGGGCTGGGAGAGCGCGCGCGCGCGCGATTCCAGCGGGCCGAGAGAGCGAGAGAGGCGCGCGACCAGCTCGAAGCCACGGCCGCGATCAGTCAACCCCGTGCAACGCGGCACGCTGGCCGCCGCGTCGTTACAGCGCTCCCGCCGCTCGCCTTATACCTGTTAACCCTCCCTCGCGAGTGTATACCATGTAAATCTGGCCTCCGCCGGAGCAGCCTCCTCGCGTATCCTCCACCCGTGACTTTCTTGTAAAACACACTTTGGCAGATTCTTTTTGTTCGCTCCCCCCTTTTTTTTTTTGTTTTTTAAAAAAGAAACACAGGTGAAGAAAGTTTTTTCAAAAAAAAAGAAAGATCAAAATTGTACAGATCGGGAGGAGAGCGCCTGATGCGAGCGCGGCAGTGTGCGCGCCGAAGCGCGCCGTCGCTCAGAGGCTGAAAGCTCCGAGAGGAGGAGCGCGAGGCTGCGTGTATAGCAGCAGCGGGACTTGTTGATACTGTGGGTGCGCGTACACTTAAGACGGCCGCGTCATGAGGCCGGCCCTGCTCCCGAGGCTGTCGCTGCTGGTGCTGCTGCTGCTGAGGCCGCAGCCCGGCTCGGCCAGGCCCAACGGCGACGAGCTCTTCCCCGGCAACGGGCACAAGAAGCCGTCGAGCCGCGACGAGCTTAGCGACCCCCTCGTCGTCGAGACGACCACGGGCCTGATGCGCGGCTTCGCCCGCGCCCACCTCGACCGGGAGGTGCACATCTACTACGGGGTGCCGTTCGCCCAGCCGCCGATCGGGCCGCTGCGCTTCCGCAAGCCCGCGCCCATCGAGCCCTGGCCCGGCGTCCTCAACGCCACGCAGCTGCCCAACAGCTGCATCCAGGAGCGCTACGAGTACTTCTCGGGCTTCAACGGCGAGGAGATGTGGAACCCCAACACCAACGTCAGCGAGGACTGCCTCTACATGAACATCTGGGTGCCGAAGAAGCCGCGGCTCAGGCACAGGGGCGGCGGCGACTCCGGCGAGAACCACCCCGGCATGCCCATCCTGGTCTGGATCTACGGGGGCGGCTACATGACGGGGACCGCCACCCTCGACGTCTACGACGCTGATATCATGGCAGCGAGGTGCGACTGCATCATCGCCTCGATGCAATACCGCGTGGGCGCCTTCGGCTTTCTCTACCTGAAGCCGTACTTCGAGGTCGACGAGGAGGCGCCGGGGAACATGGGCCTGTGGGACCAGGCGATGGCCCTCAAGTGGCTGAAGGACAACGCCCGGGTGTTCGGCGGCGATCCGGACCTCATCACCATCTTCGGGGAGTCCGCGGGCGGCGGCTCCGTCTCGCTGCACTTGATGTCGCCGGTGACGAAGGGCCTGGTGCGCCGGGGTGTGCTGCAGAGCGGCACCCTGAACGCACCCTGGAGCTTCATGACGGGGGAGCGCGCGGCCGAGGTGGGTCGCGTTCTCGTCGAGGACTGCGGATGCAACGCCACGATGCTGGAGGACAATCCGGCCAGGGTGATGGGCTGCATGCGCGGCGTCGATCCCAAGGTCATCTCCGTGCAGCAGTGGAACAGCTACACGGGCATCCTCGGCTTCCCGTCGGCGCCGACGATCGACGGCGTCTTCCTGCCGGCGGATCCGCTGGATCTGCTGCGCGAGAGCACCTTCGATAAGACCGAGATCATCATAGGGAACAATCAGAACGAAGGTAGGTGAGGGGTGGAGGGAGTCTCTTTCGGGAAGCGAGGCTCCGCGCGTGACCTTGGCGCTGGTTCCGCGCCTGGCGAACTTAGCGCGCGCGCTCGATCGTGGATTCGAAGTGGGTTTCTCGTTTTAACGAGCGCCTTTCTAACGTCGGCGCAATTCATCGGAGTCGTGTTTTTTGTCCTGGGGATTTTTTTTTAGAAGTGACTAAAGTTGCCCGGCTTTTGGAATGATTAATCGTTATTTAAAAAGACCGGAAATAATAATCACGATCTTATTTAATAGTCGTTATTTGTAATACCGGTGATATTAGTATTGTACTTATTTACTTCTAAGAAATTATGGGGTAAGGATGGCTGTCTAAATTTAGTATTCTGATCGTAAACTAATATTATAGCCTGTTTTCAAAGTAGGACTTAAAGTAGGCGTGTACAGTGTTTTCACTTACTTTGACCTTTAACGGCGACTTTTACAGCTTTATTCTTCGATTACATGCACTTTGAAAATTGCAGCTCCACCTTAACAACCTGAAAATTCAAATAAAGATCGTTCGGGAATACTTGGAAAGTTTGGCATTCAAGATTTATGCGGTCATCACAAAGATTTTCTGGTTAGTGCCGTTTATAAGAAACCCATATAACTTGGTATATAAGAAAAAACTATAAAATCGACTGTCGTAAAGTTTGCGCGAAAAGGTTGTCTCTTATGCGCGTGTATGAAAGAAAAAAGAAGAAAGAATAAATCGCGATAACAATACTGTGAATGATAAAATTTCGTGGAAAGGGGATTGTTTAATCGTAGGATTTCCTCGCTTATGCAAGATCATCTGTGAATTCAAATTGGACCGCGGAAAGAAATGCAAATTCTTTGTTTTCTCTCGCGGGGATTATCTGAAAATTCTTCAAAATTTAGTTTCCACCGCAGCAGTGCACTTCATCCGACAGTTTTTTTTTTTTTTTTTTTTTTTTTTTTAAATAAACTTCACTATCTTGTCTCATTTTTTACTTTTAAATAATAAAGTAAAGTATATACATTACAACAGTAAAATATTTACATTCTTTTCAAGTTTGTCGAATAAATATGTTTCGTGCTGTGCACTTCTGCTCGTAAGTTAGGCGAGTGTTCTTTTTTTTTTAAAAACTTTGAAAGCTACAATTTTATTTTTTTCTCGTCAAAAAATTCAAATCAAGAATAATAAGTAAATTAGAACATTCGTATGATAGTGAATGCCTCGGCGGTGCAAGTAAAGCAGAGTGACCGAAGTGAATTTAATAGCAAAATTTAAAGTTATAAATCGCCAAACTTCACTGTTGCTTATCATTCGAAAATTTTCACCTCCGAAATTCCGGTAAAATAATACTCCGGTCGGTTAGTTTTTGCACTCCATTAAAACAAACTTCCCCAGTGATAATGCTATTCCCGAAAAATGATTTCCTGACCAGAGTAAAATTAGAATAATTCGTTAATAAGTTCGTTAAAACCGCTGTATCCAAACGCGCTTTGCTTTAAAACTTTAACGATCAATTGAGGCTCCCCCCCAAAAAGGATTTCCTGTTCAGACACAGTGAACGAACACAGCATTTATCAGAATGTATTCCATTAATCTTACATTAAGACTAAAATACAGCGGACATTTCGAACACCACCCACACAACAATTAATTCAAATCAAAAGCAGTATAATCATCAAAGTCTCTTAAATAAAATTAAAAAGAAATAAACAAAAAACCTGCGCATACAATTACTATACACTGTAAAAAAATGACTAAAAGTTACACCACAACGTGTTAATTTTTATCGGAACATCTTAATCAGTATTACTAATGAATCGTTTGCATCTGATCGGTGAAACGGATGTCAACATTAATTCATATTTTTAACTTCTTGAGTGTCATTTAGGGATGCAATTAATAATTAAATCAAGAATGTACTACGTAAGTTTCACACTGATCGGTGTGATTTTCTTGAACGTCTTTTGACTATATACACCGTCTTGGTGTTTGTAGGTCTATTTTACACCGAAAAGTGTGAAATCTTTAATCTTTACACTGCCCAGTGTAAAAACAATTTATTATGGCAATTTCACAGCAAAATTCAACACCGATTCATAACAACATTACACTTTGGTGTAAAGTTACTCAGATTTTTTTTTACAGTGTATTGTCCCCGATCAAACTCTCGTTTATAAAAAAAAAGTAAAGAGACCCACGCAGCTCGCAAAAAAAACCGAGTAATTCCCCAAAGAGGATTGGAGTCTACAATTACGCGGGGATTTTCTTCGCGTCGCGTCGAAGGCGCCCCCGGTAACCCGGACACTCTCGCCGACGGCGGCTAAAAGTACAGCCCCTCCCGGCGGGAGAGCAGCGGGGCACAAGGGGGTGGGCTCGCGCGTGTAGTACACGCGGCCATCGTGTAGCTGGCCGCCGCTGATTATCCTATGCAAATTGCGCCACGAACGTAATGGCGGGGGCGGGCCACCGAGAGATGGAAGTTTGGCGAGACGTGCGGTGACGCGCCTCGTTGTCAGAGACACGCGCCTCCGCGTTTAATTACTGGCCTCGAGCCGCAAGGCGACCGCCGAGCAGCCGCGGTTGGCGTTTGCCGCGATACGTGGTGCGGAGTAGGTGTTTGGAAAAAAAAAGCGGGCCTGGCGCGGCGCCCTATTACCGTCCCTCGGCTCGGGGGCGGCTAAATTGTTTTGCGAACGCCGTCGGCGGAATTGGATTTGCGCTGCGGTTGATAAAAACGACGTGCCGTAGATAATGTTTTAATTGGATTGACGCCGGCGAAAGTGATTTCGCGCGCTCGCTGTAGTTGATCGGCCTCGGGACGCTAAACTTGGTTTATTTTGGGACTTCGGGGTGGATTTAAACGTTGCCGACGGAGTTAATGCTGTTTGTGATTATTTTTGTTTTTAAATTGAATTTTTTTTTAATCATTTTTATTTTAAATTGATTGGTTACTTTTTTCTCTTGTTTTTTGCATGGTTTGCTTTGTTGTTTATGAAGTTAAAAATGATGACGGCGGTGGTCAAGTAATTAATGCCATTTATTTTCATAAAAAATAATTTTACAAAAAGTAAGTTTATTATGCGTAAATCCGAAACGGTTCTGTTGAAACGGTGGGAGATTTTTTTTCTCTGTCGGTTCAATCTAGAAATTATAAGATTTAACTCTCTAAACTTGAATTAGTGAAAACCCACTAATTCATAGTGACTATGCACTAATTTGAATAGTGCAAAAAGTGCTCCTCTATGAATTAGTGGAAATCTACTATTTGAAATAGTGAATAATTATTAATTTCCACGAATACAATTAAGTAGAAAATTTTTTTACAATTTCAATTAGTGAAATTCTACTAATTGACAGTGAATTTTACTAATTGTTTAGTGGAAAATCTGTTCACTAAAGAAATTAGTGAAATTTCCACTAATTCAACTTTAGAGAGAATCTAACATTGCTTAAATGTTCAATTCAGCAAACTACATTTTTTTTCTAAACAATTTTGTTGCTTATCGTGAATCGATGATAATACAAGTAAATTAATTACGAAATTATCGAAAACTGATTTGCATTACCTAAATACAGCAGATTTATCGATGATGATATTCATTGTGAATTTCCGATAATTTTGAATCTATTAAATCTAATCCGATCCCATAGCGAATTTTCTACACTGACAATTTCTAGTTCAAAATTCAATCCCCTTAACAAATTTCATGAGTGTACCAACGCGCAAGAAAACCAATATTACGTTTTACAATAAGCCAACCGAATTTTTTTGAATAAAGCCCCCCCACACACACAAAATATTTTCATCGCAAAATAACTTTCATTTTAATAAACTCCGAGTGAAAATTTTTAAAGCGAACCAAATAAATTTCAATTCCATCAAAAGCTTCATCAGCACGAGTGCAAGCGGGGCAGTATCGCAGAGCCGAGTGCCCGGGGCCAAACAAAGGGCAACCGTTTCCGCGGGAGCTTCCGCATCCAGGGGGTCACCTGGGTCTCCTCCGCTATTGACAATCCGACCGGTTTGGACCCCCGGCGTCCTCTCCCTTTGTCTCGGCCCCGCCGAAGGTGTGGCCTGCGCGAGCACGGCCGAACTCTCGCGGCTCAGAGATTCCCGACTCTCCCGCACTTGGCATTGAATTTACATATACAGCGCCGGACCGAGCCCTCCACGCCCCCTCCTCCGGCGTATTTCTATTTCGCATGCGGACCGCTCCCGGGAGGCTTGGGGGCTCCGACTGACTTCTTCGCGGGGGAACTCCTGGTCTGCCGCGCGGAATCCCGGAATAAATGTTTCGCCGATCGACCGAGCAAGGCACGCTTTTCTTTCTGCATGGCGTCCTGAGCGTTGCTTGCCACTCGGCGAGAAAAAGTGAAAAAGGCCGATCGGAAACGTTTTTTCCGCGTTCTTGCGCAATTATTACGAAGGATCGTGGGCCACCCGCGGGCTCGGTGGATATCGAGCTGTCGATATTATCCGAATGCAGTTAGCATTGTGCTTTATTCGCTTAGTATTTTACACAATGTGGGTGTGTGTGTGTGTGTGTGTGTGTGTGTGTGTGTGTGTGTGTGTGTGTGTGTGTGTGTGTGTGTGTGCGTGTGTGTA
>JAWWEN010000020.1:10701780-10730591 GCA_035582955.1 Sycophila texana | reverse complement strand
CATATCAAGTTTCTGTAATTTATCTTTCCAACTATAAACCATACTTTTTAAGTAACTATTTAAAAGGTTAATCAAGTTCACGTATTGGCTGATAGGACGCGGATGTTACTACTTACGCGCATTTAGCGCAGTAAAAACTCATATCAAGTTTCTGTAATTTATCTTTCCAACTATAAACCATACTTTTTAAGTAACTATTTAAAAGGTTAATCAAGTCCACGCATTGTCTGACAGGACGCGCCTGTTACTACTTACGCGCATTAAGCACAGTAAAAACTCATATCAAGCTTCCGTAATTTATGTTTCCAACTATAAACCATATTTTTTAAGTAAATATTTAAAAGGTTAATCAAGTCCACGCACTGTCTGACAGAACGCGCCTGTTACTACTTACGCGCATTAAGCGCAGTAAAAACTCATATCAAGCTTCCGTAGTTTATCTTTCCAACTAAATTATAATTTTTAAGTAAAAGGTCCTAGATACATCATTCATACCTTTAATGTAACTGCGCCTCCAATGGTAAATATATAAACTATATCAAAGCGAAAATAAACCGTCACTTCAGTGTTCTCAATCGGCAGTGCCCATGACAAATGTCCAAAGTTCGTCTCATTGCCAACTAAAAGCGATCGGCCCCTCCCATTCGACACTGATCGTTTACTAGCAAGAACTAATCGATCGGCAAGTGGCTCAGCGGCGAGCTCCTGAATTCCGGGCGAAGCGGTCGCCGTGAAGAATATATGGTTTTTCGGTCCCTTTGTCGCGGAGGACCGAGCTACTCGCCGGTACTCCCTTACCCCCTGAAGCCAGCGTGGTGCAGGTGCTCGCGTGCTCGCCGTCTCGCGCACCACTTGCTTTATGTACGAGTGTTTGCCCGGAAAATTAATCGGGGAGCAAAGTTGCGTCGCCAGGCGCTACTCCCCGAGGCTGAATTTTGTAGCGCGTGCGCTCGATTATTCTCGCGTGCTCTTGTTGCTCCGACGAGAGGGAAGAGAGAGGGGGAGCCGCGGACGCAGCCTCCATTATTCCCTTAATTTACTTGGACGCCATAATGGATGCGCTAATTGATTGCCGGACGGCTCTGACGTGAGCGTTACGCGCGCCGCTCTTGTACGCCCGGCCAAATGATTTTCTTTATTACCGGGGATCAGCGTTTTGTTTGCGGTGCAGCGCGTGAAATGGCTCGGAAAGAGTGGACGGTTCGAAAAAAAAAAGAATGTTGACATGTGGGGAGCCGTTTTGTTTCCATTTCGGCTTATTTCCCTGCTCGTGTCTGTTGAAAATAATAAACAGTGGTAATCAGATTTTTTCCGATGAGAGGGGAGAAGGGAAGTTAATTGGATTTTATTTTCCGCGGAGCGCTCGGTCAGGCGAGCTTGGACAGTATGATGATGCCTTGTTTTGCAATTAAGTATCTTTTGCGACGGCAGCGGCGTAAAACAAGGTGCCCGTCGAGCGTGATAAAATTTGATATTAAAAAAGTTTGGAGTCGCGAGAAGATTTATATTGACATATCAAACAATAACACATTTATTCCCAATGAAATTTATATTTTCTTTCAATAAATAAATTGAATTTGAGCGGAATAGCCAAATAAAGAGGATTACAGTTATTATTTATTCGTGCGTGAAAAGGCAAACAATGACATTGAACAAATTGATATACTGCGTTTTTTATAACCCTTCTCTATTAAAAATATAGGCAGTTGATTGAAATTGCTTTTTTTTTATTTTATGATTTTAATGCGTGGACTTTTAAGACCATTAATATTGTGTACATAACTATTTTATCATTTAATAATTTACATTTGAAAGTGCATTGATGGTTCAACGTATTTTCATTAAATTTTAAAATCGTTATTACTAATTATTATGTAACATCTGACTAGTAGCTTAAGTAATTAGTAGAATATGATTGGTTTTCTCAATATAAAAAATTATACTGACAATCAAATTTTCAAATTAAGCATAAAACCATTCAATAAAAATAAAATCGAAATTAGTCGAAGCTCTGAAAAAATTTCTTATCAAATTTTGACCTACATAAACTTGAAAGTATTCTTATTAAATAATAAGAATTCCTTTTAAACATTTAAAAAGCTCTAATTACCAAGTTGAACAAGATAAGCTGATAGTCCTCACCTTTCACTGTTTATTACCTGCACTGATATACCAAATAGGAATAGTATATATTATATACTAAGTTACCCTCGTTAAAGTGCAAAAAAAAAACTGTAAAGCACGAATTTCATGTTTACTCTTCCTTTCAGAAAACCAATGGACGAATCAGCTTGGCCTCCGTACACGAGGAACGAGCCTAACTACTACATTTTCAATGGCGAAACCAACGGCTTGGGCAAGGGTCCTCGGAAGGCCGCCTGCGCGTTTTGGAACGACTTCCTGCCCCGGCTGAAAGACGTACCAGGTATAAACCCCATGCCCGCATGTGCACGCACTCGCTTCAGACTTGGCTCCTTTTCTCGTCACTTTTCTATTTTCCCTTTATTTGCTTTTTCTCCTGCCAACTAGCTCCTGCTCCCCAGCCAATCGCAACTCACACGGGAGACTGTCCCCTCTCTTTCTCTCTATTTCTTTTTCTCCTGCATGCTCGACGCTACCTTTTACGGTCCACCCCTGTCCTTTCTCATCTCGCTTTTGGCTTTCGCTTTCCTTTTTTTTTCTCTCTTTTGTACTGCACGCGCTTTTGTGCTTCGACTAATGGGCTTTCCATCGCATTAATTAAGACGCCGGAGGCGCGGGATTTTCGACTGACCCTTTGCCCGATTAAACTTTGCATTATTGAGTTTACTAATGGGACACTTTGAGCGGCTGCTCGAGTATACAAGCGGATAAAATTAAATTTGACACTGAAACTACAAATTTCTAAACTATATACAACAAGTTAAAAGATGTCTACTGATATTTACAGAAACGGAAATTCCTTTAAATTTGTAACATTTGTATTTAAAAAAAAAAACAGTAAATGACCTAACTCATTGTCGAAAGTGAGATATATACGACAACAAGAACCATAGTGCTAATCGCTTTTTTAAAAATTTAACCAGCTCGTTCGAAACTGAAAATTTTTATGAGCGAAGACTCGCTCGACGTTGAATTACTCACGCTCACAGGAGACGCACGTGGCATCTCCGGCCGAGTGGAAGTTTCCTTTCACGGTGAACTCGAGCTTTTAACCTCGTTGGTACGGCGGTCCGTTTAAAAAGCTAACGCATCTCCGTCCCAGGACGCGACGAATAATTGAAACGTACACGCGGGAATTGCGCAACAATCGATACCCCCGCGCAGGTGCAAGTCAGGCCACGGAGTAAAAAGAACGACGCCGGATGAGCCTCTTTAAAAGTTTATCAGTCGAGCTCAATGGGTAACGGCGAAATCATTAATAGGCAGACTTGCAAAAAGTGACCGATTTCTAGAACTTCTTTGTGAATGTGAACTATTTTGATCTTAGTCGGTAGATTATTTTGCTTGGTCTGTAAATTTTAATTTAATTGCGTGTGTGCTTGCTATGTATATGTAGATTCGCCAGTAGTCTATTTATTCATGGATTGTAGATTATTTGAATGAAACGTTGATTATAGTTTTCGATTAGTATGGATCCATTGTTAATAGTTGCCACATTCTACATGTTGCATATTTGATAATTTCGCCAAATTTTTTCATTTTTAATTTCTTTCAAAACTACCAGTAATACTAGTAGTGATAAAAAAGTTATTTTAGTAAACATTGAAATTATTGGTCTTGCCAGAAGCAAAGCTCAGTTATGCTTTCCTTCGATATTCCCCCTAAAAAATTTCTTTTATTTAGAAAATATCGATTATCCACCCTTCACTTTCTCTCAAGCTATTTATCATTTTTATTAAATGTAAACAAAAAATAAAGGTAAAAGAAAAATAATGCGACTCTATCTCTCCTTCCGCCTTCCTGCTTGAAAATCTCGCTTGTACCTCGATAAATCCGCTCAAGAAAGATAATCTCAAATTTTCCGTTTTTATTGCGAAGCAAGCAATTCCATCTTCGGAGTTTATTTTCATTTCATTGCAAACAGTCCGTCAAACAATAATAACATTAATTTCACAGGTAATAAGTGTCCATTCAGAAGATCTTACAAGCTCTTCTAAAGGTCATCAAACCCATGAATGAAAAACTCGTTAGAGGTATCATTCAATTTCTGAGAGAAACTTCTCTATCCGTTAAAATCACAAAGTCACGTCGGCGGATTTCTATTACACACCTTATCGAATAATCGGCAATCCGAACCTTTTCTCCCGTTCTGAAAGTCGGCAATTTCAAACTGGCTTTTTATATCCGTTCGTAAAAAATCACAGATCCAAAGCAGCTGCTCATCTCTCTTTCTCTCTCTCTCTGTCTCTCTGTCTCTCTCGCTCTCTCCTCGATCCTATCCCAATCAAGACAGCCGCGCCAAAAGAACCTCTTCGATATTTTCGTCGAGGCCTGTTCCGACTAATTGCCGATAGATCTCCAACGACGCCGTCTATCCCTCCTCCTCCCTACCGGGCGCGCGCGCCGGCAAATTGCAAAACCCAGACTGCGCGGCGGCAGATAAATCGCCGGCTCGGGCGAGGCGTAAAAAACACGAGTGAGAGAGAGAGAAGGCAAAAGAGAGAGAGAGCCGGAACCAGCCGATCGTTCAAATCGCCCGAACGCGAGCTCGAGCTGCATCTTTCCTTTTTTCATTTTTTTTTTTTTTTTTATTCCTCCCCGGACTCCGCTGCATCCGTCGAGGACCTTATCGCGGATGCGCCGCTCGCCTCTTGATTTATAAAGCGCTTTGACTGCCATTAGGCGACGGCGCATTAATCGCTCGGCCCTGCGTAAAAGAAAAACAGGAAAGCCGATGCTCGTCGGTTTTTATTATCCGAGAAATCTGTCCCGCTCGCTTAACCCTGAAAAATATGCACTTGTTTTTTTTTTTACGGTCGAAGATGATTTTCGAGTGCCAGTTTTTGTTTGTTTTTTTTTTCTTTTCATAAACGGAGGTGTGGCTTTCTTTCTTTTATTGAGAGATATAATCTATCTTTTACGCGTGGAGAAGAAGCATCGAGAATCGTATTGATTATTGACAAAGGAAATCCGGTTTTTTCAAAGGCTTGGTCCTGTTCTTACGAAACACTTGGGCCACGGCGTGTTTCTTGCTCAGACCTGTTTATTTATCGCTCTTCTTTATTCGACGTTTGATAGCAGCTTACTCGTCAACATCAATATCGGAAACCTACGCGGCTTTTTATACGCAGGTGTCGGACGATTCTCGATTATTGGAGTCTTTTCGATTTTTTTTTCTGATAAAGTAATGACTGATTTCTCTTTTTACTTTTCGAGTTCGACTTTATTTATAAAACTCGTGCGTCCTGTTTCGTCCACTTTTAATTCATTAGATTCAATTTTTTTTGCATGCTGCTTCTAAACGAGTGAGAAAAAGTGCTCATTATACGTAATGCACGTAATGTATATGATAACCAAGCTTGAACAGCCACCGCAGATAAAAGGAGGAGCCTAGCATCTGTCCAAAACAAGCTTCACTAATTATACAAAGTCGACCTCGAAAAAGACTCATAATCCACACTCGCGTTCGCTACAAAGAAAATGCGTTTAATGAAATGGACGGGTATTTTTCAAGAAAATTCTGCTGTAATCACGTCATTTGCATAATTTAATGCACTACTCATAAAAAGGGACAGAATATTGTTTATAAAAATAGAAGTAAACGTTTGAAATTAATTTAAAAACTTGCATCTCAAGTTTAACAATTTTTAATGGAATTGATAAGAACTGCATCAAAAGTTTAATTAAATAAATTATAATTTATAATTAAATTAAATGGCAACTGTTAATGACACTTTAAATATTAATAAACCTGCTTGAACGTTTAAGATAAAAGCTTAGTTTTTAATGAAAAGGAGACCGTTAATAACTTTGCTAAAGTGGAACTTGCAAAAAGTTTTAAATATAAAATACTTTATTCAATATTATTTAACTGAACGTGATTTTAAAATGCTGATAACATTTTATTCTCAGTATCCTTTGCGCAAACAACAATTACTTATTACTGAATAATATTCAATAACCGAATAATTTGTTTATCAAGTAATAAATAAATACTTTCTCGATCGATATACAGTTTTTTAAAATGGCAAGAATTAATTATTCTTAAAATTTCAGTATATTAAAAATCAATCCAATCCCGGAATAAATGCCCAAGTAATTGAATAACGTCGTCTTATCGAATCCGGAATATAACTACTGAAATAAACCGTTTGCAGCAGAATAGTTCTCTTTAATTTTATTTAAATTAATGAATTTAAAAGATAATTTGATAAAATATTTTATCAAATATTTTTGGATTTATGCAACATTGTACAACACCAGGGCAGAGTACTAAAGAGAGTAAAAAAGCTATTAAGCAAAGTAAAAAAGTGATAACCACAATCCATTCGAACCTCATACCCACTGAAATAAATCCACAACAAATTATTTTCCATTAAAAAAAAAAAAACATGAAAACCGCACATACAAAGATATAGTTGCAGAAATTAATTTCGTCCATCTCCACGCCTCAAAATTTCACAAACGGATAAAGAGAAAACTAGAAGGTATCTTCAAAATAAATAAAAAGAAAGTCACAAAAATTTAATTAACGTTGATTTCACCCAGGTGCCATCTACAACTAAACCTTCCCGAATTCGCACGCCCACACTGCATGAAGCACGCGCTCACAACGTAACCCAAACGAATTTCCCCTCCCCCAGGAAAGCAGTGCAAGCACCGGAATGATAATCAAGGAGAAACTCATAGCGAAGTAGTCTGTTTATGTAACCCCTGTCGAATGACTTTTTTTTCAGTGTGTCCGACCCCGTCTGTTCCAGAGCCGTCGCCAGAGTGCATGGGCACGTTGACGTCGAACGTCTCGACGTCAGCAGGCCAGGGCAGCAGGCCGCTGAGTACGGCGCTGCTTCTGGGCCCTCTGCTGGTGCTCCTGGCGGCGACGATCTAGGGGGGCGGCTCGGCCGGGCCTTGGAGCCCGAGCGCCGTGCTGGCGACCACGACGACGCCCTGATCAGCCTCTCGCTCGCGCAGCCGACCCGAGGGGCCCCATCGCGCTGGCTCGCGATGCGACGAGGGAGGCGCCACCCCCAGCCGGGACTGCTACGCTCGGAGACGGAGCCGCCGCTGCTGCTGCTGTTAGGGCGCGGTAAGAAGCGCCGAGAGCCTCTCCTTTGATTGCGCGCGTCTACTTCGCCCAGGGAGGAGTCGATGAACTTTTCAAATCCTTTTTTTGTTTTTTATTTTTTTTTGTTAAAAGAGCGGCGTTCACTTGTAATTGTAAGTCGTTTAGGAGGGACGCCCAGCAGGGGGTTCATTCCTTTTACTTTTATTTATATTTAAGGCGTTTCGTTTATTTTATTTCACGACTTTTTCGATTTTATATAAACGATTTTTAAATGGAGATGTCGTAGATCCTTTGATGCGATTTGATCGATTAAATTAAATTATGATGTATTTTAAAAAGTTTCAACGCTCCTAGCGCTTAGAGATAATTTCTCAAATCTCTGAATGGATATGCAGGAATAGTTTTAACATCTTCATCGATGATTGATTGATCGACGGATAATTTGTATAGACGATAAGTTTTGCTATTGTGTATTTCTTAAGATTTTTTACGGTCGAAATTATTTTACTCGAAAAAAAAAATTGTATAAATTTAGCAATTGAGTCGCAGGTCCAGGCGCATTGTCGAGTACTTGCACGAAATATCGTTTGACGCAGAATATAATCGAGCGCTCGTATAATGATTTACAGCCGTGTACAGCAATTAACGTACGCTCCCCCACTTTGTGTTTTTAATCGACCGGCAATAATCGTCCGAATCGCACAATTGCGACCTTGTAATTTTAACTTCACGAGCCGTATGAAACAATAAATTGAATTCTTGATTGATACACCGCATGTCTTTAAAAAAATAAAATAAAATAAAAACTCCCAGCATACTTTATTTCACTGTGTAAATCAACAACAACAACAACAACAAAAATACAAAAGAGAAAAGCTCCGATTTTGTGTGCACGTACACGGCGTCGCGCGAATTATAATCGACAATTGGCGGCGAGCAAAAGCTTCATCGACCAATCCTAATCGGCGAATCAGTGCGAGAATCGCAGCCGCGGTATAGAGAACAAGGCGAGAGAAAGAGAGAGAGTACACCGCCGTGGGCGCGCGTGATGCGGAAGAGCAAAGAGAAAAATAAAAAACGAACGCGGCGCAACGAGGACAAGAGCGAGCTCACGAGCACAGCGCGACTGGGGCTGCGCTTTCCTTTTTCAACCCCGCCGCCCCCTTCACCACCATCCCACCTTTCCCCATTCCAACCTACCTCCCCCCCCCCCCACGCCTCGCAGCGCCCGTTAGTTTCGGCGTCCTTCGCCGCCGGTGGTTTAACGAGCGACTCCGCTTGCGCGCGAGCGTCCGTCGCTCCTTTTTTTTCCCCGCCCCCGCACTGGAGCGCTAAAGGGCGCGCTCGGGTAATGAAGCGTCGTTACGCCGTGCTTCCGGAGTAGAGACGCGAAGACGCGCGGCGAGGCGAGGCGCGGTTATAACGAGTCGCGCGCAGCCCGCGAAATATATCGAGGTCGTTCTTTTTCGTCGTTTTCTTTTCAGCTTCTTTTCTTGCTTATTATTTGTTCACGCTCCCGTGCGTGCAGGACCTTTTTTTTTCGAAACCGCGGCGGATTTCAAGGACGCGGGAGGAGACGACGCAGCGGCGGCGGACGAATGACAGAGGCGCGAACGACTCGTCAAACGACACGTTCGAAGCCCCACCGGACCCTATACACACATACACATTTATGAACGTGAGAATACATGTGAAGATTCTCGTATGCATATATACATGCAGATGCGTACATTCGCGTGTACACGCGCACACGCGTGCATTTACGGGGACACGTGCGGCTGCGCCCACACCTACACGTACACACCGATCGAAGCCTAAATGTATAACCAATCGCCCAAGGCGATGCGATATATATATATAATATGTTATTTATAAATATATAAGCGGTTCAAGAGAAGCTCGTCCGAACAAGCGACGCCGAGCCGGCAACTATATACCGTAAAAATAAATAATAAAAAAAAAAAGAAATAACCGCAAAACAGCGAGAAACAAGTCGTCGAGGTGGTGTACAAGGCGCTCGTATCCGCCTCTCGATCGCGTACTCCGCTGTATATCGACGAGCGAAATAAATGTAATATGGCGTGTGGAGTGTGTATCGAAATAAGCGGCGAGCCTCGGAGTATCCCATCGTCGAGGTCGAACGAGCGCGAACAGGAATAAAGGAGCGACTGGGGGAACAAAAAAAAAAAAAAACTGTAGGCAGGCTCTCGCCCTCGTGGCACGACGACGACGCTGACGGAGGTATACAAGAGGAGGAGGAGGAGGCGAGCGAAGGAGAAGGAGGAGGAAGCAAGACGCGCTCGCGTGGACCGCTCGTGTCCCGGCACGCGAGGCACGCGCCCCACGAGTTCGTTTTTTCGAGTGGCACGATTCTTCCATTTGGTACATATCACCCGTAGATTTAAAAGGCAGGGGCAGATAAATAAAATAAAATAAAAAAATATAATTATATCGTATATATTGATGATAAAGTGAATATATTACACGATAAGTACACATATAAGTGTATATGTGCGAGACGAGGGCAGGAGGGCGGCGAATTGGAGGTAGGGTCGTATTACACCTCTCAAATCGGTAACGAAAGAAAAGAAAAAAAAATTCAATAATAATAAATAAACCCGGGAGAATAGACGTGTAACGTTTAGACGCGCGGAGTAGCTTAGGCGAGAAAAAGAACTTGCGGAGAGCTGCGGCACAATGGGAGCCGAGCGTCGCCCTTTCCCTCGCATCATCGAGAAAGAAAATAAGCGAGCGCATCGACGCGCCGGACTCTGACACTCGAGAGGAAACTCGCGCAAAACGCAGCTTTCCCTGTGCCCAAGACGTTTTTTCATTTTTGTATCTCGAGGTGCGAGCTCGGAGGAGCTTGGCTCGATGAGTTGCCACCCCCGCGAACCTCCCGGTCGTTCGCCGCGGCGAGAAAAAAAAATTGATTACCGAACGAGCAAAAAAAAAAAAAAAAATAACCAACAACAACAAAGGAATCGCGGATAAAAGAGCCGCGCGGGCACGCGAGCGAACCGCTCGGAGGTTCATTCCCTCGGTATACGTAGGATCGTCGTCGGAGCACCCCTTCTTTTCTCTCGCCCCTTTTACGTCTGCATACACACAATATCGTTTCGAGCTATCGGGCTTTTACTGTACATACACACCTGCCACAGTTATATATTTTTATAAAATAAAACGCGCTGATCGTGACGAGTCTCGCTTTTAAAAGGAGCGGTGCGCCTCGCGGGCTTGAGTGTCCGGGTGCGGCGCGCAAATCGAGCGCACAGATTATTTAGCTATAGTGTGCGTCCGATGAACTTGGCGATCGAGTGAGGAGAAAAAAGAAAGATACATTGCGCTAAGCGCAATTCACACGATAAGCTGTACACAATATACATACGATTACGCATTACGCAAGCATAAATGATTTAATTAATATATAAATATGAGAAAAAAATATATATATTACAAAAAAAAAATATAAATATATACATATTACGTATGCGGCGGACGAGAGTGAGTCAAGTTGCCCGAGGCACCGGTAGTTAAAGTTCGCGCGGGGACTTGGCGTTTATTACGCGGAGCGTCGCTTGCGAGTATAAGGAACAAACAGTGCGCCAAACTTTTGCCTGAAGTTTCTTTCGCGCGCCCGGACCGCGACGCAGGGGTAGCACCGCCTTGGGCAGTTTGGAACCCTCGGTCTCCCCGAGTTATATACACAAATCATGTGGTATGTGCGTGTATATGAATTTATGGTCATGTCGTGTAAATGAATATACACATACATATAGATATATAAATATATTGTAATGTCGGTATTTTCATCAAGCTGCACGAGCGGAAATTATTTTCTACGAGAAATCGCTAGTGATTTAGTGACACCTGAGTAAATACTTCGACGGGACAGAGTAAACGACGTAGACGAGGCATATGTATGGTGGATATTTTAGCTGATGCGAATGATTTTGAAGAGCCGAATATTTGACATTTATGTGAGCATATTAATATAGTCGCAGTTTCTGTGTGTCGATCGGAGTATTAGTCTTCTTTTTACGAATGAAAGAGTCTATATACTGCGACGAAAAGGTTTACTCCCCTCCATTGAATTGGAACAGTTTGATTGACAAAACTTAGTTAAATAAAAGAAAAATTTAGTTTTTGTACATATACTTGTAGCATTGGGAGTTTTATTCTCGTTGGTAATTTCTGCGTACTCGCTTTTTCGAGTGTTTAAGCATTAAAAAATGTGAAGAAAAAAAAACAAAGCTGTGCGTGTGCGCGCGTGGAGTCCTGCAGAAGAGGCAAGAAAGTTGCACGCGAGGAAAATTAATAGGGGTGAAAGACACCCGCGGAGGTTCGGCTCGAGCGACTTTGCTTTGTATTATACGGAGATGGAGAGCGCGGGACTTAAGAAAGGTGGGAGAGAAAAGCGCGAGGTAACTCCCGTCACGCCTCGTGTCCTCGGAACAGCACGAGGGAGGTAATTATAGAACGCTACATTTCGAAAGAGAAAAAGAGACGATTTTCCATTCTATTTTCAAGGGAAACTTAATTATCAGCTTCCGGAGTAACGATTTATTTTACTATTTTTTTTTTTTTTTTTTTATTTCAGTACTTAAAATTGGATAACGCAAAATTGGAGAGATTCGCACTTGCTGCACTGAATTATTTCACCCATCTGAATGGAGTTTCAAAAATATACTCCCCGTATTATTTATAAACTGAAATCCGGAATAAAGGCAACTAGATACTTGGAAAAGTATACGAGGTAATTTAAAAATATCGATTTCATGCGTGCGGAAAATGCAAAGTACGCAGAGCAAGCGAAAATCCACATTACCCAAGAGCCACGCGTAAATTTCTTGCATTCTTTTTCTTAACTTCCGGCGCGATGCTCACCCGAAGTTTCCCCCTCAAGGCAACAAAACCCGATGATTCATTCTACGGAATTGCGAAACGGCCGCTGCTCAATATTACAAAAGCTTAGAATCAATCCAGCCCACTGGAAAAAAATTTTACTTCCATTCTATAGCGCGAAAAAATATCGAAGCCAATCGCGGCGTCGCCATAAATTCAGCGACATGGCGTATAAAGCGCGCGCTCCGGCCTCTATTTTCTTCGCGTCTTTCAATCGGCGGCCGAGTCAACCCGTAAAACGAGTCCGCGGAAACTGTAAACGCCGGCAAAATGGTCGAGGTGAGGGGGCAGACATCCTGGGGGTGGAGAGGAAAAATTCGTGGCAAGGGTCGCGAGGCGCCAGAAAGGCACTCTTCCCTCTAATTAAACGGCTCGGCGGTGCGTGGGAGCACGCATCGGTGGTTCGAGCGCCGCTCCCGGGCGTCGATTCGCTCGGCCGAAATTGGGATGCGATCTTCCCTCCGGTTATGTTGGTTGCGTTTTTACGAGTGTATAACTCGGCCGTGGCGATTTTTTGTTCCTCGTTTTTTTTACTACCGGAGAAAAAAAGTCGCGGATTCCTAGCCCCTGACGGCTGGAAATGGATACCAGTTTTTTTCCCGCGAGATTGATGGAGACAAGCTCGAGGGACTGCAAAAATGGGTATGGGGAAAACATTCGTTGGGCAGCGTGAAGAGCTTCGAGGTAATTTAGTTGAATGCTTGGTTCTTTAAAATAAAAGGCAGCAGAGAACAGTTTCGACTAAATTGCTTCAATAACGTTTAATTGTTGGGAATTTACTAAAAATGGTTTAAAATGACGTAAAATAAAGTATTTAGAGAAAATATCCTTATCGTTTTGCAGAACATCTTTACGAACATATTTTTCAAATTCTACTGCTTCACTTAACAGAAAAGGATTTTAACGGCAAAATGTCTGACAATACCCGTCTATTTCTACTTACGGTGTCAATCGAGTTTAAAGCTACAACTAGGCAAGTTTCGTTTTGTTAATTTTTTATCTATCAGAAACATTTTTTCTTTAAATAATTAAACTTTAAATTAAATTAAAAAATTTTAATTAAAAAATTACAATAATGTGACTGTCTCTCTGTTATTCAGAAAAAATTGTAGAACTTGCTTTTGTGATGTTTCAGACTTTATTTTGTAAAAACTAAAACATTAAAAGCCTTTAGATTTTATTTCTCTTAAACATGTTAACCCGTTTAAAATTTTTCCTGCAAAATTTTTAATTCTTTCAACAATCAGGTGTCTGACCGTATCCACCTATTTCTACTTACAACGCCAACTAAACAGAGAGCACAACTATAAGTACGTTTCGTTGTCTTATATAACTTTTCTAATGGAAATACATTCTCATTTTTAATTTCACACAAACTAATTCTTTCCGTGCTAACCATTACTTCTTGCTTAAAATGCTTTAAAAAAAAAATGCGAAAAAACCCCGCGCTCAGTCGCGAAAATATAAAGAAAAGAAGTTATAAGAATGGAAATAAAATTGAAGGGTCACAGTGGGCTTCGAAGTTAAACGTAATATATGCGCGAGACAACAGAGGTTGACAGAAGGCAGCGCTGGAGCGTCGTACGCCGTCCGACGACAAAAAAATCGATGTAAGCAAACTCTTCGCCGCAGAGCCGCGTTCTCTCGCTGACGTCATCCGCGCACACGTGCAATTGCTTATTCACCCAGATCCTGCAGAGCACACAAGCACGAGCGGTTAGCGCGGAAAATTTAATATCTCCCGCCTACGCGCGTAAGCGTCTTGCTGGGTCCTCTGTTTTAAATTGAATTGGGGGGGAGCGGGGGAGCTTCTACTGCTCGTCAAATTCCAGAGCGAATTTTGAAAAGCCTGGCGACAATGTTCGTAACTTATATGCAAATTTTTTTCGATTTTAAATTTAATTCCATCGGTTATTTGCCCTCGAAGTGAGTTGCTGTTCGACGTTCGATTGTATGTTCCGCGATGATTTTCCGATAATCATTTATTAATTGATCCAATAATGGTTTATACTTTGTTGTTGCTTCGTATAATAATTTTCGGAACGAGGAGAACCGCGCGGGAATGGGGTGATCAAAGACAGTGATATCCATACAATATTATTAATCGACAGGGTACAAGGGATAGTGAAGTAACAGGTGTTCACACATAGATAGAACAAATATATTCCATGTAATGATGAAATAGTTTGATGCAGCAATTGGATATTTTATTGATTATTGTTAATTTTGTATATTTTGAGTGTTATTGCAAACACGACGTGTCCATTTCACCAAAAGATTAGCAAGTTGGTGAAATTATATTTCCTCGAATGAATAAAAGAAACGTGTTAAATATTTTTTAACTAAAAGTAGATTATTTGGAAAAATGAATATTTTATAATACTGTTACAAATTTGTATGTATTTTTTAATTAACTATTCGTATTCTACGCTCTTCTATTTTAAGTACTACACAGTAAAAACATTGAGCGTTGGACGCAGGAATTGAAAATTCTACACTCGATATTTGCACTCAAAATTAGTCTCTTTTTTCAAACAGAATGTATAATTATGGTGTACGTAAAAGAGCACCCAATTTTTTACTGTGTAATATGTTAGTTTTAGTTTAAGCAAAGAAAATAATTAAATGTGTATATTCAAAAACAAAAAGTCAAGTCGAACCTCCAAGATTGTTAAATCTATTTGTTGTGATTATAAAATATTTTACGTGTTCAGTTTTTTAAAAGCCTCTAGAGTCGCTTGCAAAACCTTTGTGTCCAATTTAAAGTTTTAATTAATGTTACTCCTTTATAGAGCTTTGCGTGAAATTAGCTTTTCTATATTTAAGAAAAAAAATGTACCCAACAGTTGAACAACATCTAAGATAATAAATAAAATTATTGGCTTACAGTATAATGTATTTATACACAATTACAAATTTGAAAGCTTATTGGAAAGGATATAAGAGATGCCAATAAAAGAAATATTTACTTGTAAGACCATTTCATCGCTATATTCGATACCCTGATAGTTATTTAACAATTTCTCATTCATAAATTGCGTGAATTCTGTACATTAATAATAATATAAATTAATTAAATAAACGCTGAAAAAACAATACGAATTAGAGGAGAATTTCAAATCTAGATACTATAAATTCTATTGTTTAATAATAAATAATAAAAAAAAATAATAAAAAATTAGCCAACAGATTATTGAAAATACATACTGAAATGACCATTTTGTGGAATGGCTACTTTCCTTTTTGGCAAATATTTAAAAAAAAAATCATCGTCAGCAAAGATTAATCATTTCCATTCCCACGTATTGTCAAAGAAAATAAATAAATTAAAAAAAAAAAGAAGTCGAAAAAGCGGTGCGTGTTCGCTCGCCACTGGCCACTCGCGCTAATGTTCGATATTGTGAATTGTCATTTATCATTACTGTACGTATTACTTATGCATAAAATGCTCATGCGTCGATGTAGAGACAGTCACAGACTTTTTCCCAATTGCTTACGCTCATACCGCAATGTACGTATGTATAAAACCCAAAGATCCTCTCGATTTTTAGGTAACGACTTTTCATCTCCGACATATAAATTTATCGAAATATAAGTATAACTTCTTTTAGCGTTTAAACAAATAACTTGAACAAGTAAAAAAAAAAAAGAATTATTTTTCTATTACGTAGAAAATGTCTTTTTGTAAATAATTTAATCGACGACGCAACTGTATGAATTTTAAGAGAGAAACTGAGAAGAAAAAAAAAGAGAGAGTGAAAGATAACTACGATGGTGCCGTATTCACGACGATTTCAATTACATTACCAAATAGTTTCACTGTATACGCGTAGCACGACTATCTTAATTTTCTACTTAACATGTCCATCCTCAAAACGCTCGAATAAGAATCCAATATCAATTTTCATTAAAAAAAAAAATAATAATAATAATAAACCTAAAGCAGCGTACACAAAAAAAAACAAAGAATTACTTTAGAAGCTCCACTTTTCGCATTAAGCCGACGAAGTTCGTAGAAAAGGGAAGTTTAGAATCGAGTCGCGCGAAATCGCCGATCGGTCACGGCATGGAACGAGCACGAAAAAAAGAAAACCCGAAACTAACTTCTCGCCGCGACGAGAGTGAAATCTCATTCCAGAGAGAGAATTTTCTTCTCGGCCGCGCGTTCCCGAGGAGATTCGCGTGCGAGCTCGCGGTAATCGCGCGCCGATCGAAACCGGCGGAATTAGCGAATTAAGCTCCGCGCGCGTGCTGTTTTTTTTTTCTCAATCTGCGCGACGCAGCGCGCCGAAGGAGCCTCGCGCCTTTTTTCCCGTGGGACGTTCTAAGCGAATTAAGCTTCAGATGTGGATGCGGGGGACACGTGGCTAAAGCTCGTTGAAATAATTTCTTTTGGAAAATTCGCGTTAGAGATTCTCGCAGAATCGAGAACCAAGAGCAATGTATTTAAATGCAGTCTCGATCTAAGAAGTAGTTTAAATACATTGGTCTCGAGTCGAGAAGCTCTAATTATCGTAAATAGCAACGCGATGAACATAAATTGTGTAGAAGTACCGATAAAGAAGAGGATAAAGGCAAAAAAAGTCAAAAACGAATTCCCAGTGTGTAAATAAGAATAAGTAAAATTCAATAAATGTTCACTTACTTTACCATTTAATCGACAATTGAATTTTACTTATAAAATTAAGTAAGTATGGAAGTAGATAAATTTTACTTATTTGTATATTTACAGATAGATGTTCGTTGTTTTTTTTTTTTTTTTAAATTTACGATGGGCTTTCTGAAAGAAATTCTTTTAAAAGCATACACATTTGTCGGAGGCATGCGTAAGTAGATTTACGTGGACGATGGTTTTAATGGATAGGCGCGTAGGTAGTTGGGTGTTCCTCGTCGCACGTTAATGGCGTTTAAAGAGTGGTTGAGCTTGCGCACGATATAATTGCAAGAGAGAAATTCACTTAACCCGTTGCTTATTTCCGTTCTTCCTCTTTTTTTTTTTTAATTTTTCCATCCTTTTAAGAGCGAATTATTTATTATGATATTTTACGTCGCATTTAACATGAACATGACCTTTTTTAACGCATGTAGCTGAAGATCAACTGCTTTTTAAGCGACCCTGACGGTCAGAGATATATTACGCGTGCGGAGTTTCGAACACCGATAAAAAAAAAATAAGTACTGTAAATAATACGCAAACTCGTTTGTAACATGTAGCACCTGTATTTCTAACAAAAAAAAAAAAGAAAGAGCGAACAATCCCTTAGCACACTGCGTTTTATTTATCCACGTGTATAACGAGGTCTGATTTGGCGTTAAAATACCTGGTGCAATTCAATCGTGACAATCCTTATGATAATGTTGAAGCTCATGGCGATGATGAATTTTCGTAAAAGAAAAAAAAAAGAAAATAATCGCCGGAGGGCCGCGCGGAGAGCCGCACTCGTTCGTCGCGCGGCCTGCAATTAGTAGTATACACGCGTCCGAGCGACTGCGGCGATCCCTCCCCGCAGACCCCCGGTTCACCTTTCGCGACCCTTTCGTTTTCCCTTCGCAACTGAAAAAAATAGAAAATGCGCTCGTTTGACATTTTTTCTCTCTCGCGCGATCACGGGAACGAAATGTGAGCTGGCAGACGCCGATGCTGGTGCGCTGAAGGGTCGACGCACTTACAATAAAACCAAACAAACAAACAAAAAAATATCGAGTTAAAAATAACAAAAAAAAAATGATGATGATGAACGGGCGAGTCGAATAGAACGCTTAACCAAAAAAAAGGAGCTTTGATAAAGAAACTTTACAATTGTACATGCGATTTTATTATACAACTTCGAATAGGACTTGAATACTCTTTTACGGATGAATATTGCGAGGCGAGGCGTCGTTGTGTATGTATAAATCTTTAACGAAAGAAAATAATCTTCATCCTTGTATGTCGGCCTGTAATTAAACTTTCTTTTACCTTCGATCCTGTCCCTCCCACACCCAGTGACACGTCTTACTTTGTGAATCCCTCACTCCCTTCTGAGTTTCACGTCCCGCTAAAGTTTTTGGGGTGACCGTTTGCTCGTTAATCTTTTATCACTCAATTCCAGACTCGCGCAATCTCGTCGTTACCTCTGCTCGCGAGTCGCGAATTTTTTCATTTCGGAAAAGAATCGGACGAACGCCAAGTATGATATTAAGTGACCAGTGTTCATTTTCCAAACTAGACCTTGCATTGCCCTAGACTATAATACTAATTTAGAGGTTCGTAGGAATTATTTGACTAATAATCAATAATTAAACAGCGCATTCGTAAGGTTCTAGTACTAATTAAACGCACGTTGCAAGACGAATTAAATAAACAGGTTTAAAGTGTAGAACGCTTGAAAGTTGAATTGATATTAAAGATATTTTTCTAAAAAAAAAAAAGTAAGAAAACAAAAGAATAATAATGTGGTAGTCGTTGAAGCATTCGAAACTTAGTTGAAGAAACCCACCGAAAAACACTGTTTACGAATCTCGAGTCGTTCGAAGAGAACAAAAATAAAAAAAGAAGACATACCCACTCCAAAAATTTTAGACTTTCAAGTCGAGGCACACCATTTAAGAAAAAAAAAACTCGCGCGCACTCCTTGTTTCCTCACGACAAACCTTCCGTCGATTCCGGGAATAAAATAAAAAGACGATAATCGATGAAATGATGAAACAATAATTAAAAAAAAAAAAATAATAATGGAGCACTGACTCTATTCGCACGAATTTCCACCGGTCGGGACCACTTCGCGTCACGTATGCTACGGTACAATACTTGTAGTCAATTATATTTAAATGAATTATAAAAAAAAAAACTTGTGAATCGATCGCGGTCTTTTTCGAGCTTCAACGGAGAGAGGTTGAGTGGAAGCTGAACGAAGAAAACAAAAAAATCGAGGAAAAAAAACAAATTTTCAATTAGTGAAAAGCAGAGTATAACAAAAAAAAAGATAACGAACTAAGAGGTATATAAAATGTAATAACGGCAAAAAAAAAAAAACGATACGAACTATATTATCAACATCAGAGTACATTTAGTAGCGACGTTCTCACTCGGCATGCGCGTGCTAATGGTCGACGTGGGCTGCACTGAACGCCGCCGAACCGGACCCCTCCGGTCAGCACCAACGGACTACAGGTTTTTATATCCATTAGATAAACGTTGAACCAGGTGCAAGGAAGAAATAAAAAAAAGGGGTTAGTTCCTAAATACGATCCTTCGAATTTTTTCGTTTTCCTTCATTACTTTGCGCGAAATGACAATTGTTAAGTGCTACGATCGGCCAATTTCAACGCTCCCTCTTATCCTAAGATTATAAGAACCGCCGTGTGATTAATCTGCGATTAATTGATTGTGCGCTGCATACCGTCTTAGTCGAAGAATTGTAACGAGGTTCCGCGAATTAAAAAATAGAGCGAAAGAGGAAAAAGAAAAATTAGAATGACGATTGACGGTGATATATTTTTTGAAGTGCAATTTTTCACTGACAAAAGTAAAGAGACGTTCTTTCTTTCGATCGCTTGCATGTAGCTTATAGCACACTGAACTAGGAGTGAAAGAACGAGGGGTCAGAGATGAAAATGTAGTTTTTTCTTTTTTTTGACGGGAGAGAAATCACGACAAGACAATCGCCAAATGCAAATTTTATTAAAAAAAAAAAAAAGAAAAAGAAGTATTTAAACATGATAAAAAAAAAGCGAAAGCGAAAGGTAGGGAGCGAACGATAGGAATGAGAGTGAAGGAACAATGGGAACGCGGCGAGACAAAAGGAAGGGGGATTTGTATTACCGGAGTAAATTGACAATTAATTAATCGTCGATCGAGTTTGCTTTTCGCGGCGCGCGTGCAGCGCGTTTGAATGACAAAAAATAAAGCAAACGGGATGAGCGAACGAGGAATATCGCGAAGGCTTGAGCAAAGAGAGAGAAAGAAAGGGTAGAGGAGAGAGATAGAGAGAGCACGCGTACGCCGCATGAGGCTGTCGACACGCTGAGAACGAGCATTAAAAAAAAAAAAAAAAAGACAGAAAAACTGAAAATCACGTGTACCAAAATATACACCGCTTCGAAGTTCCCGTCGGCATGATTGTTTTATCGATATACACATAACATACAATAATTATGATGTACGCGTCGCTACCTTCTGTGCTTGGGCGAACGATTTTAAAGCTTCGCTTTCTTCAAAGAGCAAGTGATTTATAATAGTGTACGTAGGTAAAGTGTGAGAGTTAACGCGCTGATTAAATGATATGTTCAAAGAGATTAACAAACAAAAAAACTTATTATACGTATAAGTGTGTGCGTGTGTGTGAGAGAGAGACAGCAAATATGCAAATATACAAATGAATTACATATACACTAAGATAAAAAAAAAAAAGAGATTTATTCGTTCTTGATGTAAAGGTGTGAAGATGTGCGTAAATGGCGTATTCAAAATGTGTTAACTACAGGATAATGATGGATATAGGGAAAATTAAATAAAAAAATTTCGAGGCGCGAGCTGTGAAGACATTATTGTGATTCGTGAGGAGAGATGTAAACAAAAAAAAAACATTGATTTAAAAAAAAAAGGCGCGAATGCTGTTTCGAAATGACAAACGAAAGAAAAAAAAATCAAGCATAACAACAATTCGCGCATTATAAATATATATAGATGGTAGGTTATTTACCTTACGTACAATTGGGTATGTGCATACACCTATAAAATTAAATTAAATGTACGTGTTCGTACAAGATAAATTCAGCGTAATACGTTAAATGTTGTTAGGTTATACGTATAAATATTATAATAAATGTTACAAGAACGTTGTATGTATAATTATAGCGTATGAAAAGGAAATAAAAAAAAAAACAAACCATGTACGTAAGAGATATTTCTGTAGTTACAATAAAATAAACAACTTAACAATCAAAAGCTTCTACTGGTTTTTTTCAACATTCATTTCCACTCCCACTTTAATCGCTTTTAGTTACTTTCGTTAAAAAAAAATTTTTTGCCATGTTTTATAATTATTATTTCCTTTTGAAGTGTTTCATTTATTGCAAAAATGAATTCGCTCAATTATTTCATCGCGATCAAAATCAAATAAAACTTCACTTGAAATCAAATTCACTTGGAAAAAAATTAATTCAAATTATTAGTCTTACCAAACTCGGATGTTACTACTTTCACGTATTGAATGTGAAGTGAGCCTTGCAGAGCTCTTATAAAACTTGTACAGTTTTTTTTCAATCCAATTCTTTTTACCTTTTGAAACAAAAAGTACGGATATAATTTTTCACTTTAATTATTGAAATCGAAACGTTTGCAGTGCCGCACCCGTCTATTACTACTTGAACCTGTTAAGTTTAGCTATACAGGACTTTTTTAAAAGCCCTCCATTTAATTAAAAAGATCAATACTGTCTTTTCCAATGTTTTTTACCTTTGAAAAATAAAATGTTGATATAAAATATCACTTCAATTGCTCATTAAAAAAAAATTGACAGCTTTTATAATATACTTAACAAACAGCGCAAAATACGCCACCAAAATTTATTAAATTTATTTACTTTGGTTTCAATTCTAATTAAAATTACTGAAATAAATGCACGAGCAGTAAATAAATCATACCTCGTTAATAAAATAATTATACATATTGCATTCATTACTTCTATACGACGCAACGATTTTTACTATGACCCATAACAAATCCTACGTTCGTTCATCTAATTCAAAAGGACCCTCCCGCAAAAACAATTACTCCAGTTTCCAGCCGCTGATCATTTCTTTTCACCCGGCGAAAACAAAGCTTTTGTACGGGCAAGAGGAGGATAAGAATGGATAAGACAAGAAGAAGAAAAAGGACGCAAAGTACGTAACGGAGGGGCAGATTTCACGTCTGGCGATCAGCTCAAGGTACGCCCCTGCTGCTACGGTGTATATATTTTTATGCGTCTTTGGGACAAGCACCAGAGAACCGCGAGGCTCTGAATGGAAACGGGAGAAAGAAAAAGCTCTTCTGGATCGCGCTATATTCTTGGAATAACGGAGCAGAGGGTCGGTAATATTGTCCTTCGGTAATGGGCTCGGCTCTTCCTTCCCCTCTCGCTCCCTCTCCTTTTTTTCCTTCCCTTCCCGCTGCACTTTGACCATACCCTCCAGTTCTTTCTGCCGTGGCTTTCTTACACTCAGAAACTTCCTCTCTCTCTCTCTCTCTCTCTCTCTCTCTTATTCTCCATTTTTTAATTTTTTATTTCTCGCGCTTTTCGTTTCAACCAACTTTCTGTTTTATTTTCTCAGCCTCTTTACCCTTGTTATTTTTGTACAATATCTCGTTTATTCGAGTATGTTTACTTTGTAATTACCGTGGCATTCGTGTAATGAGGAATAATAATTAATTTTAGTCGGTAAATATTATTTTCTTAGTAAAAACAAATTAAGCCAACAGGATTCCTTATATTTTTACGAAAGAAATCGTACTGGTGTATATTAATATTTAATTTTTGATTCATTGATTAAGTTATGTATTCATTGATTTCTTAATTTTCTCACCTTACGTATCAATTTTACGTCGCTTTTAATGTCGTCTAGTCACTAAAAGCGTAACTAACTACTAGTAAAGTGTTACTAATTTATTTAAATCGTTAAATCGGATTTCCTTAATCAATTAAACTAAATTCATGAATTTTGAAAATTAAAATAGAATTGAATATAGCAGTGATCTTGTTATAGAAATCAAAGGAGTGAGAAATAGTCAATAGATTAAAATTTATATTAAATTTAAATTTGTCATCGCATAGATTAAAAATATCTCTTAAAGTTAAAAATATACGATATAATTATCAACTAATAGAATAACTCGAACTTAAACTCCTTGTAAACGTTACTTCTTAGATGTAGCCTTAGATTATGCTCTGTTCTAGGATGGTTTGGATCATTACTTTATTAAATAAAAAATTAAAAGGGCAGTATTGCAAAAGTGGGGTTGGATTAACTGCTAATGAATAAGTTATATAATAAAAGAAAATTTCAAAGGGCACGTTGTTGTACGCCAGCGGCATTATCGGGAGATTCTGTGCATAATCAGAGCGGAAGGAGAATACAGGCTATTTACCCATTCTCCAGGGTAAACGTATACCCGCATATTTAAATTACGCTACGAGAAATTCGCTCAATTAAATTATTATTAATGCTTTGTATTCTATTGTGCATAGGTAAATATCTTAATTTAACTAGATTTCTAAACTTTAGGAGAATATTTTTAATAAAAATTCACTTCTGAATATTGCTTCATGGTGAATTACCCTTTCGAGAAATTTGTATAATGTTGTTGATGAGTTGAGAACTAATGATCGATAAAAGTTGTTAGAAAATACGCATCCAACTATTTTCTATATATTTCCATGTAATTATTTAGAATCTAGAATTAAACAAAGATGTTTAAACAAATCAAATTTTATGTTTCATTCGCAAAAGCCTATATATTTTACTGAAACAACCGCAGCAGTTTTACTATTTTGAACAACAAATTTAAGTTTCTATTTATCACTGCATATATCGCTATACTAATAAGACATCAGACTTCAATTTCCGCAAACTACCAAAAAATAAAAATTAAATAAATAGCTTTAAACGCCAAAATTACAAATTCTGTCGAGTTTTCCATTCCACCTACACCGAATCCATATCGATAAATACTTGATCGAAAGCAAATCAAGTTAAAATAAGACGCCATAAAGCAAAGTTTGCAAGTAATATCGCGTGTCAACGTTAAAAAATAAATAGAGCGTCCACGAAAGGAAGCCATCGGCGGAAAATTGAGTAAATCAGCGGTGAATAGCTAAGCAGCGCCGGCTCTCCGAGAAGATAAGTCCGGGGTCCCCCCATCGGAAGAGGGAGGTCCGGGACGAGATAGGTCGGTCTATATAAAAAAAAAAGAAGAAGAAGAACGTAGTCTAAAAAGAAAAAAACAAGCCGGCTGGAGTCTAAGGAAACGACTTCCCGGTGGAGCGGCGCGAGGGCATTAGTCGATGCCAGCCAGGGAGACGCTCGCAGAGTGCTCGAATAACGAATGAGCCAATACCGAAAAAGCGAGCGAAAAGAGAGAGTGAGGGGGATGCAAAGAGGCCGGGATGGATGGAAACGCACGCCGGCTTTTCTATGCAGGCACCGCGGGGCGTGGGAGTAGGGGGTCGATACCGAGAGATAAGTCGAGATTGCCACCGGCGGAGAGTGCGTGTGCACGCTAACGCAAAGAGAGGGAGTCAATATCCATTTCACTCCGTCTCGCCTCTCTTCCTCTCGACTTTTGAAAATTTTAGCGCGAAGGCAGGCTCTACCCTGTACCTCCCGCGCAGCTCTTTTCATCTTCGGCGCGGTCCCGTGCTTTTTTTTCTATATACCCCTCCCCGTTACCCTCTTTCTCTGCTTCTCATTCTCTTTAGCTGCGCGTATAATACGCGCGAGGCTGTCCCTCGGTGCACGCGTGAACGCGAAAACGAGGTCGCCCGTTCCGCTAATTCGGCCGCGCTAATCAACTATTGACCGGGAGGAGCTTTTATTTATACGCTCGCGTATTCCCAGACTGGCGATAATTTCGCATTCGTAAATTATTGTGTTAATGCTAATCGACCGGCGTCAATTATTCATTTCCATTTTACTGAGGTAAGTGAAATTTTGTGTTCTTTGATATGCAAGTTTTTTTACTCTAAGTGGAAAGCTTTTCTTTCTTTTCGAGGTGGCGAGGAAATTTACGTGACGATGCCATAAGGTAAATCGTTTTGCAAAATAATACGTTAGGGAACAGTTGGTGCACAATTTGCAGGTGGCATTCACGCGAGTAGAGTGTTGTTGGTCGTCCACGATGACAACTAAACACGTGTTGCATATGTTATTTTTTTAATAAATTATATAATGCTTACTGACAATTTTTATTCTTTTGAGTTGGCGATTTTTTTTTCAGATTCGTTAATGTATTAACGTTTAAAGTTACGTCATTTAACTAATATTATTTACATAAAAATTGGAGCCTGAATGATGTAAATACATTTCATTTTAAATATCGCATTGTTTTAGATGTTTCCGTGCTACGCTTTCAGTCTAATAATATCCACCTCCTTAGTCACGAGAAAAGACAAGAAGTCACGTTTTGCAATAAAATCATTTTGAAACATCAATAATCGAAGAAATTGAGAAATAATAAAGAACTTTTCACTGTAAGGTTACAGTAAAACTTAATTTATTTTTATTTTTACTTTTTTATGAATATTTCTGTGACTTATCACGAATTTTTACAAAACATGTTTTAATATCGTTTTAATGCTTTCAATAAATCACTAATTTTTAAATTAAATTGTATATCCTTTTTTAACACTTCCTATAAAAATAGACTAGTCTATAAACTACTACACGCATCAAAATAAAAGTTAGTTTAGCGGAATGATCGATGGAGCTTCAATAGCTCGAACTCATCAATCAAACATGACCAGGTGCCTTATTTATAAGTGTCGTATGTAGTAGAAATTAAAAAATGCAGTTTGCATCGACATCTGCTTACCTCAAATGATTTAATAACGAGATTTTTAGATGATTTTGATTATTATTTGGATAAAAAAATCGACTATTCGTCTTAAGGGACGATGACGTCTTTATTGAGGCCATATCGCAAATATCATCCCAGATAATGTTTTAATCGATCTGCCAAATTTCTATTTCCTTCTCTGTATTTTTCTATTTCTCTTTCATTTTTTCCACTCTATCGCAGACATGCTGGGCTGTTAGTAGCCACGGATCGTTCGGTTTTATGGCTACACCTTCGCAGCGTGAGGGAATAGAGTTTTATGACTATTATTTATAGCGAATGTGCACTGTTAAAGTGTTAAAAAAAAAGTATTGGTGATGCCTTATGTTAGCACGAACTTGCGAAAAATGTGCAATGACACGATTGCTTCTTTTGCTATTTCAAATTTTCAGATTCACTTGCAAATGAGTTTTTTGTGCGAGCCATTACCATAGCGATATATAAAATTAAAAGCGAATTTTAAAATATCTCCACGTACGATGAGTAATCGTAGATTCATAAGTCACGAATCAGAAAATAAAGACCTTTAAAAATTTATATTTTAAACTACAATTTTGAAAAATTAACTTTCCTCTGCCGCTTACAACGAAAGGTTCATTAAAAAAATATGCAAAATACCATGTAATAGCGCGATAACTGTATAAATTGGAGGCGATTAAAGTGATCACTTATTTATTGCAAATACGCAACCCTCACAATAAAATATCACTAATTCATTAGCCACAATTAGCCACGTATTTTGATAACAAACAGAAAGCCTATCTCTTTACCCAGCCAAAATAGAATTTAATTCGCTTAAAAAGAAAATCATAAAATTACGTAACACACATCCACAAATCGATATGCACGAGCCATAAAAGAATAAATGTTCATCCCCAGGCAAGGAGCGTCCAAGGAGCAGGTATATATAAGGCAGGAGGAAAAGAAAAATACAGCTGGGTAAACGGCTTCATTTATTTGGTCAGCCATTACATTAACGGCGGAGAGGCCAAGGCATTAAACCGGACTAGGTACACACACACGGCGTGAGCAGCCGCCACTACTTGTGGAATCGACCCGCGCGACCGCCCCGCCGACCACGTGCGCCCCCGAGCCACGGAATCGAATGTCACTTTTATCGATTTATTATACCGACACGCGTATAACGGCTCTCGGCTACCGGTGCCGCGGGTTTATGGAAAAAAATTACCCTGACGAGTTTTACGCTGATACCCGCGATTTTCTCCCGCTCGGCCTTTTTTTTTCTCGCACGCCCGCGCGCTCCGCCGGCCGATGACGGAGCGACTTCTCTCTCCGTCCACTTCTGTAAGAATAATAGCTTTATTTACTTTTCCTTCTTCTTTATTCTTCCTTATCGAGTCCCTCGATTTTCTCGATACGCAACCAAAATATTTACGCTATCTTTACGCTTCTTATATAGAGTTAGTTATTATTGTATCGATTGATTCGTATTCCATCATGTGTGAGAGTAATATAAAGTAAATCGTTGGATAATTAATTTGCTTGGTGCTCAATTAATTGTGATTACTTTCAAATTAAATAAATAATTGTAAATAAAGGTACGTGAATCATCAATTTATTCACTAATTTAATAAATAACAGGTAACTATTTTATTTTGTTATATCTCTATAAAACATATATTTTTATAAAATATTTCTAATTGGTGTATCTTTTTACAAATGAGATTAGAACCTTGTTTTATTTCACTACTTCTCTAAATAAATTAACATTTTAAATTTACATTTTATTTGTTAAAGAGTTTTGTTAAGGTAAATGAATTTTGTAAGTTCAATATTCTTCGTAATTTATTAACGAATTAATTAAAACAAAAAGACAGTCTTATTTTTAGTACCGATTGCTATTGATGTAGAAAAAGTGTTTCAAATTTATTGTGATTCCCGCACAAATTACGATATTTCTTTATCTCTTCCGGCTGTCGGCATCGTCTTTGGCCAATCAATAGAAATGGATCACGTAGCCTAGAATTAAATCAACCCGGACACGTGCAGGCAACAAAGAAAGAAAGGGTTGTAAGGGGGCGTAATATCCTTCGTTGTATAATGCGAGAATTGGCGCCGGAACGTCGAGGCCTTTAATTAAAAGCCTCGAGGTTAATTTTGGCGAGACGACCGCACAATATTCGACCAGCAGAGAAAGCAGAGCTAAGCTTCATTTAAAATAAACCTCCGGCGGACAATTGTACAATAATAATGAAAATATCGCACGACGCTTATTCCAAGGCCAATTTGTCGATTAACCGACAAATCTGACAAGCTAAATTGCTAAATTGCTAACATATTTTAAGATAATTTTCATTCATGGAGAGGAAAAAATATCTATAACAACGTTTGACATTCGAGGTGTTCACAATAAAATAATGATATGACATATTCAGTTTGGAAGTTTTTGATTAAATGCTGATGTTTCAGGAACGTTGCCATTTTTGAATATTTAATATTTTGTGACGCGGTGCGTCAATATCTATATGAGAGAGAGGAAGATGGAGAGAGTAGACGAATAGAGAACGCGAGAGGAGTATAAGTGGAAGAGAGAAGGTGTGAGAGCGTATGAGTGTGAGAGAGATGAGAAGAGAGGTGACGATGACGCGCGTCGAGAGGTGGTAGCCGGCCGCGTGGAGGGGCGCGCTCGCTCGAAAATCGGCCTGCACGTACCACCGGCGTACCTTAGGACCGAGCGACCCGCAAGGCGGCCCGTGATTGGCGGCGGCCGGCGACGAGCGGCCGCGGCGCGCGGAACGGAGGACCGATCGGCGGCGCGCGGCAGAATCGGCTAGACTCGAGTACCGAGAGGACGCGAGTGAAAAACCGAAACTAAGGAGCCTTTGTGAAGAGGGAGCCTACCCAGGAGATCATCTACCAGCCACAGCTCTTACAGTCGTTTTCAAGAGGAGGTATACCGAAGCCTCGAGTTAAACTCGGCGACGGAAAACCCGCTGGACGACCCAGAGCCGGCCTGTCTGCAGAGGAGGTGCCTGCGAGTACCCGCTGGACGAGGCCGAGACGCGTTTACGGGAGAAGGTGCCGTCGAGTACCCGCTGGACGACGTCGGAGAGTGGTGAGTATCCGAGAGTAAGTGTCCGCGTGAGATTTCTCCGCGGCACT
>JAWWEN010000020.1:10690403-10701680 GCA_035582955.1 Sycophila texana | reverse complement strand
AGAATTTTGAGTGCGAGAGTGCGCGAGGAATTATTATTTAAATTAAAAGAATTTTTGAGTTTTTGAACGCGGTCGCGAGACTTAGGGCAGAACGCCTTTTCGGCTTCTCCTGAAACGGCCGTGTTACAATTTACACCAAGTAACATATTTTTGTTAAGTATTTTTTTAATTCTTTCAAATTCTTTATTTATTATATCAGCACTTCTGCGTTTTGTTCGCTTTTAAATATTTAAAGTTAAAATTTTATAATGATAATGTTAAAATTTATATTTATAGATCAGATCCATGCTTTAGGTAGGGAGATTTTTTTTGCGTGTCCACCAACAAACAAACCCTTATAATACATGAAAAAAGATTTATGTCACTCGGCCAATTACAAAACGACAAAAACTAACTAAAATGAAATAACCTCACGGAGTTTTTATTTGGGGATTTTTTATAATCGCTCTCTTTTTTAAGAATTCATATTTTCCATTTATAAGTAAAAAAAAATTTATCTGCGCTGCTCCGTTTAATAATAAAATTCTTTATTAGAATTCAATCACGCGCTGGAATAAACTTATTTTTAAATATAAATTTCATTAATAATTCACATCGATCTATTTGAAGCGAAATTCGTTGATACGCTAGAAAATATCTGACATCAAAGGTGTAATTATAACCTAATGATTTTTTTAGAAATCTTTTTTTCCAAACTATTATTTCATCATGCTGAAAGATTCTGAGATTTATTGATACGCATGATGTAAGGTTCGAAAAAAAAAATTAGCCTAATGAGTCGTTAACAATTTTAATCGATTCTTACGGGTTAATATGTGTCATCCTTATTTTTAATTTGGAAATGAAGTAACCGAAACAAAATAAACTCCAGTCGATTTTCATCAACGGTACCAAACTCCGGGACGTTTTGACCTCTACTTTTGAAATCAACATTTTTAATCAACATTTGAAAAGCACTATACCGAAAGTCCCGTCCAAAAGTGTTATAACTATATTATTTCAAAAATCCTCGAACAACGCAAACTCGTCACTGAAAAATGTACACGTACAGCGACCCCGACAGCCGAGGGAGGGCATAACATAAAAAAAAAAAGGCAGTAGGCCATTGCGCAAGCGACTCTCGATATACGCGTTGTCCATCGGTAAAAATCGCGTCAAAGAAAAGAAATTTCCGCAAAAGCGGGAATAGTCCTGCGGCACTCGAGAGCAATTCTGACCCCGTTTTCCCCGGTATTTTCTCTCCCATTCACGGCGCGTGTCGTCTATTTCGGTATCCCGCTCGCGCGCCCCGGTCCGTCTGTCCCCCTTCGACCGCTCGCTCTTTCTCTCTCTGTTTCTCTCTCTCTCTCTCTCTCTCTCTCTCTCTCTCTCTCTCTCTCTCTCTCTCTCTCCCTCGCTCCTCTTTTTTTCAGTTACGAGGAAGATTTTGAATTGGAAAGCGCGGCTCGACATTCGTTAGGATATGCAAATGACTCGTGTGAATCGGATCGCTCCATAAATATGCAAATTGCGGGGCGCGCACGCGCGCTACCAGCCGCGATGGACGGATCCCGAAGAGCCGGGGCGGCCCCGCGCGAGGAGAGACAACGCGCCGCATCCCCGATGGACGAGACGCGCGCGGCAGTGGGCGAGTGCACTCACGTAAAAAGAAAAGGGCCGACGCGAATGCGGCGAAAATATATTTATGTAAAAATTGAAACGAAGAACATGAATATGCGCGAGCGAGGCACCTTTTACGTTGTGGACGCGCGCGGCTACACTACGATGCCGAGCGCCCGAGGTTTAACGAAAATTTTCACGGGATTTTAGAGCTTATCAATTTCGGCGCATCATAAATATTTATCTTCGCCGCGGACCGTCGGCTCCCAGGATTCGCGCCGGTGAATTATTATTTCTGCTAATAATAGCGGCCGATGTGTAGTATTTCGTTTTCATTAGCATTAAAAATTAATGCGCTGTGTAAATCAAATTTCATTAAGTGACGCACGGACTGGTGAGCTGCGCTGCGCTGGAAGTACCCTTGGATTAGTATACCTATTTGAGCTAAAAGGGAGGGTCCATTATAAATTTGTGTGAAAAATTGAATGCCCAAATGCAAAGCGTACGATTAAATGGAGCAATTTTGTATGCCTGTGATGTATAATATTAGTAACTAAGGATATAATTACGTCCATTAAATTTTTTTGCATTGCTTTTGCAAATAATCTACTTGCTTAACTAAGTCTGAATTTGTTAAAAGGATATGAGCATAGAATTTTGTTTGTAAAAATTTGTATAAACGTATATTTTCAAATTAAAATAAACTGATGTCTTACCGTGCCCTGCTTTTACTACTGATTTTTTTTTTTCAGAAGAGTTGAATTCCTTTAATGGCAGCGTAATTAAAATATTTACAATATTCTACAAATTATATGCCAATTAAAATGTATTTTGAAATTGTATGAATGACTGTTACGGACGTTTATGAATATCATTTTTACAGTACATTAATAATATAAGGGGTATCAAATTAATATACGTCTAAAAAATATTGATTTTCTTGATGTAAAACCGCAAATAGTGCGGTCTTCTTCATAAACGGATTATTCCAGTAAATAAATAAATAAGTAATCACATTATCAATAATTAGTTTATTTGATAAGGCATTTAAAAAAATTTCTTTAAAAATATAATGCTTTATTCTTAGAAATAATTAAGCGCATTCTACATGAAAACAATAATCCGCTTATTTTCTGCACAAAAAATTAAGAAATGTTCAGCTACATTGCAATATCAAAGAATAAATTGTACGCCAGAAATTCGAAAAAAACTCGTTCCTCCCTCGAAGAGAAATAAAGAAAACCCGTCGGCAAGTTCGTTTTATCGCGATACACAATCGCATATTTCCATGCAAATTCCCCGACGTTATGGAAAACGTTCAAAAGCTTGGAAAGTTTGAAATGTATAAGTGGGACGAAAAAAAAACAGCGTTGAAACCTCACGCTCGGCGCGCGAACAAGACAGTGAAGAAGAAAAATGGATGAAAGGAGCGTGGCCTCGGCGCGTGGAAAAGAGGGGGGTAATCGCAATTACGATTTACCTGAGAAAGAGAAAAGCGCCTCGTTCCGCGAAAAATCTGGCAAAAAAGCCTCCCACCGCCGAAGCACCACTCGAAGTCCATCCAACCGACGTCCAATCGCCAAACGAGATTTTCTTCGGCGCGACGATCGAAGGGGCCCGATTTACTATCGACGGATTACGAGGAATCCTACGGCCGGTGAAACGGGACCGGGCTGCTTTTCAATGGCATAATTACATTCCCACGCGGCTCGTAAATCCCGGTGGCGAGAATGAGCGCCTAATGGACAAGCGCGAGATTCCCGAATTCGCATATAAATCGGTCTATTTATCTACGTGCCGACACGTCTCGTGAGAACTCGGGAAAAAGCGCCTGGCCAGCTTTAATTGATACGCCACCTTGGCTTCATCAATTTGTGGTTTCTTTCTCTGCTGTTCTTTCGCTTGTCGGTGCCTCTCCTTCTAACTATTATTACGCTTTTATTTTAATCAGACGATTTAATATTATTTTATTGGAGACAAAATGTAAACATAGGGGAGGCGAGTAATTAGCTACTGGATTGCAGGGACAGCTGAATTATGAGGCTGTAGTTCCGGACAGTTATTTTCCTGTACTTTCGGTTCTAATTGATTATGCAAATTAATGTTTCCTAAATGAAAAAAAAAAGAAGCGCGGGATAAAGAAAATTGATGTTACTTTTGTGCCGTTCATCAGGCTTACCTCTTTACATGATTTGTTAGAAGAATAAACTTAGTTTTATTTTATACTCATGTGGCTCAAATCGCGTTATTTACTCTCATGAAGCGACACTTAAATAAAATAGCTATATCTATGACGTGTCAAAATTTACGTTCACTTGCCTGAATTTCGAATGGAATATTACAGCGTAACATTTGTTTTTCAAAAATATTTACACTTAGACAATCTTAGTCAATCTTCCCGGAAAATCAAGCATTTAAATAATTTATCGGACTTGTTGCCGTATTAGTCCACCGCGGATCCAGCGGATTTTTTTTCCTGACGACTGGTTTTTCTGATTCCGAAAAATTGCTTTGTAAATTAAAAAAAAAAAAAGCTAAAACGTGCAGCAATCAAATTTATTAAATCTAGTTACTCTTATAAATAGGTATACTCATATATTTCTATCATAGGTAGATTCGAAGATATAAAATTAAAATTTTTCAATTAAAAATTCAGCATGACACATCCAAGTTAACAAAAATTCATTGGCAAAATATTCGCCACCTCCGAACCGACTTTAACTTTCGTTCGAAGATTAAAAAGCATTGACCCCGCAATCCGCATAGGATCCACCTCTTTTCGCGGTCGTTCAAACGTCCATCACGAAGTTTCATCATTTTTCTAAACCTTAATCCAATCGACTCGAAAAACTCCGCTCAGGAAGTAATGGATTAGGCAAAAACTCGACAGCGAAGAAGCGGATTTACGATGATTAGAACATTTCGCGGCACACCGGTGACTCATGCATATAGTCTCCCTGCTACTAGTACGTACATTATACGATCCGCTGAAATCGTCCAGGAGAAACCTCCTCCAATATTGGGGAAAAGCATTAAGTGAAACACCGAAACGGGAATGAGGAATGGGACGTTTCCGAGAAACCAGGGGCGGGGCGGGGGAAGTGGGGGGGGGGGAATTAGCGAGAGTCGGCGGTGCAATGACCTCCGGCCGGGGCCCGCGGGGAGGTCCCCGTCGAGATCCTCGATTTTCCGAGGTGATTGACACGGCGGGCCTGCGGGCCAGTCGCAGCTTCTGTAGCCCCTGGGCCCTCCGCGATTAATTAATCACCCGGCGTAAACTTTGCAGGCGGAGGCTACCGTCTGTGTTGCCGCATTAGTGGAGTAGGTCGATAAGCGAGCGGCCCCTCGGACGAGATTCTCGATTATTCAAATGTCGGAGGATGCGTGGGGGCCTTTCCTCTTCTTCTTTTTTTTTCCTCGTCAGTCGAGTCTCGACGACCCAGACAAACTGGCGTCGCTCTCTTGAAGAAAGGAGGGAGCTTTTATCTTTTTTCGAGAAACTATATATATGAGGATGTAAAACTTCGAAATTTATGGACGATAAGTAATTTTTATCGGACCAGTTGTCTGTTTTTTTTTTCTTTAGCGGGATGAGAAGTTTTCTGCGGCCTTCTTGATTGGAGAATCGAAGGATAATAAAAATGGATTGATCGTTCTCCTCGTATATTGATTTAAAAATTTAATTTCTATCGGGGCTAAGTTTCTAAAGGAGTGGATGACTTATTGTGTAACCAATATTTTTAGTATTTCGGTGTCTTAATTATCTGTGAATTACTTAACAATTCGCAGATTAATGGATACAACGAGGATAAAATTTTGTCTCAAGTCACTCGCTTTCCGAGAATTGAAAGATATGTTAACGATTACAAGGTATGCCCATTAGGTGTATATATGCCAAATGAACATACGCCAAGAAGAGCTTGATAATTATCTGAATTACGGGGAGAATAAGATTTTATTTAAATTTGACAATGTATCATCGGTAGCCGTTCTTTGATCGATATTCAATATACATGCAAAGATAACGCAATTTTTTTTTTATATGGATAAATAAAATTGCAAATTTTCTACAGCAATCGCTTAAAGTCCGAACGATTGAATGTTTTTTTTTTTTCAAAAGTCTTTTCGTAACATTTGTCTAAAAACATTGTTTATTAACAGTGTGTCTATAATAAAAATGTATATTTCATCGATATCAATTAATTTGAAAGTCATCCAAAAGAGTATACTCACGAATTTCTCGTAAATTCGTCATTAAAAAAAATCACGAATTATTGCTTGCTCGTAAATCTTTAAGAAATTCATTGAAATGCTCCTATTTATTAGCGAGATACGTTGTAATAAATTTTACGTGCTGATAACATTAAAAATGATTTTAGCATTACCGTTAAAAAGTACAGCAATATAGAAAAGCAGGATTTTTATAAGAATTAAAAAAAAAAACTGCTATAAAGATAATAAAATAGCCAAAATAAGTACTTTAAAAAAAAATTTTTAAAAAAACTAATGACACCCTTTAATTGTTTATTTCCCATGAAAAAAACTTTTATAGTCGCCTTTAAATTGGAGCTTTATGTCAGTCTTCCAAGTCTTTTCATTTAAACTGCTTGTTCATGCGATAAATTTTTTAATTTTTATCAATCTCGCAGACTCGCCTGACCATTTTAAGAAGGTCGATACTTTCAAAAAAAAAAACGTATACTATAATAAATGCCAGGTGGCAGCTGAATCATATTTTAATATCTCACCTGCAACTTCGCGCTAAGTAACAATAATTCATCTCGATGCCACGGACACGCATTCGCAATTTTTCGATGAATATTCAGGCGAAGTACGAAGGTCCCTCAATTAAGTGCGTCTTCGTGTTGCGCCCCGCGGGCCCATTACTTCGCCTCGAAATATAATTGACGCCAATTTATTATACGGAGCGCGCGCACGCGCCGACGCTGTTTAATTATGATTGCGTGCCACCGGCCAATGCGGTATATTTGTCTACGCGATCGAGCACCGAATATCTTTGCCGAAGGCACAAGGTCGCCTTAACGCCGTTGATCAAGCTTACCGCCTACTTCCGTTTTAACCGACCTCCTAAACTTTACCGGCGCGCTTGTCAATCGGCGATATCGAATTTCATGGAGTGGACCCCCCATCATTTTTATTTTTAAATTTTAATCGCTTCGCCGATCTTACGCTTCGATTGACGACGGAATTAATGTAATTGACTCTGACGTTTAATTGCAGTGAGAAATAGGGTAATATTTAATAAGAAGTTAAACGTACTTTATTCGTAATTGAAATTGTATATCCAATTAAATTGAAAGCACTTTGTTGTAAATTTAATTAAAGATCACATGTAAATATTCTAAAAACTTATTAAAGAAGAGTGTTTTATATATTATTAAAGAAAAAGTTTTTTATAACAAACACTTTACAGTTTTCAAAAACATTTGAAAAAGATGAGACTAATTATGTATTTTAGTTATAAGTTTAGTGAACGAGTGAAATTAATTAAAATTGTGTAAAAAGTGCAGTTCAACCATAAAGAACATACGTGAACCTACGTATAAGGATTAAACATTTAAAGTAACTATAAATTTTAACACTACCCAATTCTTATGTAATAGCAAAGCTTAATCTCGATGAATCTTAAGGCAATCGAATAAATTCAATAAATTTTTCTTTCTTTTTTTAGTACGCTAAGGATCAATCGAGTTTATGACTCATTCATTTCAAAAGCGGGTTTAACAGCAGAGTCGTGGTTATCGGAAATGATGAAATTTCTTCTTGAAACGATTGCGATATCGAGCAATTTATTGCACTTTTAAAAAATATATCTTTCCTCACTTTCCTGCTTCACCCAGATGAAAGATTAGCATTTAATAATATTTCAACACTTTTTTACCGAAAGTTGTACTCATCAAATAAACAATACTTTTTTTGTATTCTACAGTTATCTGTTTATTTACAAGAATAGTTTAGGATCTTCTCGTTTCCTCCTCTCAACATTTTTTACAAAACTCCGTGCGTCCAAAGCCTCCAAAAGAAGGACAAATTTGAACAAAATGAATAACTTTATAATAATCGACCGATCATTTTAATATTCCATTCGATGTTTCCAGAAAGTTTATATCAAACCGGGGGTATCTTTCCACAGGCTGCTCAACTTTTTTCCCACATTTGCCAATCAAGCGTGTAAACGAAACGCCCTGTTTCCGACAGTTTGTCTTCTGATCCCCGGACTCGTCTAGCTGCGAGGGGGCTTATGCAATACTCGCGGCGGCCGACGACGACAATGATCGAGCGGAAGAGGCCATGGGCGGCATCATCTAAACACATCAGGCATAAGCGCGCCCGACACTTTCCGAGTGAAATAGACAAATAGATCTGAGTTCTCAGCGGGTGGGAGGACTTTGAAAACAGAAATTTAAGCGGTACAAAGGAGAAACGATTGCTCTTCCCTTTTACTTTTGCTGTCCCCGATGTTATACGCTATTGTTGTTAAAATAAATGTGGTTGTGACCTTTATTCTTTAATTAATTGATGCGAGGTGTGAAGGAAATCACTGCAAGATTAGCTGGCTAAAGGAGTAGGAATTTTGGTCCATTTGTCAATTTGTTATTTGGGTAAACTGCAGTTTAAGAGTCAACAAATTTGAGGAAGCAAGAACTTTTCAAATAAAAAGAAATTGGCGTCTTGCCGCACCCTACTGTTTCTACTGATTTTTTGGAAGAGTTGAATTCCTACAGCAGCGACGAATTAAAATATTGATAATAAAATACAATATTAAGCACGAGTACATTTTACAAATCCAATGCATTATATATTTAATAAAATGACATTTTTATAGAAGCATTAATTAACAGTACATTATTTAGTACAGTGTATTTTATGTATTTTAATTTTATTATGATTTAGTTAAAGCGATTATACTATATATAAAATTTAATTTATAAGTAGAATTTTTTATAATAGAATGTATTTGTATTTAAATATTAATAATTTTTTAAAGTTCGTAATTGCATTCAATTATTCTTGATGCTCGAAAAATCAACATTGATGTTGGATTTATTCGCATTTACTGACAAATGAATTATTTCAGTGTATTACATAAATTGAAAATGAGGTGTGACCTGCAGGTCAAGTAAAAAAACTTTTAATATTATTTTTATGGAAGTTTTTGAATATTAATTCATATAATAAATATTGCACTATGCAAAGTAAGTATAGTAATTTTAACTACAGAATAGATAAGCTTCTAGACAATTTCAAATTTTACGGCCCTTTATTCTAATCTAATTCTTATGAGCTTGCATCTCGTTTTAAAATTTCCGCAGACCGCGAACGTCTCGTGGATCTACTCGCGGGATGTGACGAGGCATTATAACAGTTTTTTTCTCTCTAAAGACTCGTAATTGCAGAATTATTCAGGAAACGAAGGGGACATGCTGGAAACGTCGAGAGTGATTGGCAACTCTCACTAGGCTCCGGCGTAAGTTACTGATAGGTCCAAAGCTGGGAAAAATCTATTCTTACAGAATAGCTAATCGGCTTTGATTTACCTCGTCGTCTCTCGTGAATAGCCAGGTTCACACATCAAAAATTTGCCGGGATGACTCATCCTCGCGATGGATAAGCGCGGACAAGGCTTAGCCCATTGATACCGGATAATAATTCACTCGCGCGTTAATAAAACAAACAAGATATATACGCTTTTTATGATTCCCCGTACCTTATGGACGGGATTCTGTGGTTGCTTCTGCATATGATTCCAGGCGTGATTCACACGCGACGACTAAAATCATAAATTAATTGATTTAAATTAACTTTTTGGACGACCAAAAAAAGTTTTAAATGCGATAAAGTGGGATACTTTAAGCTACACTTGAGTGACGTAAAAAGTCGTCTGATTCAAATTAAATGTAGGGAAGCGCAGTTTGTAAGTAGCGTAATATAATAGAGGTTTATTTTAAAAGTGAGTGCACTTTAATGAGTTCATAAAAGCGCTAATAAATATAAATATTAAACGAAATTTAATTATGAAATTAAAGCCTGTAATTGTGCCCAATAGAAATAAGCTATAAATGAACATTTTTTAATTATTGAATAAAATTAACTTTTACGTATACTTCAATGCAAGTAAATAAAAATGTTTATTAGTTAATGTAAAAATAATCATTTTACAATATTATCGTTACAATGTGCATGTTATTATTTAAGAAGTCAAATTGTAATTACTGCAATTTTTAAATTGAATTTTTTGAAACAAAATTAATTGTTATTCGTAATCAACTAATTTTTTTAGTTAAAGATCACTTATGTCGGTGAAGGAAGATTTTATAAATATATTGAAAAACTATGATGATATTTATTTCTTTTCATATGAATATTTCATCAGTTTAGAGTAGCCCCTTCTTTAAAAATGGAGATTTTTCGTTTAAATCAGCGAATCAATTCAGTTCCCACAATCTCCTTATCTAAAATTCAAGAAAATCATCTACCTAAGTAAAGTGACACCTATTTCCACTAACCAACTAACAATCCCCTTATTACCCAAGTTCAATCGTCTGCCCCAACGAAAAAAGCACGTTTCAATTTACCGGCAAAGACTAGCACATTTCAGGCTCTTCGTGACGACTGAAACATTTCTCAAGATAATGGGGCAATAAAAAAGAAACTTTTCATAGACACTATAGAAATTTCCCGCGAAAAGCACATTTTACGAGATTCCTTAAAAAAATAAAGTATATTTCGTCCAATATCTCTCAACAGCACATACGATAAAAAAAAAATTTAAAAAACTCTTTTCAACAATTAAAGTCTTTATTATGCTTTTCTATGCGACGAAAGTAACAAAAAGTGCTCTCCCATCGTAGATCTGAATCGTGCAAACAACGGCCACGTCGTGCCTCTCATCATCAGGGCAAAATGAAATGTGCTTTTCATTCGATAAAAACGGCGCAGTAATCGCCAATCTCCAAGTTCTATCTCCAAACGTATACGAAGCAAAACGAACGAGACGCTACCGTTGGCCAACGAACAGAAAAAATAAGTATAGAAACCTTTCTGGCTCTTGTGCTCGTAGCGACGAGCAGGGCGGGTAGGCGAGTCCGTGCGACAGGTGCAAACAAAGCCACGTAACGAGATCGACCGAGACAGTCGGCCGGGGCCGTCTTCGCCGGGCGTGACGGCGCGGCGCCGGCGGTACGCGCCCGGCTGTTACTACTGGCGCTGCGCTGACGGGCCGCGCGACTAAGCATCCCGGGCCGATGCCAACCTGTTGATGGGAATCGCCCGCGCCGGCCTCCCCCAGCGCGAAAACAAACATGACATTGACGTGGAATCGTGCCTTTTTTTCCTACCCCACGTACTCCTCGTCTAGGCAACAGCGCCGTTGCTTCGTGCGCTTCTCCTCCTATTCGTACAAACGCTACGTTAAGAAAGCGCGTTCCTTTTTTTCTGAAATAGAATTTTTCCGACGTTTTCAGAGGTTTGAGAAGTCAAAAATGTGAAAAGAAAAATGAGGCAAAAAAAGTTTTATGTAAATGCTTTTTTTTTATAAAGCTACACCGAAAAAAATAAAAAGTAGTTCTTACTGTTTGCGCAGTAGATTTAACTGTAAAATTGGAAGTAAATTTAACTTTCCGAATTTTCAGTAGAATCTGCTTTACAGAACTGTCA
>JAWWEN010000020.1:10615552-10688252 GCA_035582955.1 Sycophila texana | reverse complement strand
CCTCGCTTCGCTCGGCCGAAAAACGTCTCGGGAGGCAAATAATCCGCTTCCGCCCCCGTTGCATAATGTACTATTAATATTTTATTAATTATTATTAATTATTAATATAATCATTAATAAAATAAAAATAATTGACTAAAAAAGATTAAAAAATGCAATGATAATGAAAACAAATGATTCTCAGATCGCGAAGTCAAAATCATAATTGCAGATTTAAAACCGATATAACAATTTTAGTTCAATAAACAAATTAGCAAAGTGAAGCCCTTGGAAAGCAGGTATTTGTCCCAGCTGTAACTTTATTCTCACAAAAGCCGAATTGAATCGACCGCTATATCGTATAAACAAATGATAGGGTGTTTATACGAGCGAAAAGCCATTCGCCGGGTGCAATCAAAACGAAAGAAGAGCGCTGGAGCCCTTTATCACGCGGACGCTTTTAATTGTTCTAATTGAACCCCCGGCTGATGTTTAAACGCGGGGCTCTCGCATTTCGAATTTTGAGCGAACTCGACGAGCCGAGAGCAATTCCACAAATTTGCCTCGTGGATAGGTGGGCGTGGATCGGTATATTGAAATTTCCGGGCGACCAATAAAATTAATTAATTGAATAAATCGTGCCGCGACACGAGCGAGTGGCGCTGTATAAAATACGCGGCCCGTCTATTTGCTTTTCAAATGCGACTTAATTAAAGTCTCATTTTTCGAGTGTCGCCGGCGAGTTTTCTCGCGGCGCTCTATAATTGCGCGACCAATCGGTTCCTCGGACCGATGCTTAAGATTCCGTAGCTCAGTTTAGCCGAAATTTATTATGACACGAGATACTCGTTTGGTATATTAGTTGAATGGTTAATATCAAAATTATTAATTTTAAAGTAATAATAATATGTTTACATTAGAAAAATTTAAATATTTATAGTCAGATGGAATACATGTTCCATATATTTATGTTTTATGTAAAACATAAATTTATTTTAATTTAACGTATAGCACAAATGCACAGCAAGTTATGTACACAAATTATACCATTATTTAATGAAAAATGTTGCTAATTATGTCCTTTTTTGCACTATTATAAAGCACTCACTTTTCAGGAAATTTGGAGACATTTTTTAGATAGCAAAAGTTAATGCATAAAGACATTGAATATTGCTAAATAAACGTTAAATACGCAGTCTAAAGGTCGACGAGAATAATATATATGCAATAATTTATTATATATAATTTATTGTTAATTTTTATTTTTTTCCCGCGATTCTCACGTTAAGCTCCGTCGTAAATTTTACGCGAAATTCCTCTCAGCGTGTAGTTTAAGGGGTAGAAGAAGCGCGGTAATTGCCGATATTTTTGCCGAAGCTCGTTCATGAAAAACTTTTTATCCCGGTGAGCTTGTTCTGTTTCTTTGTAACTATAGTTCTTGCGCAAACTCGAATAGCCGCACGGCGCGCGCGAGTGGTGTCAGACTCGTTTCTCAATTTCGACGCCGTAAAAAGATTTTCCGCGCGGAAACAACAAGCGGCGAGTTCTTCCCCAGCTCCGATAATAGCACTAACGATCCCGCGGCACACAAGAGTCGAATGCAATTTTCTCGATTTGCGGACGTACGCGCCTAAATAATGCAGGCGCCAAAAGATCGTGGCGATCGCGTTTACGGAAATTTCAAAGTGGCACGCTGCCACTCATGAATATGGGCGGGCAGGGGGGATTACTTTATTATAAGGTTTCAATGGCTTCCTACTGGTTTTCGGGTGTATATTTTTCATATTTATTTATGCTAAGTAAGTTAACCACTACAGTCCTTGATGAAGAGAATGAGAAAAAGATTTTAAAAGCTCGAGCTTTCAAATAGTTTTTAAAATTTTTTTTACTAAATTTGCTCGTTGGATATATCTAAATGTAAATTTTAAATAAATCAGTTAGTCTTTTTATCTGACAAAAAAGTTCATTAGTGTTAAAACTTTAAAAAACGCGTTTTCTTATGTTATCAAATTTTTTTATTAAACAATTACTTTTAGTGTTTTAACCGAATTGAACTAATTGTAAGTATATACTCTGATTGATCTGCGAAGTATACTCTTAAATTCTATAGACTATCAAAAAAAAGCTATGATTTTTTTTTTTAATAAAGAGATCCCAAAAAATTTGAGAAATTTGGGGATTGGAATGTTCAAGAACGCGCTGCACTCTTTCACCTTAGTATTTTAGTTTACAAACTCTTACCCAATTTTTCTTAATTTTTCGTACTTTCATTGTAAAAGAGCTTTTAAGCTCTCACGATGGTGTTTAATAAATAAATAAAAATAGAATAATATATATTCGAAGTTTCGTCAGAATTTCAGAATTTCATTAGAATTTCCGTGAAAATAATTTGCTAAGTTACATCACTTTCCAACTCGTTCGACAACCCCGAGTCCGTCACACCGTATCAAACTTAAGATTATGGGAGTTCAAAACTACCATCGGCTATGAGTAACCGAAGGGACAGCCTAAGTCCTCTAACATGCAAGAGATGGTAATGTACTTGCCTAAAAGCTGTTTACATATGCAAATGAATCGAGGGGAGAGGTAGAATCCACTTTGGTTTATTGCTCGAGCGTTAATTACCCGCGACTCTCGAACAGTGCCAGACTCCTGCCTGAAGAGCCGGTGCTTTTCTAAGTAACGTTATAATTATCGTTCGACACATGACAATATTCAAGAAACAACCGGATCGGGAAGAGTTATTTTGCTTTTCCTTCACTTTATTATGGGGTATCGACCGGGTAATATTGGAGTTTAAATTTTAACGCTGGCAATTATCACCTGTGTCTTCGATACTCTTTGATATGTGTGCGGTAATTAATTTAAGAGGACTTAGATTGGCATTTGCGGCTTCGAGTTTTTCAAAGAACATTTTTATTTTGGAAAATGATCTCATCTAGACTGTTGAAATTCGTAGACGTTTTCTCAGGTGGTTCTGCGAAAATTGTAATTGCTCCTTGAAAGCAAATTAAATTTTATAAAACATGCGCCACCTAAAAATATAAAAAAAAGTTAAATAATTAAAACATTAGGTATTTAATGTAAATTTTTGTAAAAATTATTCCTATGAAAAATATTGAATGAGTTGCAGAAGCCTGCAGTTTGTTTTTTTATAAAGAGATTTATTATATTAAACAATAAACGCGGAAGTCAACGAATCGATGTACGTTTGCATGAGCACAGCAAGCAGAATGGAAGAAAACAATTTACGAAATATTTGCAAGTCTATTGTTACGTTTTTCTTGCTTTTAGAAATCCTCAAATTTTTTTTTCATCGCATCGCAAAACTTTTTAAGAAAAAAAGTTATTTAAACATGATCAGATATTGAGTAATCAAAATTAGAATAATAGTTTGAAACCATTTAATAAAATATAAATTTTATTCCATTTTACTTTACCTACGTATTGTACAGAAGCATTAATGTACCGACTTAAAAATGTATAAACGATTATCTTACAAAAACTATATAAGCCATGTTTCACAAAATCGAACACATTTATTTTTAACGCGACTTAATTCAAAGTAATTAAAATTATAATCTACGTAAAGTATTTTGAACTTTTAGCAAATTATTTTAAAACATGACAAGTTTTAAAAATCTAAAATCTAAAGAAATAAGGTTATTAAAGGTCAACAAAAAAGGTTACCACTGATCAATTAAAAAAAAATTGTAATTTAATAATGATAAATATATTTAATTGATGAACCTTGAAATTGTCACATTTTTTTCGCTAGTAAAAGATCTTGTTATTTCATCTTTGCGGGTATTTTCTGCTTATATTTCATTACACGTCGAAATTACAATTCTCGCATCTCTTAGTAACCCTGGCAAATTATGTTTCTTTTCGCAGCTGCAATTTAATCTGAAAAAATGAAATTAGCATTGAATTCTTAAACAATTTATACGACTTTATTACAGTGCCATATTGTTCTGATGTTTAAAAAGAAAGAAAGAAAAATAACTTGAGCTTAAATTAAAAATAAAGTAGTACATCTTTATCCGACAACAGTTATTTTTATTCTCTATACATTTTCGTCGCAACCTCGTATTCTTCAGTCGATATCGTGCGACAATACGATATAATAATATATATTATCTATATCGGTTCATACATACATGATTCGATCACAGATCGCGTGAACAATAATTCGACCGTTGCGAGGAGCAGGCAACGATCGACTAAAAAGGAGACTTCTTTGCATATTTTCTTTTCTTTATCTTCCATCGTGCAACGACTTCGAATTAGGACCGCGTGAGGTACATCGCATATCACGCTTATGAATCACCTCGGTTTTTCATCAGACACTACGTTTAAGACGGTTTTGGATTTTGTATTTTAATTTTTTTTCTGTTACTTTTGATCCAATGTTTGGATCAGTTAATGGTAATTATTATTTTTTTTTTGCGAAGGCAATAATGAATATCAACTTTTCTTTTCATTTCCCAACGTTTTTTATATTCAAGGTATTCTTAAAGATTCGGATCATATATTCTTGAATTTTTGATCGCAATACTTATGAAACGCTTGATAAAAAGAAATTTCAAATAAAAAATAAAATTCTTCCCTTATGGAATGGAAATATTATACGTCTTTCGCGTAGAACTCGACGGTAAGAGAGAAAGCTACCAGCTTTCTCAATCGCACATGCGCAGTCAAGCGTTTCATATTAAAGATACAAACATCGTTCCCGACGATATACATGCAAAAAAATATCTCTATCTCTTTGGTCACAATATTCGCTTCGCCCATCATTTTGTTATTTGTTTTTATTTTAATTTAAAGCCTAAGCATGTGCGCTTTTTCCCTGAATTTACATGCAATCCTGCTCTCTACTCAAACTTCGACTACCTCGTGCTGATCTGCATTCTTGCTTTCTTTCTCTCTATTTGTCTTTTCCTCTCGTTCCATCTCTCTCGCACCCTTTTATACATGCCATTCACCTATTATACATTATACATATGTACAAGTCGGGAGGTAACGAGTTCATATTTGTAATTTCTTTCTCTTCATCCTCAATATTTTTTATATAATACCTATCTATATAAAGAGACCATGAGTCTTGTTTGTTTCATTATCATCTCCTTCAGGTTAAACGTAAAAAGTATTTAAAAGGAGGCGCGCGGTCCTCTCTGTCGCGCAATTGGCTAGATTATATCACTCGTCAAGGACAAATTCTCATAGTGCGAGAGGATTAGAAAATTTCTAGTTCGTCTTTCTTTCTCTTCTCCTAAAAAAGCATTACCTTCTTCCTGTCAGTTACACGACCTACGAGCGCTCCCCCATCTCTCTTTCCCTCTCTTTTCTTTCATTCCTTTGTCCGTAGTTTTTACAGCGTACGACGGTCATCGAAGGAATGATTGTAACATATACATGTTTATGTTGTTTGCACGATTTATCTATCTTGACAATTATACAGAGCTTCATTGGACGTCGCCCCGTCGATGACTTCTGGCGAACGGCCAGCGTCGCTGTTATGGTTTTCCCGCTTGGAACCTCGGCAAGTATAGACCGAATTTGCTCTCGATACCAGTGAAGATCGGTAGGGCCACTTGATATCCACCTATGTGATCAGGATTTGTCGATCGCATGTCGTCGGCCATTCCCATGGCAGGTATATTCAGCTCCGAACCGGTCGGACGTCTTTTTTTTAAAGATAATTGATTATTTTTTATCTTTGGTGAATTATTAGGAAAATTTTTTTCAATAAGTTGAGATACTTACGTTCCTCCAAAGTCGACGTAGAATAACCTTTGCAGAAGTTCGTAAGTGAACAGGGTCACACCGAATTGAGGAGACGATCTGAACACTCGGGCTAAAATGTAAAAGCAAATGTTATTTTACCGTGATTTAATTAAAAGATATGTATTCCCTCGCACTTAGTCGCATCGTAGATTCTGGGGGAGTGAATATAAGTAAACAAATCGTTTGATAGTCACATCTATGCATTAATATTACTCACATAATGGTTGAGATGAGTCAATTATTTTTATGACGAATTTTACACGATAGCTTAAAATATTTTTAATATATAAAATAATGTACCTATTTTGTGTTAATAAATTTTTGACAGCACGAACAAATAAAGAATGAAAACGCCACGCAACAACCTGACAGCCAACTACTTACTGACAATCAAAGATCATCGGTCATTTTAGGTAGAACGAAGATTTATAAGCTCAGCATCATAGGCATTATTTATATTCAATTAAATTAAATTGCACTATATCGTATTTACTCAATATTTTTGTAAAATTCAATTAAATTTTGCACTTCAATACTTTCAGTGCTCAATCTTCTGTTCAACTTTTTTATATTCATAGATCTATTTAATCATGTATCAATTATAATTATTTTATATTACAATACTAAAGGTATCAAAGCATGACATCTTATACAAATCGAATGCATTTTACTCTAATCTTTTCTGCTCTAACATTGAACACTGATAGCCTTGATAAATTGGCAAAACTGAATCTAAAAACTTATTATAGTATATATACCTGTAGCTCCTTTCCAAAAGGCTCTTGGTCCTTCCTCCTTGTAAATTTTCCGCGCACAATCCATAAATCCATTGTACGTCGTTTGACCTTGTCTTGCAACGACCTAAATGAAATTAATTTCAGTCTTAAAATATAATTTATTAACAGTTAGGTCGATGTTCGCAGCTATTCAATATGAGCTATGATTATTTAGTGAGAATTATGTACGTACTTGCAATCTGGTCTTAATGACGTCGGCCGGTGTTACGAGACCTGCAGCTGGAACACCAGCAATTGCTCCAGCACACAGAAGAGATAGTGGCGTATTGTATCCCCCTTCATCTGCCAACTTCGTTTTCAGGTGTGCATAGCATGGGAAATAAATAGCACTGAATGGAACATCCCTCATGAGACAAGCTTTCACACCCTAGAAAATATAAATAAAGTTAAAAATAGAACTGGTCTATAAAAGTAATATAAGTACATAAGAATGAAAATCTTTTAAATTTATTGAAAAAGGAAAAAAGACGCTAACTTTATACAGTCCGAATAATCCAAGCTCCTTGACAACGTGCCACGCCCTGACTTTCTGCCGACCAGCTATTTCACCAGCTACTTGCAACCTGATTTTGACGATTTCCAAAGGATTGGTGAAAATGACCTGCGACGCACCGGCGCATCCGCCCGATATTACCTCACCATAGAATGCGATATTTCCATTTTTATCTAAAAACTTGTCGCGCACGAAATCGTTGGTGGTGAGCTTGATGGCCTTCTCCGGAGCAACGCCCATTAGCTGAGGTAGAAGGCCTCTGTAAAGACCAAAGAAGCCTTCGTGACGGATTACCTGTGGAACGACAGTAGCTTTTAAAATGTTTTACTTAATGAATTGGAAACTATGAATTACAGTGCATTAGTTAAATCGACCAAACAAGGAAATTAAATTTTTATAATTAGAAAAACATTCTGTTCAGTAGAACATCTACAGGGTCAGAATAGAAAGTATTATTAAAGAGGATGTACAACGTGGCTTTGTCAGAATTTAATTGAAAAAAATGTACTACTTCCATTCAAAAGAAATTTAAAACAAAATAAATTGAACTGCTTAACAATAATTTATAATGATTAAATAAATTTAACTAATATAATGGCCATATTTTAAAATTCTACATTTATCAAATTTTTTATACTAATGAATTATGTAATAATTAATAAATTACTTTGATTTACCAACCTTTTTAAAACAATCGTAACTATTTCTGTACATAAGCTCGCCAATAAAAGAGCCCGTACGCTGGTTCTGCATACGAGTTTTTACCAGATCAATGGGGTAGACTGTTGTTGCTCCAACGGCTAAAACCAAATCGATAAAACTATTAAACACTCGTCACTATATTTTTCACTAAATGTTTTCTATTTTTGTTTTGCAATAAAAATCGTACGAACCTCCTCCAATTGAACCCAACACAAATCGATATCCGCTTTCTAGAATTTGCACGACCACGCCTCTCTCATCTGGACTCTAAAAGCACATCGATTATGCGTCATTTAAAAACTAATTTCCAAAAAAAAACTACAATTTGTACAATATTAACTCACCGATACAGCTTTGATTTCTGCCAACCTTTTGGTAATTTGTTTAAAATACTGCTCCGGTGTGATAGCCACCAAATCATTGTAGACGATTTTCCTGGAATAAAAAGTAAATTAATAAAAAAAATTTGAAAATAAGGCAATTTCAAAATTTTAATTACAAGTGTTGATAAAAAATATTTATAGAATACGCAGTGTATAAGAATATACTTCAACAAATTCTTACGTATAAATTAAGCTTAATATGCGTTTGAAAAATGCCTACATGCCACTGACTCCAAATATGTACTTATAGTTTGTGCAGTTATAAATGAACGATAAAACACAAAGAAATTATGAATGTAAGCGCAAATAATAAGTGAAATGAAAGAGAAATAGCACAATACAATTTATATAAGAAGTAATAAATAAAAGTATGAAAATATTGCAACTGAGTGAAGAGATACAATCACGACAGCGACGACTGGACGGGGAAATTGAACAAACGATCGGCAAATTACAGATGATTATTTTATGGAACAAAGATATAATGAGAAACGCACCCAAAACCCGTACCGACCGGCTCCGACTCTTCGTTCGCGCTGATCCCACAGCAGCGTAAACATTGTTAAACCAATTTAATCTTATGGTTCAATTTTAAGGCATTCCGTTTGTATAATGCAATATAAACATTGTAACTTTTATTAAATACAATCGAAAGTAATAACAGTATTTATGTAAACATGTAAAGAACTTTTCTGTACAAATCGATCTCACATTTTAGAAAAATATTCTATGAAGTTAGTAACATTATCGAGTGACCCTTTTCTTAATAATTTTTATGAAATAAATCTAAAAAAGATTTGTATCAATAATTCGTACTTTTAGAACGTTAAAAAAATTACAATGTTTTTGTTGATGCAAGTAACATGAAAGTATATGTTATGGAAACATGAAAATGATCGAATTATGATTGAACACTGCATTACCTAAGCGCAAAATTTCCGTAGCTGCTCCTCCGTAAGAAAAACATCCTCGGATTGCGCTAGGTTCTGCCTTTTCATTTCATTTACTGTTTAATAACACGTGTTCGTTGCAGAGCAATGAGACGGAACACTCACCCAGTATGATGAAGAAGATCACAGAGATGGAAGAGAATGTCGACCTCGAGCGGTGTTATTTGGGACATCATTTGTGCGGAGTGCAAAAACTCCTCTGGAAAAACATTATTACCATTTAACAATCGTCGTTAAAAAAACCTTCGACACTCCTAAAGCACTTATCTTTTACAACGAACTTTGTGCAGTCGTAAAAAAAAGTACAAACGAAGGTTTCAGAAAAAAGTGGAACGTTCTTTTCTTACCTTTAGTGACCTCTTGGTTTCTGTGCCCGTTAGTTGCATTGAGGTAGATTCGCTTTATAAGCTCCATATTGTTCAATAGTGAATTAAAGGCCATGAAATATGGAAAACTAACAGTCCTACCATTATCACCCAGAGTGAGTGCCTAAAACAAGAATCATTATGAATGAATTAATTAAAAGAGTCCAATGTTTTTTGAAGCTTTCATTGTCAAGAAACTGCAATAACTTACAGCCACAAGATTATCTTTAACATCTTTAGTCAATAAATGACTTTTGATGCTTAACATGATGTCTTGGAAGTCCATTGCTGAGATGAAACCCGAGCCATTTTTGTCAAACTTTTTGAACGCCTCTGTCGCATATTCTTCATGGAAATCCTACGAAAATAAATATTTCTATTATTTGTATTCTCTATGTTTATAATCTTATTGTAGATGAGAGGGAAAATTTAAAAGCTCAAGCTTTTCGAATATATGCAAAATGTAAAATAAAATACTTTTGAATAATTTTGTTTTTAATCGCAAGTTTATCACTTTTAGCGCATAAAACGATTAATTTTTTTCACAAATGATATACTTACATGAAGAAACTGACTGAACTCCACATAGCTAATTAATCTCTTCTTATCTTTGCCAAAATACAGCTTTATAAAATCGCCATCCATATTGAATGGTATCCTGTGATGTAGGACTGTTTGACGCATCACCTCAGCGAACTCATCTAGAAAAATGATACACCAGGATTATATACAAACGTTATTTCTTTCTTGGTCATAAAATCTAAATACGTACCAAACGTAACCATTCTGTTTCCATTAGTGTCAAATAACTGGAAAGCGGTTTTATAGAGAGCATCTGGCACGCAGAGGAGGCCCTCAAATGCTTGGAATTCCGCAAAGGAAATGAATCTGAAAAATTCGATGTGTCAATAAAAAAATTTTGTTCAAAATACACATATTTTTACAATGTAGATTTTTTTAAAACATTTTTTATATTTTCTTATTGATTAGCCAATCGCAACCCTTTTTTTATCATTCATATGCAGTAATCGGTGCACGTAATGATTACGTCAAACCGCAGTATACTAAGCAAAAAATTATCAATAAGATTAGTATAACTTTAAATTATCGCATACGAAGTTCATAACAGTGACTCGTAGTTTCTCGAGTCACTGCAAGTAATCAATAAGGAAAATTTTTTTCATTGAGATAAAAGGCGTCCGGCTTACCCATCCTTGTCGGTATCAACGATTCCAGCAAGTAAGGCAACCGAATCTGGATTATAACCCGCATCGGTGTACAGACCAAGGTAACTTCGGACGAAATCACTTGGGGTCATAAACCGCACTCCATCCTTATCCACGGTAGCATACTGAAAACATATATTTTCAATCAGCTTTATAATGTATTTTCGAATTATTATACTTCGATTAATTAAGTTCGATTATCGTCGCATTTTTTTATTATTTTCTTATTATTTTCTTATTATTTTTTTTTTTAATAAAAATTATGAGAATTACCTGATTAAATATTTCATGAAGTCGCTCGGTGTTAGCACGCTTCAGATATCCGAGACCCTGAAAAAAAAATTGTTTTTTCGTTAGATAATGAATGGTAAAATGTAATTAGCTTCGCTATTCATTATGCTTGGAGTGACCGAATTAAAATGTAAATTATCCCATTATCTGAACAGATTCAGCGTAAATTACTACAACAATATAGCTTTAATCAATGAATCGCCTTCTTTCCTCAACTTCAATAAAAAAAAAAAAAATTAATCAAAACGCAAGAAAATCTTAATTATCATTAAACCGTACGTTATGCATAATTTAATACTGTTTCCCCTCAAAAAAATGTATACTAAATTAAAGAAAGTGCTATAAAACAATATTATTTTATTACTCGAATCACTCAGTCGTAAATTTAAAAACTCCCCCTATACTTTTATAATACTTTCTCTACACCTCAACTTATATCCTGTAACTTTATACACAAGAGCTTTCGTCAAAAGCTCTCTGCACCTCAAAAAAAAAAAACAGACCACAATAAAAGTTTTTTAAATTTAATAAAGATTGCAACAATAGTGCTCGTCAAACTTCAAGTCAATAATCCGCGTATACAAACAGCGTCCCTAAAGTCAATTCCCTAAATCTCAAGTCCCACGAAAGTCCCTTGTCAAACTGTTGCCGAGATCCCATCGATCGGCGGCAGCCCTTCACCCTCGCGTGCACCGCGCGAACGAACGTGTGAGAATAGAACGGGGTGGACGGGGGAAGGGAGAGCTGCATTCACAGAGACATGAGGCAGTGAAGCCGCGCGTCGACTCGGCGCAGCTGGCGACCTTGACCTTCTGGTGGCCTTGGCCTTCCCGGTGGGATCGCGTCCTTGCGAATTAAAGCTGCATCGGCGCGGCGGGGATCACGCGCGCGATTCACGGTGACAACGTCTTTGATCGCGACTGTCAGTTACGTGGATGTATATGTCTACAAACGCCGAGAGCTGGTGTCCTTTTCTCGCGAGCTCGAGATGCTGCCTCCTCGCCTTGGCTCCGGTCATTGTCAGGGACGGCTACTCTTTTTCTCGTGCTAAGAGTTACGCCCTCGAGAGCTGTCAAGGTTCCGCGGCTACTTTTATCGAATGCATCGTTTTCTTTTTTTTTGCACTGTTTTTCAGGACTTTCTTGAGGGCGATTTGATCGATCTGTTGGTTGCGGTTACACATTTTTTTGCGTCCTTTTATGAATTATTAAAATGCACTGAGAGAAATGTTTCAATAAAAATTACAAATCGTTTTGTAAAAATTCCTGAAGTGCTTGAGAATTGTCAATCGCAGACTGACATTTCGAAGGAAATTACTAAACTTTTCAGTAAAATTGTTTGTACTGTACAGTAAAATTTACTGTAAGTGTAAGAAAATTTGTAATAGTACTCTTCGACAAATTTGATTGAAAAGTTTAGTAATTTCTCCGAAAACGTCAGTTTGTGACCACTTTCCCAAACAGTTTAGTAATTTTTTACTAAACGACTTGTAATTTGTACTAAAACATTTCTCTCACTGTGTGTTTATAAGGAAGGTTTAAATTCGTTGAAGTTATTATTTTATGTATTAAGATTTAAAGGAGAAAGTTTATTGTAAGTATTTATACGATAAATAAAATTTGTTTAAGTTTCTTATAAAATATGATTCATAAATTGAAATACGATAGATACTTAATAATCTTTTCAAATTAATGAAGAACAATTGATTTTCAGTTCAAATCTGAATTCACACGATAAAACTGAAAGGAAAGGGATAAGTATGAAGTAGTATGAGTTGGGCGTGGTACGGCAAATGCATGAGATCTAAAAATACGCGCATATTCGTATTACATTATTGTACAAATTAAAATATATAAAACTATGCTAAATTACTATGTGAGCAATAAACCAATAATCAATCTATAATATACAAAATTCTGTATCAAAAAATAAATTTTTAAATTACTTTACAGACAATCTGCTATATAAAAAGTTTTATTTTATCAAAAATTAATGCTATAAAAAGTCGCTAATTATTTAAACGTAATGGAATAAAGAAGTTAAAAGTATTGAGTAACGAAGAATGAAAGTTAGTGACGTTAATGTTTTGCGCCCTACAGCAATAAACTTGCTAATATGCACTTCAAATGATCTGAAATTATGTTATCGAATTTCTTTTAACATTTCAATCGATATTGATTGATATCTTAAACTCTTTAAGTAGCAAGCCAATCACGCGTTGATCATCTTCCGATGACAAGAAAAATCCTCCGCTAAAATAGTGGCAAAAAACGATTACATCAGAAAGCAAGTGTACTTACTAGAAAAGTAAACTTCTTTTCTATGAAAACCAAAAAATAAAAGACAAGAAAAAGTAAACGCACACGAGATAGTGACGTTGAAACCTGTATACATTTTTCGTATAGATTCCAATATACGCGCACGTGCTATAAGTGTACGAAAAAAAAGAAGTCCGAGAAGTAAATTCTAGATTAAACCAGAAATTGAGAAAAAAAATCGCAGATTAAAATTTTACAGGCGACTCGAGCGTGAGTTGATCGCATGTATATACATAGTCACTCCATCACGTGTCCGTCGCGTGGTTCTGTACCGTGTCCCCCAGTGCCGCTAAGAATTCATATCTCGCTTCCCATTTGCTCGGTCGCGACTGCGACTATACGACTTACATCTTGACGCACGCACACGCACGCACGCACTTGATAAATTTCCGCGTTCTTTTTTCTTCTCTTTTTGCATATCTTATCGGGATACGAAATGAATTTTTGCAGTATCACGTGATTTCGCGGGTGACGTTACGAGTTAATTTTATTCAAAGCACATGAGCAAGAAAGTAGTAGGTTTTGTGAATAATTAATAATTCACGTAGACCATGTGAATTTGTTAATTTTCACTGGACAAATTAATATAGAGCATTCAGAAACTTAAGTGATACGGGCAGAGCTCACTAAATAAAAACAATCAATAATCGAATGATTAAACGAAAATGAATTTTCACAAGATGAACAGATAAATTAAAAGTATAAAAAAATTTATGAATTTATTATTTTTCTCGACTAAGTCAACTGAGCTCTCATCCGCACCGCAAGTTACCGGTTCGCTTACGTAAACCATCCGGTTCACGCGAATAAAAAAAAAACGAAGCAAATCAGAAGTTCGAGCCCTTCGTCTTCGTGCGCTATAGGCATATCCAGGTTCTCTTTATGTAATCGGCGCGGGAGAGGTGCCGCGCCAGAGAAAAAAATTTAGTACGGAAGCCGAGCAAACAACTTCTCTATATAGCGTACCACTTGATAGCCTTCACTTTGCATCGTCGCTGCAGCTCCTTACGCATAGCATTTATGCATAGCATTAACGCAACGTCGTCGTTTTTTTTTTTTTTTTAACACCGCAAACGCAGTTTTTCCTACTTTCGTTGGCAATTAATTAATTCAAGAGTTACAATGCAAGCTTTTGTTTTCGCAAGCTCGCAAGCATTAAACGTAATTGAGAGTGTTTAGCGCGAAGTTCCTCGTTTTTTTTATTCCAATTAACAATGCAAAAATCACGCGCGATTACGCACAGAGAGATTAGCGAATTTCATTTACGGCTCTCACGTTTCGGGCAATTAGTGTAACTATTGCACAACTACTCCGGCGATTGTAAAGGTGTGCACATTTTGTTACGCGCGCGTTAGAATGGCAACGTGAAAATGTCACTGAAGATTTTGTCATTGATCGAAAAATTGTTTCTATTCTTGAAATAAAATAATTGAATCGATGGAAAATTTATTGGCGCGTTCAATTGCAGCAGAATGAAAACTTAATGCGATAATCAAATCCAATTACATTATTGCAACAACGAACAACAAGTTACATAAAATGTGTACCACAAGATGATTAATTCTCGTCTGCCTTAATTATACTGCATCAGATGAAACAAATAAAAAATGTGAATTATTATATATTTTGAAGTTTCAGTAAATTGAAATGAATGCAATAATAGTACCAATGAAATGATACAGTGATACGATGCTATTATGACCGAAGTAGGTTAAGTTAAAAATTATTTTGCACCAAGTACTCACATTTTTGCAATTTCACAAAAAGCTTTTCAACTTGATTTTGCGCTCGTATACACTGAAAAAAAGTTTGGTAATTTTAAGTAAATATTTATTTCAATAGTACTCGTTAAATATATCTTTGAATCAACTACATATTTCTTTAGAACTAAATGAATTTATTTGTTTCTAAAGAAATTCAGTAGTTTCAACAAAATAATTACTTGACTCAAAGAAATATTTAACAAGTACTATTGAAGTAAATATTTACTTAAAATTAACAAATTTTTCTCTCAGTGTAATAATAAAGTCAATAAATATTCGTACAAAGAGTTAAAATTTTAATGCAATGCTTCTCTAACCTGCAGCCCATAATAATGGATCACGAGTACAGGTCGGATCTTAACCATTTTCCCCGAACGTGACTATAGGTACTCAGCATTAGCAAACTAGACGATTATCGCAGAGTATTGTGCAGAGACAGACTCGACGCCACGACAGTATACCTTTCAGGTTATGTGCAGCACTCCGGAATAACACCTCTTAATTAATTAAACCGTGAATTTCGATCGTACATGAATTCTAACCGCACGAATCAAGCAATACCCGACCGCCAACTGTTTCGGCACTCCAATAAAAAAAAAAAGAAAGAGAGAGAAAATGGAGCAAGAGAAAAAAAAGATGCGAATTTTCGCGCGAGTTCAAGTTTACCGGTGCATTCGATTCCGTACTTTTGAATAGGGCATTGTCCTCCGGCTGCGTCTCCTCGCTTATAGGCGACTTCTCCGCTCCGCTCAAAGGGCCACGTGCACTGCGGTAATCTCGTGCTTTTATATATGCCTGTTCGAAGCCGCAACCACGCGGGCGTGTGTGCGTCTCTCTGCGGTCACGCGCGAGCGGCTCTGTCGACTCGGAGCCAAGGAACCGAGCGGCGTGGACGTCGGCACACTGACTGGAGAGCTGGAGAAATACGAGAGCGCGATTTCGGGCCCACTCGCCCATTCGACGCCGTGGAGTCGGTGACGCGCGACTCCCCCACCGACAGCCACGCGCTCCGCACGTTCGCGTTCGAGCGGAGACGCGGGCGTATTATGTGAGGTTCGATGCGAGTGTGTGCCCTACTGAGCGGGAGATGCGCGATAAGGCTTTTAACGACTCGCGGAGGAGCTTACGCGACGAATGCTTTAACTTTCAAGGTGCTTTTGAGCGCGGCGATGGTATAACTGGTTTCGTTTATGTTTCTGGTCTATTTTGCGAGTTGATGATGGGCTCTTTTGTTCTTTTTGCGGTCTTCTTGTGTGTTTTTTATTAAATGGCATTGAGGACTGACTACTTGTTTCGATTAGAAGGCTGTACTTATTCGAGCGCTTTTAGCGGGCGGATTGTAATTGCTCGTAATAAGTGTGAGCTTGCAGCGCTGGAAATATTTTGAGTGGAGGTGAATCGAACGATCACGTCGGAGATTAATTTGGAAATAATTTATCCCTTTATTGTAGAAATAGTGTAACGATAGCTATACTATACTATAATACTTATAGTAATGAGTAATAATACTTAGAGTGTGAATTTGAAATTAATCAGATTTCAAGGTGATTGCTGCATGCTGCAAAAGATTGCATCTCTCTGTAAGTGTCATCTATAATTTACGATGAAAATGATTGTAGAAATAATTAACAATAATTTTTGTTGATAATTTGTTTACAACCATCTGACAAAAAAAATATAGTCATTCAACTATTCGTAAGCAATCAGAACTTTTGATGATATCCTATTGTATCCTAATAATTATACTTACGCCTAGCCTTACGACTCTTTCACGTAACGAACGATTAGTCATCGGGCGTACGATAAAATTTGTTTTGGACACGATATCGCGCTGTCGAAAGATCTTTAAAAGAAGCCACCACTATTCTCATGACTGACAGGCAGTGGCGTTCGTGCTCGTTTGCACGTTTCTTATCCTGAATGTAAAAAAAAAACCAGAATAAGTTTTTACGTTTCCATCGGCGTCTTACGATTTCCCAATATTACTGATAAAAAGTTTTTCTCAATTTTATTTGCTCATTCTGTTGCATTAAAAAAAAATAAAGCTTTTTTTTTTTTTTAATTGAAAAGAGAATAGTTTCAGATAAATTGAAATTCTATACATTTCTTCTGACGATCCACTGTGACCCATGTTAATTTTAACTTCACAAATTTACACACTATTATTAAATAAAATCAATCATAATTTATTTACCACAACTGAGTAACTATCACTAGCGTGTTCATACATCGTAACACCACCAGTAACACCGTTCCTGAATATTCACAACAAACACATTCACCACAATCGCGGTTGCAAGCTGCCTTCAAATTCCTCGTTAACCCATAATATCCGCTTGTATAAAAAAAATCCTCCAATAAAATAATACACAAATTTCCGTTTCTCCTAACGGACAAGTAAATGTATTTATTTACAAGGCGCAGGAAATCCAAGCTCTCACGGCTAAGGCTCGGCGCGCTTTCAGGCTCCCGCGCGGAAAAGCCGTGGTTGCCTGACGATAATCTCGTTGACGACTGACGCCCGACCGAGCGGTTATACCTCCTCCAGCGCGCGCTTGCGTTCTGCGTGCAGTCAAACTGAGCTTAGCTTACTCTTGGAGCAGAAGTCCCCCCTGCGGAAAAATCGCGCGCGCCGCGGCCATACCCTCACCTTCGTCGCGGCGGCAACGCGTATAATCTCCCCCCTCGTCTCGGCGAGCGCGAAAATAAAAAAACTGCTTCGCTACCGGAGGAAAACAGATTTGCTTATCGGCGCCGATCGGCCAGCAGCGTTTAATCCCCCCTACAGCTGCCCCGGGTGTGCAGCCTTAGCCAATTTGTATTTGCCAGTCGCTGCGGGGGTTCGTCGACTTTTTCCTTCTTTTAATTCTCTCTGCCTTGTAGGTGGCTCGCGCGCTGCCGACAGCTTTTGACGGATGAGCTCGTGGATCGGTGGAATATTTTTTTTTCGTATTGTCAGGAGATAACAGGTGTATTTTCTTTTTTTTTTTTTTTTGAGTAAATGGATTAAAATGAGAAGGGTGACTTCGAGGAATTCGTAATAGTCGTTTAATGTCAACGATAGAAATCAGGAGGAATGTGATATACAGTACAAAAAATATATATTGTTGAAAAAGAGAGCTAAAATCGATCGAGTTTGCGAAATATTCAGAAAAAAATTTAGTATGCCTATACTGAAAAGCATCTTTTACGAGTTTTCCCATGAAAGAACAAGTTTCTTCTGGTGGTCCCAAATAAAAAAGAATTTCGCGCCGTCTTCAAGAATAAAAATAAAAATAAGTTTTCGAGAATTTCGGACAATAAATAAAACTCGCGACAAAAAAAAAAATTAAAATATTTTTACTACTTTTCAAGCGAGCTTTTTTCATTGTGGGAAAATTTTCAACATTCTTTTTCATCCTGGCAGATATAATCGGTCTGATCGAATCACCCATAGCCATTAGCTTTCCGTCGAAGATTAAAGAAGTAAGCGATAAAATCGATATTTTGCGATGACCGCAGCTCATCGCCCGACAAAGGAAAATAATCGAGGGCAATAAATCAATCACATGCATGCACAATTAACTTTTCGCCCAATGCAATAAGAAATTCAATCCAATGTGAATTGATTTATCATATTTAGATGCGCAGCCGCCGACTGATAGCGGTCGTCTTATTAAATGCACATTTCGATGATGATATAAGTCGCGCAATATACGAACTCGTCGGCGAGCACTGCGCACAAGCCAATAGAGCGACCGCAGAAATAGAAGAAAAGGAGAAGAACAGCAACAACACTCGGAAATAATAATTCCGGTGGTCTCTCGAAGCGAGCACGAGGTTCACGACCTCCCCCCTCGAGAGCAAATGGAGCCGAGTCCAGCCGCAGCAGGAAGTTTCTGATATAAAATACGCCCCGTGTGTCGCTGCGGTCTCGTTAGAACTTCTCTTGTCGCAGTGAGTGCATTTCAACTACTTGCTTTGCAAGAGCGATATTGTTTTTATAAAATTCTTTGAAAAGTCGAGGGCAATTCGAAAGAAAACATTTTTATAGGAGTCGACGCATAGTTTCTTTTATGACGGCTTCGTTCAAGGCCCATTAAGAATGCAGTTATATTTAAAATTCGCTTAGTATTGCCGTAGTTCACTGTAGAAAAAAAATTAGAGCTTTTTGATGCATATAAAATACAGAATTTTTCAAAATATAATAATTCTAACCATCTATAGTTAAACGATATTCAAGTTTGAACGAACAAATATGTGTACGTGCAATCACAAGTATTGCACAAGGAACTCATTATTACGGAAAATAGTCCATACTATAGAGCATATAAGCCCGATAAAATGATATGATTGATATCCATCGCAGAAAGGGATTAAAATGATATGCATATGAAGATGTTTAGATAAGATATAGATGGTTGATCAAACGTTCTGTAGATTTTTATCATCTGTTAACAAATTATCTGCACACAGCAAAAATCAATGTAAAATACTGCACATGTATTATCTAACTTATCGTTACATTTGTGTCACGTGCTGGAGCTCCGATTATAGGTATTACGCGAGTTTAATCAGCGGAAATTTCCTCAAGCGATATCGTATGGCGTATATATACTTAAAAATCGGAAGGAAATCGAAGAAAGACGCGCAAACGGAAAATCAGAGCGCGCGGATTCCGACGGTGGTGCTTGTTTGCTACCACCCGTCGATGACGATAAAAACAAGTGTCGCGCTTAGGCAACCGTCAGAGTAACGCAGGAGATAAACCGCTTCACGGGGATCTTCCAATTCGTGAAAATACACATGTGATATATTGCGATTGACGTCATCCCAGTAGCGCTAGCAAAAAGAAACATGAACACTCATTAGGTAATTCAATTCATGAATTTCACCGCAGGTTTTATGTCTTTACTCTGGACTTAATTATTTAAACATAATTATACTATTTGCAGTGGGCGATGATATTCATGATTGTTGGAGGTGAAGTAAAAAACCGAATTAAAATAACTTTTTAAATATCATTTGATACAGATGCAAATTGCGAAGAAAGAATTTTTAAGACTTCATCATTAGTGAATTATTGGTTTAGGATTGTTTACAATGAAGACCGCAACTATTATTTGTGAAAATATAATAAGCTTGATAAGACTTTATCTGAATAGCGTTCAATTATTTATCATATTTACTCTAACCAAACAATTCATAGTCCCCTGCGAAGATGTTAAGAAATAATTCAGGAAATAAGCGTACGTGATTATCAGAAAATGATAACGGCGCTATTAAAAAAAAAGGCATGAAATCTAATGACGACAGTTTTGTTTTCTCAATAACAACCGCACTATCGGAGCGTAGGCATGAATGATGAGGTAATTAAAGGATAATAAACAATTAAAAAAATTCTTATGAAGTTTTTATAATGTTAAAAAAACGAACAATTAAAATAGTGACAATCATAGGTTCACCATTGGTGAACAAATGAAATGAAATATTAGAATAATTAAAAATAAACAAATTATATTTGCATTACAGAGTATGCGAATCAAATTATTAATTCTCGTTTTGAAACGACGCACTTGTCTCTATATGCGTTAAAAAATTATAAAGCATCTAAAATGAGACAATCCTTTTGCACAGAGAGTGGGCTCGATTCCAACATCTTAAATTGCAAGCCACGTGTATTTATCATGTTCGAAACATGCTTTAAGCGCCTATGCGTTTCGATGCGTAAGCGAATTCAATTGTAATCTTTTTTTAACTCGTTTGCAATAAAGTATACGGAATTAATTTTTCCTATAAAAAAAAGATTTTTGAAAAAAAAAATAAATAAATAAATTTAATTCCATTCAGTATATAAAAATTAAACATTTATGAAATATAAAAAAAATTCTCAACGCCTCATCGAAAAATACCATTACAAAAGTATAATACTTTGTTTTTAATTTAATTCACTACACTTAAAGGTGAAACTCCTTATCTTTAATATTTCAAATACTTTACTAAAATATGTTCATTTATATAAATCTTATTTTACATTTTCCTCGCCCGAAACCTCCTGGAAATGTAACCGCAAGTACAATAAATCAAAATCATAAATCAAAAAGTTCTATCAAACAAGAGCAGCTTATCACAGAACAAGACGCAAACATAAAAACGATTTCAAATCTGCTCCCACGCGCATCCGCCGAACACCATAGAGCAATAATGAAAAAAAAAAAAAATAGCCGAATCGAACGAATTAATAAATCTAATTCATGTCATCCAGTTAAAAGCAACGCGCAACCTACGCAAAATGAAACGGCATTCCCTGAGCGAGCTTTTTCTGCCTGGTCGAAATTAAAAGTGAGAAAGGTGGAACAAGGGGGGCACAGATAGATGAATAGGGGGAGGGGGGATAGTGAAAAGAGCTGGCGATTGTAAATATTGCGCGTCGCGGCGAGAGCTGGTCGCTTATTTTAGCCGAGGCAGCGTCAAGGCCCGTCTATAATTGCGACGGAAGAGGCACGCGCGCGGCACCGCAGCCTAATATCATATCGCATCAAGTGCCTACGCCGAGAGATGAGAAAATTCCTCTTCCTCGTTCCCGGGACGCTTTCCTCGGGCCGCCCGCCCCCCGCGGCGCTTTACGTAAAAAAAAATACGATTACGCGCTCGGCGAGAGCGTCATTACAGAGGCGCGCGCGCGCGTGGCTACTACTATGGTTATAGAGGGATTATTAGCGTTACGTCAAAGACGCCGGCTTTTGGAGCGTTACGAAATTCCTCGCCGCGTCTCTGCTGGAACTTGGCTCTTTCTGCAAAATTTTTGGTAAATTATGTACGCTGCGAAGACTTCGAAGTATTATAGTAATTTTACATTTGAGTGAGGTGTAACTAAGGAAAGGTATAACATTTTCGGATTTATGCGAATGGCGAATAAAAATTTGCGATGTTCTTATTTAATTTAAAGAACGAGCAATAAATTGATGAATTTGTTTATCATTTTTATAGAATTGCACCTTGCAGATGCTTCACTATGATTAAACAGTAGATTTAAAAGTTTATACCAAGGACTTATATCGGGTTTTATTTTGTTACTTTTATTTATTATGTTTTATTTAGCTATTTATTTATTTATTTTTTGTTAAACTGAATATGTGCTTGCAAAATATAAAAAAAAAATCTGTTGTTTTTTGCCCTTTCAAATGTTTATGTTACGAACGAACGACCTTGCTTTAAATTGTACAAAATTTGGAATGTGTGAATGCATGACAAGTGCATGTGCATAAAAGGTAAGCTATGAAAGCTCTATACAGTAGAATTATAAACAGAACTGCACGATTGGCGTGTTGCTTCATCGTTTCTCTTTGCATCACGCAATTTCAGAAAACATTAACTCGATCCCAAGTGACCTAGATGGTTTCATCCGTATAATATTTAAACTGTAAATCGTGTGGAAGTAAAAGAAACGCTCATCGACGAGCTAAATATAAACGTTCGATTTACAGAAATTTTAAAGTAGATGTGCTTCAAAATCGTACTCTACACCCCATTTTATTTCCTTAAATTGACGTTATAGTAGTAGTAGTAGTAGTAGTTCTTTATTTCCATGTTTAAATTGACGTTATATAAAATTATTTATTTATTTGAAAGCTTTTTTTAGTTGTGGTATTTGCTTTGTTAATTAAGTTAACTTAGCAAGCGGTGTAATTTGTGTTTACGTAGCTTTGCAAAATTTTATTCTGCCCCAGATGCACTTTTATTTGGTTTTTAACTACAACGTATTTTGCTGCTCCAAAAACTAATTTCGGAGTGGACTGTCTGTCTAAATGGCGAGTTTATAGTACAACCGTACCGTGGTTTTAATACTTTTATAAATTTCGCGTCATTTTATTAAACCGGAATATGAATAAATATAAATTTAAATATAAATATTTATTGAAAAAGTTCTTAAAGAACATAAAAGTTAATAAAAATTATTTTTGAGTATAGATTAATATTTCATAGGTAATAAAAAATATTGATTGCATTCGGAAAATTACTGATTATGTACTTTTTCATATAAACTATATACCTTATACAACAGTTCAGACAGTCTCAGAATATTTTTTCATTGCGTCCGAAGTTGAGGGACTTCGTAATCTAATTACCATGATCCCACCAGTCTAATTAAATAATTTGTATTTCCCATAAAAGTACTTGATTGTTTCATTGGCTAAAAGTTAAAAGTATACGCAGAATATTGTTTTTAAAGTATGCTTATTGAATGAATACTGATAACATATGTCGGTATTCGAATGCAACGTTCGAATTATCACTGCAGTAAGTTAAGATAATTGCCGATAATTGTAATTCAATTTAATATTCTGGCACTTTTGCAATAAATGTTGCTGTTGCTGTACTGTATGTCGGCTGCATACATTCATTTCCAGATAGAAATAAATTAACATATCAATTACAGACGTAATTAATAAAAATAATTTCTTTTGACAATAATCTAACAATCGATAAAACAATATTATGAATAAAATGTGTACTAATATTTTAAGCGGTAACGATTATGGCGCAACACATCCGCACGTTACTATTTTTTAGAATATAATCAACGATTGACCATGACGTGTACCTACACCACCTTACGAAAACAAGGTATAAAAGCGACCTCAAGCTTCGCTGACATAAACAATCCTGTCTCGAACGATTTTGTAGTAACACCAGCTCGCGCTCTCGAACACACGCAAAACCCTTTTAAAACACGACGCGTCAGTAAAAACCCTAATACACTCACATCGATCAACTCTCCAGCATACACCGTTCAAAATAAACACCCAAACGTTACAGAATTCCCCGCCTCGGCCAAAGCTGCCTCCCCTCGTAAGACGTACTCTCTGCCCACCAGCCGGGAAAATCGCACAAACAGTACAGCAACAATCCCGACCGATTTTCCGGGCCGTCGGAGCCGAGCAATCCATCGGAAATCCTCGAGCGATACCTTCGGCAATATATCCCCTGCCGCAGGATCGATAAATTCCTTTCGAGCGCGCCGCATGTAGGAGGCGGTGCATGACGCTCAACGGCCGCGCGCACGACCTCGAGGCACGTCGATACACACGTCCGGGGGGACGGTGCCCCCCTCCCGGCGATTACGCACCTCTTGACTGGACGCGCCGACGACAAACAGCTCCCTCAACATTCCCAGGGGCGGATCTCCTCGGCCACTCTCCTCGTTGAATCACACGGCCGCGGGAGAGTCGCGCACTTGTCCGGTCCTTCTCTGCAACTTTACGCACACACAGTACACACCAGCAGCTCGTTTACAAGCTCCTTGCCGATGTACTGTACACCACCACGTCTATCCGACCAGTCTACCCTATCCGTTTCCCTCTCGCTTCTCTTATGTACTTAGACACTTAGTACTTAGTACTTAGTACTAAAGATGCTTAGATACTAATAAAGCTACTTATAGATACTAAAGAACTCAAGTAATGAAATGCTTGTAGATAAAGAACGAACAACAAAATAAATCAGCGAGAGAAAGAAACGGTAAGGGATGACATAGTGCGGGTATACGATAGACTCACTCTTTCTTTTCAGCAGCGGTTATGTACTCACAGTGGCCAAGCCTCCTCGCACTGAATTAACAGGTATATATACGCGGAGAGACGGACTCGAGGAAGGAAGCGAGCGAGCGAGAAAGAGCGAGCGAGGAAAAGTGTGGAGTCCCTCGACAAGTCGCACGACGTGAGCCAGCGGCGTGCCAGTACTGCGCGACGGAGCTGCCGCGCGGCGCGGGCATCTGCGCGAGTAAGTATAACACGGCCCGACGCTGCGGCGGGCACGTGCGCCCAAAGCGCCCGTACGTGCACGTGCCCGCGGGGATGTGTACCCAGCGGCGGTGGTTGTGTGGGTGAGGGAAGCGCGATCGAGGAGGGGCGGCCTCCTCGTTGGTTGGAAATGGATTTTTTTTTTCTTACGGTATATAGTATGAGAGTTGAGGTGACGCGAGTACGTTGTACTACGACTGCGCCACTTGTGTCGTCGATGATTTTTCATATTGGACAAGGATACGGGATACGGATACTCGTCCTTTTTTAATAGGCTGCGCGTGGTACGGTGGCGCGCGTGACGTCAAGGGCGGGAGAGGTGATTAAATTTTGAAAGTGTTTCCTCGGTCGGGAGTTTTTTAATTTTTACATTTTACACTTGGGGGTAATTAATTTAATGCGTTGAAAAGATAGTATTTTTTGTATGATTCATTGGAGTAATTGAGAAGAAATATAAAATATATTTCAAATAATTTTTTATATGTAGCTTATTTATGGAAATTGACTGCTTCTATATTTGGAGTTCTTAAATTAAATGGAAAACTTAACTTTTAACAAATTCAAATGTACTTAAATGCAGCCGTTAATCTGACAATGATCTACAGTAGGTAATATCTGTAACTAATTTCGCAATGTTACTTTATCGCTCATTTTAAATATTATTATTTTTAAAAATGAATTAAATAGAATTTATTATAAATTAATCATAACTTTCAGTAAAATATAGACTGAAAATTAATTGCTGTTAAACGATCAACAATCAGCAACAAGTGTGTTAGTAGTTAAATTCGCGATGTTGTCAGACGAATATATGTACGTTCTGTTACTACTTACTAATGTATGAATAGATTCGTTGTTTGTTATCATTATTAAATATCCTCAAATAATATAATTATATTAAAATTAAATAAAAAACCTTACATAAATATTTTGGATTTTTCTAAATTATAATAAAAACTATCAGCTGCCTCTACAAAACGAAACATTTTTATTGTTTAAAACCAATATAAAACCGTGAAAATTGTGTAAAAAAAAAAAAAATTCGTCAAAACAACTGTTTTGCAAAATCATCTGAAGATCTGAAAAACATTTTCAAAATTTAGAGACAGTCAAGTTACGCGAGTCCACGCCCCAGTCTGACAGTCCCTCTCCTGTCCGTATATATCTACTTACGTCGGCGCAGTCGGAGCCTTGGAGCGTGCAGCTGGTCGCAGACTCGGACTGAAGTGTCTTATACGCACCCAGTCAGTCAGTCTATATATATGCTGGTGGACTGTCGTGCGCGCGTACGAGCGAGCGAGGCCGAAACTGAAGCAGTCAGTTCGTCTTTTCGTTCGGCTGGCTCGAGCATCCCCGTAGAGCGCGCGTATACACCGCTGCAGGCACGGCCCGTGCGTTACTCGCGCTTCCTCGCTCTCGCCCTGCACGTCGTACTATGCCCTCCTACGCGCACTCCACCCGGATCCTGGACTAACAGCGTGAGTATGAGTATCGGCCATTCAGCACACTTAGGCACTAATTCACGAGCCCGCGCCCGCCAACCGCCCGAGCAGAAGTTTTAGTATATACTCCCCCATTTTTTCACGCTCGCGCCTTCTCACTCTATACTTCGACTCCGAATTGACTCGCCGTTGCCGTCCTCTTCCGCGTTTTGAGAATCTAGCACATGCATATTATACGTGGGTTAATCGCGTTTGCGCGAATGCACACACGCGTGCCCCGCGTGCACGGATCACTCACGCTCGTCACGCACACACGCGCATCAGGCGGACGTTTGGATATACATCGGTAGTGTTTGAGTTGTCAAAATAAAATTCGGAAATAAAACGCCCGTTCTATCGTTCCGTTCTTTTGCTTCTTCGTCACGTCACGCTCAGCTTTTTTTTTTCATTCAGTGATATTGCACGTTTTTTATTTGTTGTTTGGAGTATAGTTAGGGCACGATTTCTTTTTTCACTGAGTTTTATTAATTTATCGATTTCGTTGCGCAAGTTTTGGCTATTCGAAATATTTCGATAATAAGTAGATTATAGATTTTAGGTTAAATGTGACATTGAAAATTACACTCAAACGTTTACGTTTATCAACGAAAATTTTGATGAATATTTTAAAAGATGATGCAATGAGATTTTTTTACTTCGATGCCTGGTATTGTTTGTTCGCATAACTTGCAGAGTTGCGATGGATCAATTAATTGTGCTAAATTTTGTTTACTGATGAAAGTTCTTTTACACATTCATGCAGTTCATTTGATTATCAAACGACATCAGTGCACTAGGATTTGTTAGTTTTGGTATTTATCTGTGCGTGTAAATAGTTTAGATAATACAGAGGATTCATTCTGTACTTAATGATAAAAATTAAATCTAAGCTGTTGAAAATATAAAAAGAAATCTACTAAACAGTAAACAGGAGTTCTCTAACAGTGACTAAAACAGGTTATATTAGTGATTCAGTAAGTTTTAGTTTTTCAGCTTTGTATATTGCTTTTACTTAGCATGAATTGCAGGATTGTAGAAGAAAAGATTCTATATTGGTTATAAAACTATAGTTAACGTTGCTTTATAGAATATTTTAAACATTTTTATAAAGTAAATAATGTTCAATGAACTGAGCTTAAAGATTTTATACTTCGCTTGACATAAAATAATACAAGAAAATATATTTTTACAGAATAAAACATGAATCCTCAGTACATGCAACAGCAGCATCCACTTTATCAGGCTCCACCAGCAAACGGGCCCTATGGAGAACTTAATGCAAATTTTCCTTCAAAAGGACAGCATGATTTACATTCGTATCCACCTCAAAAGTCAACTGGACTGCCACCTAATAATGTACTGCCACCCATGAGTAATGCTCCACCACCTACAAGTAATTCTCGACCACCTTCTAGTAATGCTCTACCACCAATGAGTAATACTTTACCACCAATGAACAATGCTGCACCACCAATGAACAATGCTGTATCTCCAACAAGCAATGCTGCAAGTTTGAACAATGCTGTACCACCAAGTAGTGCCCCTCCTACATCTCGGGCTTTGTACTATGCAAATGATGTCCAGGGTCAAGCTACCAATGTTCAACAAATCAATCAAAATAATTTGGTTGATCAAATGTCCACTATGGCTTTGTCTGCTCAACAAAGGCCTCCTTCTTCTCAAGGTATTTCTGCTCCTCCTGAAAAGAATGTGTCACCAATGCCTTTCACACCAGCCATAAATGGAATTAACAATGAGAACCATTATTATCCTGAAGGTATTGTATATTTTTCTAATTTATTAGTGCTTTAGAATTTTAAACAAAATAATTAAAAACAAATAATTTACTAACAGATAAATCCAGATTAATACCTCAAAAGTCTTTACAAAATCAACAAGGATCTCCAACATCACAAATGTCAAGTCTTCCATATTCTTATGGACATCCACCTGGATCTCAACTGTCTGGTCAACAACAATTTCCTGGTCAAACACTCTCCCAAAACTCAATTGCAGGATTAAACATTCCTAGGAGTACACCGCAACCCATTTCACCATCTCCATCAGATCAATACAATCAAGTACCAAACCAAAGATATGCTGGCTCAATTGCACCTCAAACCGATTTGTCTGGACCGTCAGCTTCTAGTAAACGACCAGGAATACCTTTGAGTAGTTCAAGTACAGTTAATCAACAGTCTTTTGGGCCCCCTCCTTTATCAGGACAAATGCAGAGTGGATCGTTGCAACAAACACCTTTAGGACCACCAACATTAAATAATCAACAACATACATCAGATCCTCCACTAGGTGGCCCTCAGTTATCTACTCCTCCAATGTCTGGTCCACCTAAAAATAGACAAATCTTGACTGGTCCTCCATTACCTGGTCAAAATCTTCAAGGTTCTCTAAGCACGGGTCTGCCAAATTTATCAAGACCACCACTTTCTGGTCAAGTTAACAATTTATCAGGACCTCCATTATCAAATCAATCAAATTTAGCTAATCCTTATGGGCAACAAAATCTTTGTTCACATTACTCTCAAAGTAATCAACTACCTGAACAACGAAAATTTTCACCAAGTCCATCTTTCACTGGTCAGTCAAATTCATACGGACATATGAATCATCAATATTCTGATGTAAATTACCATCAAGGATATCAACAGCAAAATTATGGTCAATCTGAACAAAGTGTAAGATACTTGCTTCTTACAATAACTATTCTGTCTTGATTTCAATATGTATAAAATACTATTGTATTTTACAGAATATGTATGCAAATCAGGCTAGTCCCTATCAAGGTGGAATGAGTAGTCCAACTGGAGGATATCAGTCAAATGCTCAAGCCCAACAAGCCAGAAGACTTGATCCTGATCAAATGCCTAGTCCTGTAAGTAGAACGTACTGGCACAAAAATTTTTCGTAGAGAAATTGATTTATTTTTAAATAAAATAATTTGTTCATAGATACAAGTCATTCAAGATGATCAAAAAGTCAAAGGAGGAGTATTCACTACTAATCAAGCTGGATTAGTTCCACCTTTAGTGACTACTAAATTTACTGTTGAAGATCAAGGAAATGCCTCACCTCGATTTATTAGATCATCAATGTACACAGTTCCCACTACTGCAGATATCATAAAACAAGTTAGTAAACATCAAAAACATTTAGTTGCCTTAAATAAATTGTAGTATCTTTATAAATACTATTTTAATGTAATTGCAGACCCAAGTTCCATTTGCTCTCATATTGAGTCCAATGGCTCAAGTAGAAGAGGGAGAATATGAACCACCCATAGTTGATATGGGAGAAATTGGACCTGTAAGATGCAACCGCTGCAAAGCTTACATGAGCCCTTTCATGCAATTTATAGATGCTGGTAGAAGATTTCAATGCATGTTTTGCAAAGCAACAACAGAAGGTGAGTTGTCATTAGTTAAATAGATGCAATTTTATTAATGCAAATTTATTTTTTCTGTTCTATGCAAATTATCTTCGATATTTGAAAATTATTGTTTTTGTTATTGTTTTTTTAGTTCCGTCTGAATATTTCCAACATTTGGATCATACTGGTCAAAGGTTGGATCGTTATGAACGTCCTGAATTAATACTTGGAACTTTTGAATATTTAGCAACTAAAGATTATTGCAGAGTATGTTATACATTTTATTAAGAAAAGTATGTTATTACATATATATTTTATTAAACAAACATTTTTATTTTAGAACAACACGTTTCCCAAACCACCAGCAATCATTTTTGTTATTGATGTTTCTTATAACACAGTGAAGTCTGGTTTAGTTAATTTATTATGTGGTCATATGAAAAGAATTATTCGGAATTTACCAGTTGATATGGGTCAAACAAAGTCAAACATGAAAGTTGGTTTTATTACGTACAGTAATACTGTACAGTTTTACAATTTAAAAGCCAATCTTTCTCAGCCACAAATGATGATCGTTGGAGACGTTCAAGATGTTTTCATGCCACTTCTTGATGGTTTTCTTTGTGATCCTGAAGAGAGTGAAGCATTGATAGATAGTTTAATGGCCCAGATCCCGACAATGTTTGGCGATACTCGAGAAACTGAAATTATTCTTGCCCCGGCTATTCAAGCTGGTTTAGACGCCTTAAAAGTAATTGCTTTTTTTCTAATAAAATGTATTTTTGCAATGCAGTATAAAAATAATGACGTGTAAATTATTTTTAGGCCTCTGATTGTACAGGTAAACTTATGGTATTCCATTCGTCTTTACCCATCGCCGAAGCTCCTGGAAAATTAAAAAATCGTGATGATAGAAAACTTCTTGGAACAGACAAAGAAAAAACTGTTTTAGGTAAAATTGTTTAACTTAAACTTTGTTTTCTTTTTAAGATTAATAGTTTTAGTTATGTATATTAAATAATGTCTTCATTTTCAGCACCTCAAAATAATTTCTACAACAACCTTGGTCAAGATTGTGTTAGCAATGGATGTAGTGTTGATTTATTTGTTTTCAATAATTCGTACGTTGATATTGCAACCATTGGTCAAGTTTCTAGACTGACTGGTGGAGAAATTTACAAATACACATATTTTCAGGTAAAAAATTGTAGAATAATTTCAATTTATTTTAAAATAAGTAAAATAATTTTTTAATTGTAGGCTGATATTGATGGGGAGAGACTGATCACAGATGTTATAAATAATATTAGTAGACCTGTAGCATTTGATGCTGTTATGCGTGTTCGAACTTCTACAGGTGTAAGACCAACAGACTTTTATGGGCATCTTTATATGTCTAATACAACTGACATTGAATTAGCAAGTATAGATTGTGATAAGGTAAATAATAAAATGAATTCTTAATTAACTACGTAAGTCAGTATTCTGAAAAAATAAAATTAATAATGTCTTCATATTTTTAGGCAATTGCTGTTGAAATTAAGCATGATGATAAATTGTCAGAAGAAGAAGTAGTCTATGTTCAAGCAGCATTGCTTTACACATCTTGCAGTGGAGTAAGGAGGTTACGGGTCATAAATTTAAGTCTAAAAACTTCAGCACAAATGGCAGAACTGTACAGAGCATGCGATTTAGATGCCGTTATTAATTATCTTTCTAAACAATGTTAGTACCTTGTCTTTACGTTATGGTTTATTGTGATATAAATATTGATTTTTCTCTTGCTTTTAACAGGCGTATTCAAACTTGTGGATTCATGTCCAAAAACGATTAAGGATAGTTTAAATTCAAGATGTGCAGCTATTTTAGCTTCTTATAGAAAACATTGTGCAACTCCATCAAGTGCTGGACAACTTATACTTCCAGAGTGCATGAAATTGTTACCACTATATATAAATGGGTTGTTGAAAAGTGATGCTATAACTGGAGGTAAAGCGAACCCAATAATTTAAATAAATGTTTTGAATTACGACTTTAATATAATGTAATATAAATATTAATTTTTTTTTTCATTTTTTTCAGGAAGTAGTATAACAGTTGATCAAAAGTCTTTTGTAATGATGACAGTTGCTACTATGCCAATTAGTGAATCAGTTGTTCACGTTTACCCCCGGTTACTTCCGTTACATGATGTTGATCCTCAAGATATTGATCTCCCACCTATGCTACGCTGTTCAATAGATAAATTTACAGACGATGGAGCATATTTATTAGGTATGTACTGAAAAAATAGTTTTTTTATATTTAATAGGCAACTGTAATAAACTGAATATTCTATTCCAGAAAACGGAATTCATATGTTCTTATGGCTGGGAACAAATTTAAGTTCACAATGGGTTCAATCAGTTTTTGGAGCAATAGTTGTTGGAGCAACAAATATTCCAATATTAGAAAATTCTTTAAATAAAAGAATCAGGCATATTATAAGTTATGTTCAAAGTGAAAGACGATATTGCATGAGGGTAAGATGATGTTTTTTAATTACAAAGTACACAGATTATGTTTATCTAAATTGAATATTAATTTTTTTTCAGCTCACTGTTCTGAGACAAAAAGATAAAATGGAAATGGTGATGCGTCAATTCTTAGTGGAGGATAGAGGTGCTGATGGCAGTCAAAGTTACGTGGACTTTTTGTGTCACATGCACAGAGAAATTCGAACACTCCTTAGCTAGTGTAAATTAAATTAAAAAAAATTTTCAAATCGCAGGCAAATAAAAAAAAATTGAGTAGTATGTAATAAAGTTTTTGTGTGATTGTGTGAAAGTACTTAAAAATCGTGAGAGTGCAACGGTGGAAGAGAGAATATGTAAAAGAAGAAATGGGTTAATTTGTACAAGAGTAATTTTAAAGAATTGTATTATTGTCAATAGCCTTGCTATTATGTATCATTAGTGCGCTAAACTAATTGTTAAGGTGTAATAAAACATTATAAATTTATATACCAAGCCAAAAAAAACTGTTAATGGTAACGATGAACTGCTTTATTTCAAAAAATTTTTTATTTCTTTTATTAATTGTATATTATTTTACTAGAATGATGTATATTGATATTAAATAACAGATTTAAGGGAATGGAAAACCAAGAAAAAACTTTTTATTCATTTAAACACCTCATCAAAGTTTCCTTACTTATTTTTAATTCCTATTATTATCGTTTGATATATATATTATGTAAAACTGAAAACGAAAAACATATAGGTACGCTTGTGATTAATGAAACTTTTTTATTATATTAATGTATTTCTAATCTTTCAATTAAGAAGTTGTATGGCTACAATATCTGATCTTAAAAACACAGAAGATATCTATATGATAGTATTAATATTGTCAGAAACATACAATATATTACACCTATATATAGATAGTACATAACGTATAGGTCGTAAATAAGAAGCGCGTACGCGTTTATATATATATCGTTGGTAAAATATATATACAGACGCCAGGCAGGCGCTTATGCAGAGTGGTATTGATGAGATACCTATCAGCACGCAACCACCTGTGATTCGCCCACGCGCGCACGTACACTATATAGCGGCCGCCCGCTACGGATCAAGCGTTATTGTAACGAAGAGAAATCGCGTAGTGCGCAGCGCGAAACCCGCGCCGAAGCTCCCTGATAAAGCGTAGATCGTCTTGGAGCTGAAACTCGACGAATCGCCCGATGATCAGCTGACGCGCCTCGCTAGTCGCCTGGAAAAGCGGGCAGCTACATTTTACATATATCGATCGGATAAAGGGGGTAAGCTCGCGGCCTATGGGGTTAGGTTAAGGTTTGACAGAATCGCGGGTCGCGTTCGGTGCTCAAGTGGTGCATCATTTAGCTCGGCCCGTCACCGTTGATAATATACGCCGCGAGTGCGGGGAGATACATAATAAGTGAAATGTGAGAAGACGTGGAGTGTATATCGTACATGAGTGGAGTGCGCTCGCGAGCCTGACAATGACGCGCCGGAGGAGGCAGGCGTCGTCACTTTGCCGGTTGGGAGAAAAGGAGCTGCTGACTGCTGCTGATGATACTGCTGAAGAATGCAAGTTTTCAGACGCGATAAGAGGCACGGTCGAGGGAAGCAGCCTACGGTCATAATACACGATTTTGTGAATCCTGGTTAGAAAACTTTCTTCAACGTTGTTTACTTACTTTTGTGCATTGGAAGCCTGATTAGACTTCTGCGGACTAATCAGGCTTGGAATTAAAGTGTGATATACACTGATAAGAGAATACTGTGCATTATTCTTATTTCTTTGTTCTTATAATCAGTGTCTGTTGTTATACAGAATTTAGTGATAATATCAGAAGTAGTAGATGTACGTATAGCTTTTTTTTATCTACATGTTATACTTACAAAGGCACTTTAACACAACAATGTTCAGTAGTCGTTACATTGTTGTGAAGAATGAAGCATACTTCTTTTAACAGTATGCAATAGTGTAAGAAAATAATTTTTTTGCAACCATTTCTTACGATGATTATTACTTCATTAAATATTTTATTATTTATTATTCATTAAGAATGTGTTAGAAAAATAAAAACATTGAATTACTAATAATTATCTTCAAATTTTATTAAATTTTGCTATCCGATATTTTTTTAGTTAGATGTATGTGTATAATATCTATTGTAAGTTTGAATTAAGTATAAACAAAATTATCTAATTTATAATTTTTTTTCACAGATACCCATATGCACAAAATAAAATGCTTTGGGAAGGTATTATCTTTGGTGGTGTGGCCATACTGATCGCAGCAATCAACTACTTTGGTCTAATGTTTTATATACTTTTGGGGCTGCTAACAATATGTGGGACTTCATTTGGTCCTGCTATTATATTTTATGCATATACTAGATTATCACCTACATATCCAATTGGCTGGAAATATGTTTTTCTAACTGTTATATTCTTTCTGACTGCTGTATTGTATTATTTTGGTCTACTTTTCTACTTTATTTATGGATTACTTACTATATGTGGCATGTTACTTGGACCGACAATTGTATTATATATTCATACAAATTTATCACCAGATAAAAAAGTTAAGCCTGTCAAAAGAAAAATTAACAAGTTTAATTCTTTTGACTTTATTATAATGGTATGTTTCACATTTTATTTGTTTGTTTTATTACATGCGTATTTTTGTATTAAAATTATAATTTTTTGTTGCAGAGAGAAAACCTTTTCAATCAAGATTTTAGAAGAGATAACAGTACTCGCTATCCTCTAATATTTTCACGTCTAGTTGATGGAGCTTTACAAAATCTTTTAGATCTAGCATTTAGAGACTTTGTGGGGTATTGGTTAAATGACATTGCTATTGGAGCAGATGAATTAATTAATGATGCAAAACAGGATTTATGGGAAGCAATACAAAAAATTCAAAGTAAAACAGAGCATATCGATCATACTAATTTAGTAGCTTGCAGCATTGTAAATACAGTGACTTTTCATTTTGAAAAGATAAGACTGGCTCAAGAAGCTGTGTAAGTTGCATGATCTGTATAATAATAATTATAGGGTATTGTAAATAATGGATTTAAATTATTTTGAAATTTGCAGTGTTGATAGTGAAGAGCCAGTATACATTTTATCTCCCCATTTAGTATCGGAAGAAGAAGAAATAGAATATTTAAGAAAAGTGAGTGAAGTATTTATTTTATTCTTCATGCCACGGGGTTATACTTTTCCACCAACTAAATATCTTTTAAGAGAAATTATAACATCTAAAAGTAAGTTAATAAAGTTAAAAACACTCATTGCAAAATAACAGTAATGCAGATATATAAAAAAATTTTTTTTTCAGTATTAAAGCCTGTTATCAATACAATTACTGATCCAGATTATATTAATCGAAAAATTTTATCATATATTCAACAACAACAAATGACAGAAGAGTTGCATAAAAAAACTTGTGAATATGCAGATTCTTTTGAGGATTTTATAGCTATGATTAAATCTACTCATGATCTGGAAGTGTTAAAAAGAATACGATATAATATTGTTTCGGAAATAATGCAAGCAACTACAACTCAAAATATTCAACGAGCTCAAGGTTTAGATCCTGACAATTCGACTTTTAATAAGTCTGATGCAGCACAAGGGAAAAAGTTAAAGCGATACATTAGTCAATTGACTTATGCAAAAACTACTTGTGAGTGCCATATGCAAGCTCTTGGGTGGGATGGATATCCCATGGAAGACGATGATGTAATAGACCCAATAGCGACACCTGAAAATAGGATCATGCCCTTAAGAGTTATTTTGGACAGTGTCTTAGGTACATTATTTGTTAAGCAAGTCTATTTTAATTTAGACATAAAAATAAGTCTTTTTTTAGTTTTGTTTTAAAATAAAATATTGCAATGATTATCACAGCTTTTTTACTTATATTTTTAATTTTAACAGGCAGGAAATATCTTTCACATTTTCTCGAACAAGTATCAAGCCAAGGTTTAATCGGCTACTGGACAGCTGTGCAAGAACTTCGAGCAGCAGATAAATCTAGTTGGCATCAATTAGGAGCAGAAATTTTTTACACTTATATCACAATCCCGACTGCTGAAATTAAAGTTGATAAAGATACTAGGAAAAAAATGGAGAGTTTTTTACTAGGAGATAAAGGACCAGAAGTATTTTATGAAGTTCAAGAAATGGTAGTTCAAACTTTAGAAGAAAAGTACTATCCGTCTTTTATAGTCAGTGAACAATATAAGAAATTGCAAGAATCTGTAAATGATGAAAAATTGGATGGTAAGTAATAGAAATTACATTCATTAAAATATTCAGTAGCTTAAAAGTTAATTCTTTAAATACTTTTACAGTTTCGATGGACGATCAAAGATCAATTATTAATGGAACAATTTCGGATAATACGTCTTTGTTAGTCGGTGAACATTCTAGTTATGCAAGAAATAAGCTAAATCAATTACAAGAAAAACTTAACAATAAAACCCAAGCTCTCCAAGCTCTAAAGGCTTCTTTGAAACCGGAAAGTAAGGTATTGGGTATATTAGCCAAAGAAGTTGAGTGGCTTCAGGGTGAGAAAAGACAATTGGAAGCTCATTTAAATCACACGGAGATGTGGGCGGAACATTTAGGTCACTGGAGGGCCGATGTTCAAAGTGCAGAAGTAAATTTTCTTTTGAGCAGATTTAGTTTAAAACCATTATTTGTTATTCTTTATTTATAAATATTAATGTTTTTAATTCAGACACCCGAAAATGGCGAATCTCCCGAATTCGTTTTAGTCATCCATATGGTAGCAGATGAAGCGGATGAAACAAGTATTTCTACTGGTTGGGTTGTGTTACGAAAACTTCCAGAATTTCAAGAGCTTCACAGAAAATTAAGGCAATTGCGTCCTAATGTTAAACACATAGAACTTCCATCACAACCATTGAAATTCTTTGGAAAAATGGACAAAAATTCGCTAGAGAAAGCCAAAGCACAAATACAAAAATTTCTGAATGTAAGAGTAATTCTAAATCCTGTACTGTACATTAATCACTAAATTTCAATTAAGAATTTTAATGTTCCTTTCAGTTTGTATTGGAAGATGACCGTTTGAATCAAAGTGAAGCCTTATATGCATTTTTGAGTCCTAGTTCAGAGCGACTAAAGCAAAGTACACCGTCACCAAAGAAGTCACGATTTTCTTTATCAACGTTATTTAAATCGTACGAATTCAAAATTTATTTATTTTTAAAACAACTACTTAACTAACTTAAAAAAACTTTCGTTTTTTTTAATTTTTTAGTAGCTCTGGTAGTAGTGGGGACTCTCGAGAAAAAGATGAAGATGAAGATTTATCATTATTATTAGATGACAAAGAACCTATTCAATCTGTGACTGATGGATTTCTTGGACCAGGCAAAGACTCAATTGCCGAGCCGCTCTATGCCCTACTTGGCGAAATATTCGATTTAAGAGGTGTTTTTCGATGGTTGAGGCGATCTTTAATTACTTTCGTCCAACTTACTTATGGACATACAATTAATCGGTAAAATTTTTATTTAAAAACTTAAGATAAAAACGTAAATGATCAGTACAACATTTTGATTTCATTTTTAGACAAGTCAGAGATACTGTTGCCTGGATATTTTCTGAACCCATGCTTCATTATTACATCCAACTATTAATAACATCATGGTGGCCAAACGGACAATTAGTTACTGAAATGCCAATTCGAACTGATGAAGATAAGCTTAGAACTCGTGCGGAAGCTCGACGGCAGTTCTTAAACAACGTACCTGACGTTTTAACGAATTTAGTTGGAGCTCAAAGTGCTCAAAGAGGAGCGATAAAAGTTTTTGATGCTTTGCAAAATGTGCAACTGAACAAACAATTATTTTATGTAATTATCATACTCTTTAATATTTTTATAATTAAAACAATCGATTAACAAGTTTTTATTTTTTTTTTTCAGGATATTTTTGAGGTTGTGATGTATGAAATGTTTCCAGATTTGAAAAAGGACAGAGATTAAGTATTTTTACATCGAACTAATGGACTCTTTGAGAAGTTTAGATAAATCTTACAAAAATATGAAAAAATTGTCTTTTTAACTTTTAACTGCCAAACTGAAAAAAAGAACAAAATTTGTCAAGTGTACATTTTTTTTTCTACAAAGCTCATGGTATTTAAGGTGCTACTGAAGATTTTCAGTATTATTTTATGTCACAATAATAGCGTCAGGATAGATTTTTACTTTAAAACTAACATTTTTAAAGCATAAATATTTCAATAAAAATTCTTTATACAAGTTGAATCACAAAGGTATTCCAAGAGAAATATATGGTGTTAGATTATAGATTTATTGTTTTTTATAAAAATAAAATTTTATTTTAAATGGTGCTACTTACCAAAGAATATAAGAAGGTGCATGTACTAATTATATGAAACAGATATTTATTTCGCATAATTATATTCGCCGAATTTTCACTATTACTTTGCACAACTGTAAACAGATCTGAGATATTTTTTACAATTTACTTTTATTGTTACCTGTAGCACATTAAAGTTACATTTGCATTTAAAGATATGTATAAATGATTATTTGTAATTTGTAAGTAGCTGAAGTGCAAAATAGGATAAACATTTTTTGACAAACTTCTATACTTTATATATTTATTCTGTAACATTACCACATTCAATTTATAGTTAAAAAATTTGTAATTAATTTTCTTACCAATAAGGAAATATGTAACTCCAGGTTCGATCATCAAATTAATTGGACTTAATGTATCGATTCTGTACTATAGATTCCACTTACACTTGGTAATTTAGTTGTATGTACTTCGATAATGTAGAAATACCTTTAAAATGAAAAATTACATAAAACTATGTTATGGCATCGAATTTAATGTATCTACTGTTACAACTAAAGTGTCAAATATTGTTGTAAAAATAAATGTAAAAATATGTCATTAAGTAAAATGACAGTTCATTATAAATACACATTATAAATTAATTGAAAAATAAAAATATATGTGAATTACAATTACTTATTACTGAAATGAGCCATTAATAAAACCAACCTCGACTGCAAAAGTGGAAGTCTTGGAAAAAGAATGAAGGATTAAACAATCACACCTCTATTCCACGACGTTATTTCATTTTATTTTGGACATCGTATGAATTGCTTGTGTCCAGACGATGTACAATTATATTAAACAATCATCTAAAATTACATAATCGCAGCTCCTATACAAATATTACAATTGTCATTCCTCATTTTTTTCGTAACTAAGTGCATTCTCCTTTTTGTCACTTTTAATTAAAATAATAATTATCATCATTATATATACATTATGCATTATGCATTACCATATAATATCGTTTATACGTTTATTTACACATTTATAACGTAGACTTCTGCGTTCGTAGCTTTGGCACTGATAACAATTCAATGCAAGATCACTTACAAAATAGTCAACTCCGTAAATGGCGCAACCGCGGGAGTACACGATGGCTTCTTTTTCTTTCCGTTTAATTTTCATGAAGAGCGTTAGTCAGCAATCATCGTTTTACTTTTAGTGTCGAATTAAAATTTCTTTCAAAATAACTTTAAACGCCACTCAAAATGTATCGCTTGCGCAATTTTTTTTATGAATAGCATATAGATATTTCCTTCTTTACTTTTAGGTATGCTTTTCTTTAAAGTATAGGTATTAGAAATTTCGATAAAACTTCCTTATTAATAGTTAAAAATGAATGGACGACCCGCGGCTGGGCAATCTTTTGTATTAAGGAAGTCCAGCACCTTTTCAATATTATATCATTTAATTTTCTTACGCCGATACTGCTGTCGCGCAGGCTTTAAGAAATAGTTTGAGAAAGTATTATGTAATTTTATGAACGTTTTCTATTAAAAATGTCATATCAGTGTGTCAAACTGGCCGTAAGCCTGATTTAAACTTGATTTATACTTACTTATTCAAGGTAGATTTCAACTTTAATCAAAAGTGCTCAAAATGAATTCAATTTTATATTTTTAATATTCTGTTATAAAATAGTATGTATGGGCGTAAAATAATTAAACGTTATTCAATTATTCGAGCCTTAATTTAAGTAACAGATATATTAACTGAGACACCAAATATTCATAATTTCTTAATTGTATACGTACGCATGCTACTAAAAGCATCGGAGTGCAATCGTTGCCGTAGCACAAAATCTTCCATTTTTTTTTTATCAATATATTTATTTATCGTAATCAACTACATGTTCTATTCTGAATCGCCTCGGATGGGGCGTCGATGATAATAATACACTGTATACCATAACAAAAAAGCGCCTCATTACAACGAAGTCAGGAACCTCTTAAACTTACGCATCGACGTTTATACTATGAAGAATATCGCATATTTCTTTATATAATGAAAATTACGACTATGTGAGTATCGATTAGTGTTTCTTTTGTACCATCGAGACGTCAGAGCATTGAATCGGCGCAAAGAGCGGCCTCCGCGCGATTTACTCATTACACCATATTATCATTTAGATCAGTTGTGTTATTTTATTGTTAACGGTAGAAATTCGACACCTTTTCGATGGACTATTGACTCGTTGACTTCCATTACATTTCTCCGTTAATTTGATGTATTTTCTTTTAATTTTCATCGCAGTCGACAAAAATTGGAGCTTTGCTTTATTCAAAAAGAAGAAAAATTGGCGTTCATACATTTGCACGTTTTTTACACAGCCATATTTCAATGTTTTTTTTTTCTTATTCTTACCAATTTTTTCTTTTCCTTGTAATCCATTAAAACTTTACACTAACTTGAAGACTTGGCTTCACTGTAAAATCTGAAACTACCGTTATTTTGCTAATTTTCTCGTTTATTTTTAAATTAAACAATTAAAAAATTGATTTATTTTCTCTTACTTAGAGCTGAGAACGTGGATCAACGTCAATCTAAAGTAACATGCAATATATGTGAACCATTTTTTTCTTCTCTTGCGTCAAGTAATCATTCAAGTCTTGTAAGTGATTTTATTGTAAATTTTTTCCGCCTCGAGGAAAAGTTGCTCGTCCCGGACGATGTGAGCACGAAAAAGTAGCAGTCTCAACTTTTGTTATATCAACGAAGTTTTCACGTAAGTTTGCAATTCGTAGCAGGTGATAAAAAATTTACAATAAAAATATGATACGGCGGTATAGACGATTATTTACGAAGTTTTTTTTTAAAAATCATTATTACACTTTTATAATCCTTTAGTGCGATCGGAGTTTATATCGAGGACAGAATTTGGTTTCGAAGACTTCGCTTTTATAAGCTTATAATTTTTTTTTTATACATATACTTTTAAAAAAGGGGTCGATTTTCGCCGTGCACAAATATCCTCGGATTATACTATTTAAAGTTTCATTCATTCTTAACTATGTGATAACCAGACCTCGGTAAAACGTCGACTCATTAGGAAAACAACGGTATTATGTATGTAGATAATGACAATATTAAAATAACACTAGCGTACAGATTTACTTGTCTTATTATTTTTTTTTTAAATCACTTTTAATCTGTTTATCTTTTTTCCATTCTTTTCTCATCGGTTAAAAGTCAATCGTCGGCGTAAATCTCACTTTTTTCATCGATTTACGCCGCATTCGTTATCTCGGACGCTTTTTGTGTAGAAAATACCCCACCTCGCAGTCGATCCTACCGTAAAAAAATAAAAGTCATTGTCTCGTTTTTTCCTTGTCGTAATAAGATCGATGCATTTCCGACGGATTCGATCAGCGACTAATTTTTTTCCATCCCGTTTTGCTTGATCGTCTGTATGCTTTTTATCAGTAACTTTTATTCTCATTTTTTTGTTATCATTAATTTATATTTTTTTCTTAGAAGTCGGGTTCTGTCGCCGTCCTAGACCAGCTGGGACGCGAGCTGGAGCCGCATTCGAGTAACGCGAAACTTGCAGTTGCGTTTCGTATTCGTCGATTTTCATTATTAAAAAAGTGGAATAGTAATAGTTTCGAATCGAGAAAAATTTACAGAGCTGATATATTGTTTAAAGTAATTGTAAAGAGATGGAGAGAGATACAAGGTACTATAAAATTTTAATTCAATTTTTTTTCTTTAGAAATTTATCAAATACTCAGGGAATATAATAAAATACGTGCAATTTGGATGCGAAATTATTTTCTTACTTTTATAATACGTTTTTCATTTAAGAAATATTATTAAAAATTTCGAATACAAAAAATATTAGTTTATGACGACGCGTTTTATGCTTTTACATTCGTGACATAATTATAAACTTTATGAATACCGTATTAAATCTACACATTTAGCAAAATAATTGTTTAGCACCAATAGTTAGAAATTATTACTATAACGTATACAAGCGGATTTCAGTTATTAAAGGTAATTGTGCAGCTTTTGGATATTTCGTTTCACGATGGTAGTTTCGATGGAAATTTAGCGCAAACTCGCATTTCTTAAATGCACGTCGGAAACAAAGCTTCCAAAAGTTACGCTATGATTTTGCCTTTAACAGCCTAAAATCCACGGGAACGCAAGTGACAAAATATTGAAAACTATAAATTTTCTTTACGCTATTTTTAAGCAATGTATAGTTTTTACAGTATAAAATTATGCTTATTGTTTAGGAAAAATAAACTAATATTATTATAGTAGTTCTGCAATGGTTTCTTAAAAAATATTTTCAATCATTATGAAATTTAATTATTGTTAGAAATGAATTTACTAACTGTAAGTTTTTTTAATTATCTATAAATCGTAAAGACTGGACTCTTATTTATAAAATCATACTGAAAATAATTTCCGTGTACAAATTACAACAGTCTCGCAAAATTCAATAAAACCAGCTGTAGAACACTTGCCGACTTATTATTGAATTTTACGAAACATTTATTGTTTAGATACTACAGAAATTTTAATGAAATGTCAAAATTATTTAGAAAGAGCCGGTAATTTCACCCTTTTTAGAATCCACCTTAACTATAGCTTGCACATGCAAATATGTAAAATAAATTATTACTGTCAATTACGATAGTAACATAATTTGAGATCCATGGAAAATATATATTTTTATATCGTATTATATACAGTCAGGTCAATGAAAGCCTTACAAAAAAAAAAAAAAAAAATAGTTCGCTAAAACTGGAAATTTGCGATCACAATGTTTATGCGACACGTTTTTCATTGTTCTTCGCTTAATTCGTCTCAAATGCAGAAATTCGAAAACACTTTTTAAAATAAAAAATGGAAGTCCACAGGTACTCAACTACCTCTTTTTTTTTACAAAAAAAATAAAAACATCATCAAACCGCCCTAACGAAACGAACGGAAATAAAGTTTGACACATAAATAAAAGAATCGATACACCGAAGTCAAAAAAAAGCTCCTACGAGAGTAGAAGCGCGTCACGTTCGGCCATAAAGGAGCAGCGCGAGCTTGCGCGCCCGTCGAGTTTGAAAAAGCTCTGGGGGCTAATAGCAAGTGCGTTTAAAAACGTGACGGTAACGCGCGGGCCGCTGCGTAAAGCGCGAGCTCTCACATGTGGAGGAGACAGATGCGCTCGCTCGTGGGCGGCGTGTCTCAGACAATCGGCCGGGGCTTGGGCCCGGCGACGATCGAGGGCTCCAGGCGCTGCACGCTGACGCGCGTCACCGCAGGCGGCGAGGACTCCATGGGCGTCACCGAGGCCGCCCGGCTGCTGCTCGGCGTCGCCGACGGCGGTATCAGCGACACTACCTCCGGGCTTGACGGTTGCCCGTTGTCCTCGTACACTCGCTCCTACAACGTATACACATCCAGCAGACCATATTATTTCTCTCTTTCTCTTCCTCTCTCTTTTCTCTGTAAATGTGAACAAGTGAAATACATTTATACGTGCGCTTGTTTAATGTCGAATCGAATGATTATAGTTAACGACCTTCGACGAGGAATAAGTGAATATTCACTTTTTCATATTTACAGAGTTTTTTTTTCATTTTTACTTACACGCTCTACGCATGTACACCCCCTCCTCGCGCATTTATTACTTAATTTTTTTCGCTTTTATGATTTGTTCGATTCTGCTTTTTGACACAAACGACGGATACTATTTTTGTAATACATTCTTTTTTTTTTTTTTTTTTTTTGTTACGTTTTGATAGTTATTTTTGGCTCTTTTTATTTGGCGGTGTTTTTTCTTTTCTTTTTGGCTTGTAGGAGAGGAACTTCTTTTTAGATTAACGATGTATTGAGCAAGTCGTTGCTGGAGAGATGCATTACTTTTGTCAGTTCAGTTTTCTTTAACGACATGCGCTTTTTTGTGTAATACAAGGTACCTTTGGAAGTACAGCAGGTACTCGTGCAGTTTAGGAATCGAGGAACTTCACAAATACAGATATTCGGAAAAATACATTTTCTTGATTAATACTGTTTTCTTTTTGTTGCTTCTATTCGTCGCGTTATTATTTTCATTTGAATGTAACAATTGAAAAATGAAAATACACCCGACTGAAATGTTTCGAACAAAATGTACTATTTGTAACTAACAGTTCTACGCAGTCTCATAATCTTAGCTTTAAAGTTTAACATCTCCTTTGAATACAAATAATTTACTATTTCAATTCTCTCTATTAAACATTAATTTTCTTTTTTTTTTCTTTCGGTCGACTACGTAAGCAAAAATCACTAACAAATATGCGGTATAAGAACCAAAAGTCTTCTGTTCTCTAAATTTCTTGCATCGTAAAACTCATGATATTGTCGAATAATTAAATTGTCCATTTATGTTAATAATCTTTTTGTATTTTTTTTTTCTTATCTCTTACTGCTCGTGACAACATCTTTAGTTCTAACGCGATCAAAGTGCTCCACTCGATATCAGTCTTTTCTCTTTATTTTAATTTCAAAATACGGTATTCTTAAATGTTATTATAAAATATAATTCGTTTTTCTTTCATTGTGTTTAAGGAAAAAATATAATCGAAAAAATGTTATCGTTAAAAAAAAATTATACAAAATAATACAGCCGGCAGTGTAAAGATTTACCGTACTGTTCAATAACTTTTCGTATAAATAAATGTTAACTAATTATTATTATTTTTTACAACGTCAAGTAATTACTATACAATTCCCCGGTAAATTTTCCACAGAATCGCCTATAGTCTTTAAATGACATATAAATTTTGTACTAGCATTCGTGAAAATTAGTCTTCTTAACTCAAATATCACCGTCAGTCAAGTGAAATGTCTAAACCAAATAAAAAAAAAAAAAACTCAACGCGAAGCTAAAAATACATCATCCCATCGTTCGGTAATACTGAATTGGCTTCGTAAAAAAAATTATTATCTCCGATTCTGTGTAACACGAGCGCCGTTGCACACGTCGAGGGAGCAGCCTTTGATCGCGCGGCTCGCGCAGCCTACAATAAAAAGTCGCCCTAAGCGTATTATCATTATATCATCGAGTCGAGAGGTCGATCTCTGTATTAGGAAGGGTAGACCGGGCGCTCGGCGGCGCGTCGCTCGGGTGGCGTCGGCGACGACGAGGACAACAGGCACTAGGTAGTCTCGGTCTCGTTCATCTGGATGAAGTGGAGCGGCAGGTGCTGGAGCTTGATCGGGCACTCGAGGCTCGCGTCGCCGGCGGCCCCGCCGGACCCACTTCCGTCGCCGCTATTTCCGCTGGCCCGGGCTCGCTGCGCGTCGTCGTCGTCGTCGGCGCAGCGGGGACGCGCGGGTGGTTGGATTTTTTTTTTGCGTGCACGTGAGGCGAGATTCGTGTGGTTGTTGTGGTCGTGGTTTTGGTTATGGTGGTTGTGGTATTGGTGGTGGCGGTGGCGGTGGCGGTGGTGGTGAACATGTGCATGTGTTGATGGTCGTGGGGATTCGATTCGAACGAAAACAAATAAAACAGAAAAAATACGATGCCGGATTATGCTCTGCTCGTTTGGACATTTTTTTTGTTTGCTTTTTAGGCGCACATGGTCCTACGCATATATTTGCATACGGTTCTGGATTACTATCGATTAAATTAATCTGCGACAATGTTGAATGGTGTAAATGTCGTTCATGAATCTACAGGCTTAATGTGATAAGTTTTTAGTCTTTTCTTTTTATTTATTTATTTTTTTTTTCATTGTTATACAATAAAAAATTTTAATAAACGTTTACTACGTTATTACTGTAAACCATATGCATATACATTACATACAAGTTGACAACATTAGAGCATGCAACACGCACATTTAAAAAGAGCCTTTTTTTATGTCAACTATAGTTAGTTTTTCTGATACTTTTTTACCATTTTTTTTTTCTTTTTGGAAAGTGGATGCTCCTATTTCAAATTTTAATTGGGCATCCTCTATCCAGATTGAAAACGATTAACACAGCACACAAAGCCACAGAAATATTATTAATAAGAGACAATAATTTTAGAAGCATTATTTTTTTAAATGTTATTATTTCAAAGTAAATAACTTTTTTTCATACCCCCGGCAAAAGTGCCTATTTCTATCCCGGCGTGGGAATGAAAAATTGGCAATTTCAGCATGGGCATGTAAAAAAATCGTATAACTACGGAAAAAAGAAAGAATGCCGCAAAATCCCATGCCTCCGAGCCAGAGACGAGGGTGACAATTTCCATGCAAATTGCAACCAGTCTTTCTTTATTTCCCTAAGTAGCATAATATACTATAAAATTATATCGCAAATAAAAATTATAACTATAAAATCTGCATAATCAATATTTAATAAATATTATTTATAATTTAACACTGTAAAATAATTTCCTTAATTTCTCCAAATCTATATTAAAATCTATTTTAAAGGAGAAGTATTTTCAACGATTTTGGTGTGCGCCTACATAAGGAAAAGCACTGTTTTATATAGAGATTTTATTTTATAAAAAAAATCGATTTATAGACCAATGAACCGGGTTTGGTGCATGTCAGATTGCATATGAAATGCCCGAATCAATATTATACTTACACTTTTTTAGTGCAAAGTTTAAAATACAAATTTTAAAATCAAAGATTTTCTGGGTGTTCTTACCAAAGCTATAATTGATTCATTAATCAAATAAATTCTTGCTTTTTCATTAAAATCTTTTCAATTATAGATACGCAGATTTACAGTCTTGTATTAAGCAAACTAAAACGTAAAAAAAAAACAAATGCAGCTTATAATTATGTTTACTTTACATTTCTAAGTTTAAATATCTTTCCACTCATATTGAAATTAAACATCAACATATTTTCTGAAAATATCAATAAAAAAATCCCTATCATAATTTAAAAATATAAAGTAAACCTTTTAACAAACAAAAGAACACTTAAACTTTGAAAAAAAATGAAGTCAGCCTTTCACTATACCTGAGACTTATCGTATTTAAGCCTCTTCCAAATGAATCCTTTTTTGTCCTGAGGCTGCTGGTTCGTGGGCGTGGCAACTTCACCACCCGCGGATGCATTGTAGTTGGGGTTCGAGAAGGTGAGGACATTCCTGCGGTTGTTGTACAGGTACTCGTCGCGCTTATTCTTGCGCGGGCACTGCAGGTAGATAATAACGATGATGATGCCGACGGTGATGATCAGCAGGATCACAGTCGTCGTGATCATCGTACGTAGACTTATCGACTCGCCGCTCGTATGGTACAATTCGTCCAGTTTTCCCTCGCCTTGCTCATGACCGCCGTTAGGGCTCCTTGGTGTCGGGGGCAAATCCTCGTCATCGATGTTGTCGTAACTCGGGTCGTTTTCCGTTCCCGGTTTACGCAGCGGCATCCACTTTCTTGGCACTGTTCAAATTTCAACATTATTTTGTGTTTGTAAATGGTCAAGCACACGTAAGCTTTATAAAAATATTTTTAAAGGGCGTAGCTGTACAGCACTTGAATTGGTTTGAAAAGATTACGAAATTATATTGCGAGGATTTAATAAACTTACCAGTAGAGCACGGCCTAGAATCAGGTTTGTCTGGGCATCCGCAGGTGTAATTTTTTCTCGTGAAGAAACACAAATGGGAGCAGCCTCCATTTTCCATGGCACAAGGTGTCCAGCCTGTTTGCCGCTCGGCCGAAATAGTCCGGATCTCATTCGTTCCGTCAAGAGCGATGCGTATCTTATTACGATTCTTCCCCGTACGCTTGTCTGCCTTTTCTATCACCTTTTTAAACCAGTCACCCCAGTATATGTTGTTTCCGTACTAAAACAACATTTACCGTTACTCGCTTTTATATACATTTAAAATACAAATACAACTTATTATAATTTAATCGCTTTACTTAAATTTTTTTAATAAACTGCGAAAATTCCTACCTGCGTTAAGCCAAAGGCACTAACAGCCTCGGGTACGAGGGCGACTCTGTATCTTCCGTGTAAATCCGAGACCTCGATGCGGTCTTTGAGCGCGTCGGCCCAGTAGAGCTTCCTGCCGGCATAATCGATTGAAAGCCCGTTGGGTAGACTGAGATCTGTCGAGACAATGGTCTTGCGATTACTGCCGTCCAAGTTGGCCCGCTCGATTTTCGGATGATCGCCCCACTCAGTCCAATAAAGGTAGCCTTCCTTAGGGAACAAAGCGAGCGAGCGTGGCTCCTTTAGATTCTTGATTAGTTGCTTGCGACCGCTGCCGTCCAGTCTGGCGACTTCAATCATCGGTGTCTTCATGTCCGTCCAGTAGATATTATTCGCAATCCAATCCACCGCCAGGCGGAACGGTGCCGACACGTTCTGACCCGAAATCAACATTTTCACGTCTTTGAAGTTGCGCATGTTGATGACGCTATGAATCAAGAGAAAAATGAATTACCAGTGAAATATAAGATATTCGTTACTTTTGTAAAAAAAAAATTCTTAAGATTTTCGCAGAACTGTGTCTTCAGAACAATTTTATATAATAGTTAGATTTGGCGCTCACTTTATAGCGTTGATATCCGTGTAGAAAAGGACTTGCTTCTCCCAATGAAAGTCGACGGAGAAGGCATTTTGAATGTGTTTAATCGGTAGCGGTACTTCCCACATTTCCGGAGTGTCGAGAGACATTCTGACCAGTGATTTTCTAGTTGCCAGCAACAAGAAATTCGTTGGGGTGCGATTGCAAGTCTTTTTGTCCTCGTTTATTATTATTCCAGTGGGACAGGCGCAACTGTATCCATTGGGATTTCGTAAACACAAGTGAGAGCAGCCACCGTTGTCCGTCCCGCAAGCATTTTCTGGTCGAACTTGCTCTTTCTGAAATAATTATAATATACAAGATATAAGATTTAAGATGTAAGAGATAAGATCCAAGTATATGAAAGATTTTATTTTAGACACATTGAGAAAATAAACAAAGAAGGAGCGCTAGTAGAAGTGAACTTCTACTTAATGGGAAAAGAAAAAATAAAACTCCCAATTCTTTCATTCGACTCGTTAACACGCGTGGTTTTGAAAGATTAAAGACCGCCTAACGATTACTATTAAAGCTTACGTCAGAATAACGAAGATCCATGATTCCCTCGAGTTTGTTAAGTACGGTCTTGCGATTGCTGCCGTCGCTCTTTTTTGCCCTCAACAGTGCCTTCTCGAGCCAATCGCTCCAATAGATAAAATCGCCAACGACAGCTAGTCCGTAGGGATGTTCAGCTTTTTCAATGATAACTCGTCTGTTCTGCCCGAGTAGATCTGCACTCTCGATGACCTTCTTATGCGCGTCGTTCCAGTAGATACGGTCAGAAAAGATGTCGATGGAGAGGCCGTTCGGCCAGGTCAGACCTTCCGTAACAACGGCCGTGCGGTGCTCTCCGTCCATGTCAGCGCGCTCAATGCGCGCATTGTGACCCCAGTCCGACCAGTAAATCAAACCTGCCGGATAGTGCAATGCAATTGCGCGGGGACTATCCAGACCGGACCACACCAGAACCTTGCGATTCCTACCGTCGAGTTCACTCACTTCGATGCTGTTCAGCCCAACGTCTGTCCAGTAAAGCTGGAAAAAGTGTCATGATGGTTATTTTGTCTGTTGTAATTAATAAAAATAAAAGTAGTTTTTTCTTAGTCGTTGATATTCAAGGAAAAAAAAGCGCCAAAGTACCTTTCTACCGACTGAATCTACAACTAAACTGTCGACAGTATCGATACAGCCATCGATCACAGTTTCTTCGGATGCGGTGTGATTTATTAAGCGTGGAGCATACGACACCATTGCTCTTTTTATCACTTTGGAGAAAAGTCCAGGATCTGTCCAGTAAATGTAACCAGTTTGCAAATCGTAGTCTGCTCCGCTAACGTTTTTCATGAACTCAATAGGCCACACTGTATCGGCCGTATAGTTTGTGTCCAGTGAAAGGATACGAATATCTATACGGTGGGATATGAGAAGAAACTTGGTGGGCATGTCTGGGCATGATTTTCCATCGGGCTGGTAATTTTGTATACGTGTTAAATAATATATTGAAAATAATGAAGAATTTATTTATACTTTTAAATTTCTTAATGCTTACCCCCATAAGCAAGCCAGTGGGACAAACGCACTTGTAACGTTTAGGACCTGGTGATAGTAAACAAATGTGCGAACATTTTTTATTCAGGCATGCATTTGGAATGTTATCGGTTTCCTTGTGAAAAGCGGATAGGTCCATTAATCCTGAGATGCCGGAACGGATGGCCTTCACATTTTTTCCAGTATTTTTATCGGCTCGGTGAATGCTTGATGTGTTCCAGTCGGTCCAGTAAATATTATTTTTTAATATAGTCAAGCCAAACGGATGTTTAGCATCAGCTACAAATCATAATATGTGAGAGTTCAGAGTGTATATTCATTTTGGTATACAAATATTTGTTTACAAATTAATGGACTTACGATCGGCAACAATGATATTTCTATTTTTTCCATCAAGATCGGAATACTCGATTTTGCCAGTGCTACCGTCAGCCCAATATAATCGCTTTTTTGGACTGTAATCAATAGCTAAGCCATTAGGCCACGTAAGATTTGAATCGATCAGTACCCTTCTGTTTGATCCGTCCATTCCTGCTATTTCAATCTTTGGATGCGAACCCCAGTCGCTCCAGTACATGTTAGCTGCAGAATTAAACAATTCAAATGTAATATTACACGTTCATAAAATAAAAGATTTTAGACTATTATAAAATTTAAATACGTACAAGAGAAAAGATCTAAAACAATGTCCCTTGGTCTTTCAATTCCTTCATATATCAACAAGACTCTCATATTTCCATTATAATCGGAGCATTCAATGCGATTTGTGCCAGCATCAGTCCAATACAATTTTTTCGTTAACCAATCAACTGCTAGACCAGCAGGAGATTCTGTAAAATAACGATTACTTCAGTATACGAAATCCACTTAGCATGTCTTAAAGAATATAATAAAAAGTTAATTACCAAGATTGTGATATATAATGGTTTTTTGATTGGATCCATCCAATTTAGCACTAGAAATGGTATTAGCCTCGACGTCTGACCAGAAAATGATGTTCTCCTTTGCATTGCAGGTGAGAGCTACCGCACTCTCAATGTTATCCACTGGTATGACAACATCCAAGGCCTTAGGTGACTGATCTAAACTGATCAACCTTAGGTCCTTCTTCCTAGCGAAAACTAGAAGATTATCGGGGTCAGTGTCGCAAGTCTTTCCGTCCTTATTGATCTTCTGACCAACTGGGCAAACGCAACTGTAGCCCATGTTGTTAGGTAGACACAAGTGCGAACACTCGCCGTTGTTCTCGTCACAATGGTTCGGATAATCAGGCTGGCGCTGCGGATGGTAGCTGTGCAAATCCATCGGATAATGTAAACCGGAATGGATCATCTTAAAATTGCGACCGGTATGCTTGTTCGCCAGAGAGATACTCTTGAATCGCCAATCGGTCCAGTAGACGGAATCCTCAAATACCGTGATGGCAAAGGGATGGTGCAAGCCGCGGCTTACGACCTTCTTCCGGTCGCCACCGTCCATATTTGATGATTCGATTACACGGTGCTTCGCGTCAATCCAGTAGATGCGATTACTCGGGTAATCTATCGTCAAACCATTGGGCCAGTGAATGGCCTCGGTGATCAGCGCAGTGCGCAACGAACCGTCCATGTTTGCGCGTTCGATTTTCGGATTCGGTCCTGAGTAAAAATAAAATTGGTACTTGAAACGAGACTGACCTCTCTTTATTTTTTAAGCAAAATTGTAATAAATAAATTACCCCAATCGGTCCAGTAGACATAGCCAAGGTGCGGATGGACCGCAATTGCTCGAGGTTTTTCAATATCACTGGACGCTATTACGTGACGTAATCGCCGCTCGAGTGTTATCACTTCTACGCGTCTAGTGCCAGAATCCGTCCAAAATAAGAGATTGTGTATCCAATCTACAGCGATTCCACCAGGACTTTCCAATCCCCAACGAATGAAATCTGTAATATAATGAATGAAATCTTTACATTTCATTGCTCTTTTGATTATTGTTGTGCTTATAAAAATAAACATACCTTCTGTTTCAGTTCGGTTGATTTGTACTTTACGAATGACATCCATTGAAATATCAGACCAAAAAAGAAGTCCTTTCTTGTAATGATAATCCAAAGCAATGGCATTTTGTAATCCTTTAAGAACAGACGTATATTTTGGTCCAATAATACTGACCTAAACAGATATTAATTATTAAGTAAAATTTCACGACATGATAGGCATTATCAAATTTATTTGATCTTTGAACAAATTTCTTCATGTACCTGCCGAATGTCAACTCTGTTAGCAAGTAGCAGTGTTGGATTAACACCTATAGCTTTACAAGATCTCAAGTCAGGTCCCAAAACGTAGCCTTTTTCGCAATCGCAGTTGAATGAACCCTTTGTATTTATACACTTTTGACTGCATACTGGATCCTTCAAACATAAAAATTTGATTAAAATTTATTTTTTGCTCTGCGTTTAAGTTTGCTAAAACATACTTTTTTGAATTCACATTCGTTAATGTCTTCACACGTTACATTGTCCTTTTCAAGAAAATAACCAGTATTGCAAGCACAAGCTCTTTGATTGTCACTGGTAAGTACGCACATATGATTACACTTGTCAGCATCAGTGCAGGCCACTCTCTGTGGACAGTTCTCCTCATCTGCAAAGGTTGCATTTTTAAACCATTAAATTTACACTGCAATTATCCTCAAATATATTCATTTCATCCGAAAATAAGATGTTCGTAATTTAGAGTACACATGAATTCAACATACCATCTTTTTCAGGGCAATCAGGCTCTCCGTCACAGACGTGCTTGGAGTTGATGCACTCTATCTGAGGCCTGTGCAAGAAACCATGCCAAAGAGAAGTGTACGTTGTTGGTTTAGTACCATTTGAACGACACATGTACTGCGTGAGCTCGCATCCCACATGACAATTTGTTTCCTCTTCGCCGTGTGCACAGTCCGGCACACCATCGCATACCCACGATTGCTGTAATCGTCAACGATGGAAATGTTCAAACGACTTCAAAAGGATTTCGTTACGATACAGAATAGACAACGGAAAAAGACTTACGGGGATGCAAACACCAGAGTAGCATACATAATCATCTTTGGATGAGCAACTCTTGTTGGAGTACTGGCAGTTCTGTTCGTCCTCTCCATCCTTGCAGTCGTTCTCCCTGTCGCATACCCATTTCTTGTTTATGCAGCTTCCGCTTGGACATCTGAAACATTTATAGCTTGTACCTATTAAATATGTTTAAAAATAAAAAAAAAAAACTAGATTTACTAAAGTATCACGCAAATTGCAAATCTTGCCCAACGACTGGTCAACGCTTGGTGAATACTGGTGATATTTTCCACGAGGCATGCGCATTGCAAATCCGAGCCAACCGCAATTTGATTGGTTAATAACAAAGTATCGGATTAAGGGGCGCAAAAATTTAAAAAGTTTTAATATGAATGTAAATAATATATTTCCAGCTGATTTAGCAGAGAGTTTGATGTCTTCGTAAAACTATTAATAAAATAAAAATAAAAAGTAAATGTTTTAAAAATAATATACTCCATAGAGAGAAATATATTTAAAAAAGTTTATGTTACATACTGTTTCATCAAGTGTTTTAATTGGGCAATTTTTTTCACAAAACGCAAGTGCTTAAACTAAAACAAATAAGGATTGTAGTTAAATAACACGTTGCAATAAAAATGCCTCAAGAAATGAGAATATTAATTTCAATTAATTGAAAGTATTACTTGAATTCATAATTTAGAAAATTTATACTATTTTATCAAGTTTTTTAAAGTATAAATTATTTATTTCACGAAATGCATGATTAAAACACATAAAAATTAGAGTTGAATAATATAATGAAATAAAAATACATTGAGATCAAAATGAGAATAAAATTAAATTAATTGAAAGTCTTACTTGAATTCATCAGTGCGGCAACTGGTTTCGCCGGAAACTGGACAATTTTCCTCGTCGCTTCCATCGCCGCAATCGTCGTGTCCGTCGCACCTGTACGTCAACGAAATGCATCTCGGGTAATTGCATTGAAATTGATATTCCTTGCACTGCACTTCTACGACATCTAAAATCCAAGAACGTTAAAAATTATCATAATGCGGATTCCTATAATTAAAATAAATGATTCGTCATTGTCAAAAATTTAATTCAATTATATTTAAGTACCGCATTTAAGTTCGTCCGATCCATCAGCGCAGTTCCTCTCTCCGTTGCATCGAAGGTAATCCCAAATGCACGTGCCATCCAGGCATATAAAGTCAGTATCATAGCACGTCCTGTTAAATAATTTTTTTTAGTCAGTATCGTAGCAAGTCCTGTTGAATAATTTTTTGTTTCGTTGAGTACTCTCTCATTATCATTAAATTACAATAATTATTATAGTAAATACTTCCTTTATCATCACAACAAGAATTATTGTTAATTAAAATTAATTAAAGTCAATGAGGATGTACGATATAGATTTTTAATTTTTAATTCTATTAGTAATAAATATAGAAAATACGCACAATAATAAAAAAATTATAGCTTCTTTAAAAAATCACACGATCCTTCGTACCCCGATAATCTCTCCTCTTTATAAAAATACGTTAAAAAAAAGAAGTCGAGTGACCCTTCAAAAAGCTTCTCTTACACACAGTCATTCATCATCCCCGCGCGGTATGGTTCAGTGAGGGAAAGATTTCGCTCGGCCCCCCCTTTCCCCTATAGCGATTTGACTCGAGCGAGAAATTACCCTCCATCGCCCCCCTTTGATCCGATCGGAAAAGCACGAGGAGGGACTACAGGGCCGGTCTAATTTACACCGCTTTCCGCGGATGTGCGCAATTATCGCGTTCCTCGTTTCGCCCCCCTTCGAACCTCGTTTCGCTGCATTCGACCTGGAGTTTCCCACTCGCAGATGTTTTAGTCGCGTGTCACCTACTCCGAGTGTATACGAAGAGGGGGACGACGGCGGAGGAAGGGGAGTGGAGAGCCCTAAGCATTGTTTTGACGCGTACAAGCGGATGTACTTGTAATTTGAGCTGTAAGATGTTTGAAATATATATTTCTTTCTCTTTTATATTTTTCCAGGGGCGATGGTTTTTATTTAAAAAAAAAAAAAAAAGAAAAATATACTGATAAAATTGCGATATATTTTCTTAATTATCGCTTAATTTAAATTATCTCTTAAAAATTACGACTGTTTTTTACTATGAGATTCTGATAAATATATTCTACATTGTGCAAAAAAATTACTGTATATAAATAAGTGATTCTCTTCCGTTAATTAATAAAATGAAATAAAATAAAATATAATTACTTTTAGAATTTGTTAAAAAGGTGTATATATTATTCAAACCGTGTCTTATCATACTTATTAAAATTTTTTTTATTCATTTATGAAAAAAAGTATACTATTTTTTACAAATAATTAAAAAAAAATGTAGATAGTTATTGCAGTAATAAAAGTCTACACTAAACATGATTAAACATTAATCATATGTCATTCGAAGTCTTCGATGCAATACTTAAAAAAAAGGAAACTGAATACAAAAAAAAATCTTTTTTGTGCAACGTACGTAGATTTATTTTTATTAACTTTCAAGAGACGACCGAAGCCGTGGACTCTCTGACGAGTGGGGAAAGAGTCGTAAATTTCAGCCCCTGCAGCGAGGGTGCATCCAAAGCGAACGCATAGGACTTCGAGCGGTGATTTAACAAAGCGCAGCAACTTCACGCACACTTTTTGTTCGCCCATACCGCAGATGCGCAACTGCGCTAATAAGAATAACTCGGGTCATTGACTCTACATTTTCCGCGTCTGTTCCTAACACACTTAAGGCTTCTATTCTCCATTTCCGTTATTTCTTTCAATTTTTACATCTTTTTAAATGTAAGAAAATTGAATAGTACATGCTTGTATTATAAAACCAAATAATATACATCATGTAATTTCTTTAATTACCGAGTATTAAGTAGTAATTACTGAGATTTTCAAACACGATCCTTTAAAAACATATGTATCAAAAATACTAAAATATTAAATTGATAAAAAAAAAAGGGAGCAAAATTTTGGTCGAAATAAATTAGTCCTATTACTTAATTGTATGCCCGGCGAGCAATAAATTCCCTTTACGAGAAAACTTATCAGCAGAATATCAAAGGGCTATTTCAAATCCGAGAGTTTTAAAACTCCGTCGTTAATGCCGACTGACTTTAAGCACGCGAGCAGCTTTTATAGTCACACACTTCCCAAGTACGGGGCGCAGTAATTGTCTGAAATCTTTTCCGTGTACACACACAGTGCTTGTACAAGCTCGGCTTTTTTATTGTCCAGCGCGGCTGCCGCGACCTTCTTCCAGCTCCGGGGTAAAAAAAAAAAAAAAAAATAGAAAATCGATTGCAAGTCACGATTAGCACGAGCCCCATTGCGATAAGGTCGGTGTAATTGCGAGTTTACAACTCGAGTGTAAACCTCGGGTGTAAGAGCTGCAACGCGCGTGTGGCATAGGGAACCCGCAATATTGCCAAGAATTCGATGAGCGAGTCTGCGGTATATCGGACGTGGTACGGTACCGTGCGAAATGAAGTCCCAGTTAATATGCTGGATGTACGCGATATATGAGCAAGTTATATTCATGTTTGTCCTCCTATTTGCACTGAGAGAAAAATTTGGTAATTTTAAATAAATATTTCGTTGAATAGTACTTTGTTAAATATTTCTTTAAATTAAGTAATTATTATTTTGAAACAAATAAATTCAATTAGAAACAAATAAATTCATTTAATTCCAAAGAAATATTTAGTTGATTTAAAGAAATATTTAATAAGTACTATTCAACGAAATATTTATTTAAAATTACCAAATTTTTTTTCAGTGTGGGTATGTTGAAATAATTGTATGTTAAATTTTACCGATTCTTATTTATGTTAGATAAATTTGATAAGCCTGAAGTATACAGTGTTTAAATAAATGCAAATTTGATATAATTACATTATTTATTTCACAAACAATCGGCTTACTTTAATATATTTTGTTTGTATTATTTTTTAAATTTATGTAAAATAAATCAATTAATAAGTAAATGAATAAACAACAAATAACGTTACCAAAGAAATAATAAATTATTTAAGTTAATTAGTACGATTCCAGTTACGTCTTCGTCCAAATAATTTTGATTGATATCAAGATGGAACTATAATGGTTATTCAATTAGGATCAAAGCAATATACGCCGTTTACTTCATTAGGCGGTTAATCAAAATGTAGATGCGAGTAAACAAAAATTACTGGATCCGTTAATTAAACGCGCGCTTAAAGGACAATTTAACTTCGATCAGTCACGACCATCCCAATGTGACGAGTAATTTAAACTTCCTAATTCAATTCAACGTAATTGTAACTCCTATTACCAAAGTGAACTGGAATAAGCATTTTAGAAGTAACAGTCTATACCCTCGGACAATCTGCATCTGAACGATGACGACTGTATACTCCCACGCGATTTTCATCATACCTGCCGGAACCATCAAAGCCGTTCAGATTATTACATCGAAACGAGCAAATCATACACGCGGCATAGAATCGCCCCCTGCACGGGAAATTTCACGAAAAGCTATTTCGGTGCTGCATTGGACGTCAAAAGCACGTATTTGTGTCGCGTGGGGTAGGCGACTGGCGCGGACGCTGTGTAAGTAGGCTGGGAAGCGGGAGAATAGGGATCAATCATCTATCCCTTGAAAAATATGGGATGAGGGAGAGGCAGATATGCAGAGGGTAAAAATCATCGTAAGCGATATTTAATGCTCGTTAGATGCGCGTATTTATTATAGCTTTGGTCGGGCTGCTCTTGAGTGCTGCTTTCGCGTATATCCGCATTGTGTATATATAAACGCTTAACGAAGGGGCGAAAGCGCTCAAATGAGTCCGCTTTGAATTCAGTGTGCTTATTTACCATTGCGCGCAAATTGAAGATCGTTTTGAATTAACGGCTAATTGAATTGGACGAATTATATTTTTTCCCCCGGATTGTTTGTTTTAATTAGAGGGCAGTTAGGCCTCTCGGAAGCGGATTATTACGGGCAATGAAAAAAATTTGTTTGCCTGCGTATGACGAAGCCATCCGCGTTGCGAGTGGGCGAACAAGCTGCAAATCATAATTTCGTCTCGTTTACCTAATGCGAGGAGGGCTGTAGCTTAATTTCGCAGGGTTATTTTTGGAGTAATGTAAAAATAAGAAAACCTGTACTACACGCGTACATGAGCGTATAATGAAATCAAAAGGTTATATAGTTATCAATACTCTATTCATCCAGGATAATCATGTTATTTATGGCTCGTTTGAAGCTGATAGGCTATACCGCCTTGACGTAAGTATTTATATCCTTATAATGTTACTGAGAATATTATTGGACATATGTGACCGTATAATATTTAACTACAAAAATAAGAAAAGAAATTAATGAAAAAAAATAAGCTTCATTCAAATATCGAATAATTTAAAAGTTTTTTTTTTGTAAAGAAAAGCGAGAAGACTCGTTCAAATCGTCCAAAGTATATACGATCGATATAATTCCCTCGCTAAAATAACACGAAAATATTTGGATGCAAATTGTGTGTACGTGCCGTCGGTACGTCAACGAGTGCGAAATTCCGCAGTAAACAGCGACGAATTCACGAGGAATCGCGGCAGCGGCGATAACAAAGAGCAGGTGGAAAATGAAAAATAAAGCAAGCCGGAGGGAAAAATCAATATATCCGAGCGACTAATAATAAAAGCAACGAGCTACAGCGTTCCTCCTGCGAGGAACGAAAAATATATTCATTCCGGCAGCTTACAAGGATGAAGCAGCGGCGAAGAAGGAATTAGCGAGAGCGCAGGGGCGAGCGAAAGAACGAGCGACGGCAGAAGCAAGTGAAACATCGGGGAATAACGCGGGGGATATGACAGCGGCGGGGCGAGGAGTAGGAGAGGCGCGTTTTCGAGTACTCCCAAAGAGAAAGAGAGAGAGAGAGAGAGAGAGGGGGAGCGGAAGCTGGCTCCAGGTGGTCGATAGCACGGGCAACCATCGGCTCGTGTTGCCCTAGCAACCCACCTCCGTGGCCTGGATCGCCGGTCAGTCGTCTCTTTCTCTTTCTGACTCGTCCCCTCTCTATTCTTTCATACGCGAGGGGGACTCGGAGAGTGCTTGGCAGCGGTGGCCGATTTTTTTTTTCTTTTTTAAATAGCCAGCGCGAAGAGTAGCTAAGTGACTCGTGCCAATTGTGATGCACGTAGGTGGTTGAAGATTCAACGGGGAGATTTATTGACGCGATAAAATGGGAAAGCTCGGATGGCCGTACTTATACTGATGAATTGGCTCGTTCGAGTTGGGCGTATTGTACGAATTTTGTCCTTTGTGCGTTCTCAACTTTTAATGCTGTTTTAAACGAGTTAGCGTTAATTGGATTGGTATAGAAGACACAGCAGCTAAGTTAGCTGAAAATGATGAGAGAGTTTGATTGCACTTGGAGCTAATTCGCTAATAAAAATTGAATTGAAAGATTTTTATGTAATAATGGATCTGTAACGATAAGTGAAGTAAATTTAATTTGATGTAGTTTACTCAAGTAAATGGATTTTCACATTTTTCAACGAAAATTTATTGGTTCGAGAGACACATAATTATTTATTTTAAAACTGTAAAAATGTTTTCAAAAACACTATAGTATAAAAAGTGAGCCGGATCTTCATCCGGTTTGAAACATCTTAATGTTCTCTCTGAATCTGAATTAGTGAAAATTCTCCGATTTCACTAAACTTAAGTGAATAGTCACATATTCTCACTAATTCAATTAGCGGGGTACTTTTAACCCGCAATGTATCACTATATACATCAAAATTTCACTATAATTCAGATTTAGAGAATTTGCTCTTTCGCATTGTCGAAACCTAAGAGCTTTTAGCTTTAAACTTTATATTTATCGAAATATTTAAGAGCAAATACGATTGAGAACACTTTTAATTAAAATGTTATGTTTACTCCGCGCTTATTTTTCAAACAAACCTTGGCCCCACAAAATGAAGTCGATCAATAAATCAGTGATAAAGCATGGCAAATCAACAGCGCGATCCACCCACACCGAAGAAAGAGAAATATTCCATTAAACTGTACAAAGCGTCGCAGCATCCCCTTACAAAAAGTCGCGCGAAACAAGAAGCGAAAAAGTTTTCCCTGGCTTCCGATAAAAAAAAAAGGCGCGAAATTCAAGCAGCCGCCTCCGCTAATCTGCAGCGAGCGACGCGCGGGAGGCCATTCATCCAGTCGCGGACTTCTCCCCTTTCATCGTCGCCCGCGCTCCGATGGCTGCCATACGAAAACGGACCGTCATAGCGTGAGCCGTGGGGGGAGTGTGCACGCGCTCCGCACCCCCGCGTCGTTTTTTTTTCCGTCCTCCTCTTTTTTTATTCCTCGCTCCTTCCCCGAGCAATCGGAGACGCCGCGCGACAATGAAGTCCCGACTCGCTCATTGTTGCGAAGCGGGGCACACGCGCGCGTGGCTCTCGCTTTCATTGCGCTCGGCGACGGCACATGCTGGCGTTGTCGCGGGTCGAGGCGATTACGCGCCTCTGAAAGGATCGTTTCTGTAAGGGGAACGCGGCGACCAATGCCTGCTCGCCTCGCACCCGTTTGTTTCAGGCTGGCGCTTTTTTTTTCGCGCGGGGTATTTTGAGAACGAGGAGAATGCTGCTTTTGTGTTCCACCCGGAATGTGCTCGCGAAATTTTCGAATAAAGTCATTGAAATCGGCCAAATAGATGGCTCGAGGCTATTTTCGATGCTCGCTGGATTCTTTTGTTCCGCGCGTACGCTACGCGGAATATTTCATGAAAATTGATTTTTTTTTATTATTATTATATACAATTGTGGCAATGGAAAAAATATTTGCACACCACGATGAAATAAGTTTAAAAACTATTTTTTTCTTTTTTAGCCGTTTAGATTATTTTTAATCCTTCGGGATCGATCGAGCTGTATTCATAAAGCCACGCGTCCTCCACTTTTTAGATTCAAAAGTGATTATATATACGAGTTTCACATCTTATGGTGCATGATTTACCAAAATCATCTGATAAAATTATATTAAATTGTAAAATATTATTCTTTTTTAGAACTTTTTACTTTGTAAAGAGCTTTAGCCCGTATAATACTAAAAATTAATAAATAAATAAATACATAAATCATAAATAAATAATTAAATAAGAAAATACATAAATAAATACATAAATAAAAAAAATTAGTGTATAAATAAATAAAATTCAGAAGGCCAACTCGTGATCGTGAGACGGCTGCGCGGAACAACGGGGTACGAGATCTAAATCGAGCGTGTCGCGCCTCGCGGGCCGCGGACTGTCCTCCGCGACGGCAAAAAAGGGGGGAAGCGCGACGGAGAGGGTGGGCAAGCGCCAGAAAGCGATCGGAGCTTGCGGAGGCTGATGCGGCATCAGCGACTGGCTTCCTTCGCCCGCCGCCCACGCAGCGCGACGAAGGACCTTGCGTGGGCGGCTTCACAACCTCCCCCCGCCGCTCCTTTTTTTTGTTCACCGCGGATCCCATCACTTTTACTCTCTCTTTTCCTCATCCGGCCTCTTTTTCCCCCTTCCTCCCTCCCTTCTCGTCCCCTCTCCTTCTTGGATAAGATGCTGGAGGGTCGAGAACTTTCGTATTTCATTAAAAGTTCGAAGTCTCGTCGCCGGTGCGCGCGCGCGTCTCCTCCTCCTCGCGATGCTTATCGCGGGGCAGATCTTATTGTTTTCTCGATGAGGCGCAAAATTTATTGGGACTGCGAGCGGTGAGGGCGATCGCTTTATTTCGTTAACGGAATTTCGCCGGCCGCTCACGCAGGGAAATGTCAATTGGAGAGAAACTTTCGACTCGCCCCTGAGGGTTGTTTTGATTGGGTCGCCCTCTTCTTTTTTTTTTGTTTTACTTTTGTTTTAATTATAGCGCTATCGACGTGAAGGGACGCAATTGCCTTCGACGATTATTTTTCTTAGCGCCATTTTTTAACAATTGATGTATACATTTTAAATAATTTGACTTGGTCATAAAGAATTTGTGCCGTTAAATAATGTACTATCGCTTACTTTTTCTGACTGCAGTTGTCTTCGTCGGAAAAGTCTTTGCAGTCGTTTTCTCCATCGCACAGCCAGTTTTTCGGTATGCACAGTCCGTTTCTACACTCGTACTGGTCCGCAGTGCAGTTCTTCTGGGCTCCTGCGTTGTAAAGTAAAAAATATAATTTATACTACAAAAATCTGAGAGACACGTTTTAATAAACAACTTGATTTATTCCCTATTTTAAATGTAAAATCGCCATGTGAAAAGATTCCAACTCGAAAAACAGAAATTTCGTTCAAGAAATGTAATCAGGACTTGTTGTTTACGACGAGGAGCACCGATGTGGCAAATTTAAATGTGCCATGGAAACTTACCGCAATGAGATTCGTCGGAAAAGTCCCCGCAGTCGTTGTCTCCATCGCAGAGCCACTCTTTCGCAATACATTTGCCGGAAATCGGGCATCGCACTGATCTCTTAGGGGTGCACGTGGAGTCGTTGAAGTGGTGCCCTTCAAAACCCTCGCAGTGCAGCTCGTCATCGGCATTTTCGCAGTCCATCTACAAACGAACGTAACGGAAATTTATAAAAAGCTTCAAAAATGAATTCCCAGTCTGCAGCGCAGGAAAATTCACAAAACCCGTAAAATAAAAGCAAAATTAATTACGAAAGATTTTCTTTATCTTAAGCATAGAGACTACACGAAAATCATCAAAAAATCGTTTTTTTTTTTATGTTATATTTTGATAGTACATATACACATAGCTACTCAAAAATTCTATCAAAATAGTGAACAAAATTCTTTTTACTCATAACAATGTATTACAGGAACAATGTCTTTTTATTGAATTTATTTATTAATAAAACCTTAATTTTCTCAAGATTATTATTTTTCATTCTTTTGAGATTTTAAAATGGAATAGGCGATGAACAAAGCCACTAATCATCTCAAAATTTTTCATGAGTATTCAGTAGTACCCAATGATACACAAATTTGTGGTACAGTTTTTAAATTGAATATTTTATTAAAGTTTAATAAATGTTTAAGCATTTAAATTATTTTTAAAAAATAGTTTTTTTAAAGTTTTTTTAAAAAATAGTTTTTTTAAATAATTATGCTTAAAGTGCTACCACAAATCTTTTAATTTTGTACATTAGAAATTATATCTCCAGCGGTAAGTACCTAGATGAAATATTTTGTCGCCTATTCCATTTTGAAAAAAAAGCTATTTTTACAGCTTAAAGGGGTATATCTCTGGTTCTAAATGGTCTAAAGAGCTCTATTTAGGATCATTTTCTTTGTTTTTTAACTACTAATTTGATGAAATAATTTTCCTGGGTTCAATCATTAAAATAAAAAAAAATCTGGAGTAATCTCTATCCTTAAAAAAAAAAACAACTACGTAAATCGTAGTTAACGCTTTTCTATGACCTTTGACGTTACGAATCTAATTTAGTTGCGAGTTGGATAATTACAGTGCCGTCGCAGCGGTCCGTGTAATGGACGCAAGTGCAAGTGCTGGCGCAGAGGAATCCGTCGCCGGGACAGATAGGGCCGCAGGGCGAGGACGGATCGATCCTTTCGTCGCCTTCGTCGTCGACCTCTTGAACAAGGGTATTGCGATCAGCGCTGAACCGATCACCGGCCTCGCCGTGTTTGCCGACCCCGTGGCCCCGTTCCAGGTCGGTTCGCACCCTCGACCTGTCCGCACCAGCGTGGCCTACAAACAGTACAATTAGTATTGTCTAAGATGTATGCCAATTAGGACTCGAATCAGCACAATAAATATTATTAAATTCTTTTATTTTTTCTTTACAACGAAATTGCATTATTGAGGATCGCATAATGACAATGTAGAATACATATAGCTTGTATAATTTTTAGGAATTATAATGTATCCTTTGTGTATTTATTTATTTATTTATTTATTCATTAACATAACATTATACAAGTTCTATGCTACGAAAACCCTTATGAAAATATCCTGCAGGAAATCTTATAGATATCCTATAGGTATCCTATAAGTTTTTTGTGATAAAAATCCTATAGACTTTCCTTCATAATTTTTTATAATAAAATAAAATCCTGTAAAAAGTATACTGTATAGTAGTAGTAGTAGTAGTAATACTTTATTTCAGCCACTAGGACCCAAGTATACTGTATAGGTAAACCTATATAGGAATTGTTATAGGATTTTTAGCGCAAAAAATTTATAGAATTGGGTTTCCTGTAGAATATCCTGTAAGTTTTCTGTGTAGGAAATCCTATAGGAAATTTTTATGTAAGAGAATTAGTGTTTTTGCGTAAAAAAAAAAATTAAAGCTCACGATAAAAATGATTATTAAACTTGTGACGGATAAAATAATTTGGTTGAACTTAACAAAAAAAAAAAAAAAAAGTGTAATAAATAATTTTATCGTATAAGCTCACCAGCATCGAAGCCACCGTAAAGTCGTCCACCACGTGTATAAGCTTCGTTCGCAGCTCCGTGCCGGCCTTGGCCGTAGGTGCCGCCGGGGCCGGGTTGGGGCCGCATCGCATTAACTGGCGCTCCGTTTCTGTAGCTGGGCACATCATCGGAATCTTCATCCTCGGCGTCTCCATCGCCATCCCCCTCCTCGGGGATGCGCGAGTGACCGTAAAAATCGGGCGACACAGGGTGACTTTTTGGTCGCTCGCCAGGATGCGCTCGGTGACCGTAACCGCCGCGCGACTTCTCTTTGAACCATGAGTCTTTGTAGCTTTCCGATTCTTTATAAAAAGAAAAGTAAGAGGTTGCTGATTAAATTTTGCACACGTGGAGTAAATTCGTTAAAGTGCAATGCAGATATTTTTTTTATTGGAATTGTAGGCGTGCATTTGAAGAACATTATTTTTTTTTATTTATTTCTTTTGTTAGGGTGTATAAATAAAAATATAATGTAGATAGAAATCATGCAACGAGAAAAATATACAGAATTAATGTTTGTTTGCAAAATTTCTTTGATTACTCGGCTACAAAGGAAAGCTTTATCGAAAAAGCTCCATACTCTTTCGGAGCTTTCACTGCAAAAGTTACATAGAGCTTTATGTAAACAAATTTATTGCGATAAACAGCCGAAGCTTCAGATAAAAATTAAAGTGAATTTCCCTTTAAAATGTTAGTTAAAACTCGCGGGAAAAAACAAAAGGTGAGCTTTATCGTAAATTTTACGAGAAAATGCTCTCTCACTGTGTAGTGATTGCAAACGGAACTATAAACCTTTAAGGGTACTGTGGAAACATTTTCATTAAGACGAAAGATACCATTTTTATGTCGTGCACACACCAAAAGCACTCAATTATCAGAGTTGAAAGCTACGAAAGCGGTAGCACGTCGATTGGTGAAAGAGGGGAAAATCGCACTTAACGGTGAAAACACGAGCGGCCAAATCATAGAGCAGCGAAGTGTGTTATTCTGGCATTTAAAAAAAAAGAGTGTTGGTCAGCGCGTGGCGCTGGAAGATCTGACGCAAATAAATCGACTCGAAAATAGAGGCTTGAAAAGAAACTCTGCTCTCACGTTGAGCACCGGGACCGAGCAATTTACGTCCTCTTTGATATTTCAAATTGTTTTACGGTCGCTATCGTGGGAACTTGAACAAACCTATTAAATGCAGATCGATTTTTTTTTTTTTTTTTAAATTAGAAACTTATTGAATCGAGTCCGACAATGGGTATGTTTTATATAACTTTTTTAAATTGAGTAAACTTTTCATTTATCAAACAAATGTAGAACGTGATGTTTTTAATTCATTAATTTCTCTTTTTCGTGTTTTTTTTTATTATATATAAAAAATAGAAAGAAGATACTGTAATTACTATCATAATGTTCTCGACTAAATCGTCGCCTCAAACAAAGACTCGCACATTTTAGAATTTCGAAAAAAAATTTACTTAATTGTAGGCAACAATTTTATTTAATTTGTTAAAAAATCTGTAAACAAAATATTAATCCCTTAACTGGCTATGTAACATATATGCACAAAAAAAAAGTCGTGCCAAAACTGGCTATGTATCATATATGCACATATTTGGATAACTTCGATATTTCGTAATGGATTTAAACCCCTAAAAACAATATTTTTTACACCTAAGCATAGTATTTGTATGTGGCTATCAGTTTTGGCACGAAAAATTATAAAAGTCATACCAGTTAAGGGGTTAATAATATTGAATTCAATCTAATATATAAATGACCGAAGTATTTATTTAAATGTGAATTTTCACGTTTATACCATCTTTTTAAAATATAAATCAAACATATGGCTTTTTTTAAAAATCTGAAATGTGCTAGTTTTCGTTAGAGCCTGCGAAATAATGGTAATTCTTTGTTGCACTATTATCGATTAAAATAATATTGTCATTAAAAAAAAAAAAAAAAAAAAAAAAAAAATGAAAATATCTACAACACAGGAAAATAAAAAAAACATCGTGTACCAGACGACTTCTTGGGTAGATCGTCGCCGTTTTGCGGTGCACCCTTCGTGTCTTCGTCATCATAGCTCCCCGATGGCGACTGATCAGTGGTAACGGGCAGGCCGCCCGTCTGACGCAGGCTGCCGCTGCCGAACATTTGCCTCGCGGCGCCCCTGTTCACCGACGACTGCGTCGACGCGTCCGTCTGCGCTCTCCCATCTGTCGACATTCCATACCCTTCATTTACTCTTGATTAACTGTACAGCGGCGAGCGCCGGGCGTGGGATCAGTTTCAATCAGTAATTAACATCGCACGAACTCGATAAACGAATTCGTTAGTGATGCAAAAAAGATCGAATTCAAATAAAATGCGATGGGTAACAATTGTGGCACCTGTGTTTGGTGTTATATTAAAATGGAAAATTTTCATGAGATAATGCAAAAATCTTGAAATCGCTTCATATATCATTTATTTGTTTGTTTATCGAACAGAAGATATTATCTTAAAAAGTCGTAAAAATGGTTCACATTTTCGTTATTGACATATAGTTTTTTTTTTATTATTGACACATATTTTTTGACTATTCAAGTTTTGATAAAGTTGAACAGATCGTTTGGTCTGATCGTACGACTGCGTATAAATATTTTAATTTGATTTTGAGAGAATTTCTCGATAAGATTTTTTTTTGGCTACCATATCTGATGTTAAATATGCGATTACAAATTTTTTATTTATTAGTAAGGTCGCTATAAATATTGAGTTCGATAAGCCGATGCTGATTCGATGGAAAAGAACTTGATAGGAATGAATTGATTACAAAATGAACGAGACAATTTGTACAGGGATTAAGATGCATTAGTTTTAAATAATAAATGATGGAGAATATGAGGAAAAATTTTATTTCCTGTCTCTTTAAGATAATAAGCTTTCGGAAAATTTCAAAAGATTTCGATGGACTTTATACCTTAGTAATCATGTTTTCCTTATCATTCCAAAAATAAATCAATCAATTAGTATTTATATTTTTTTAAGTTTGAAATTGTTATATTTACTGGTTTTTTTACGTACTTAATGAAATATTTCACTGCTAATCTTAAATCGCAGAATTAAATTAATAAATAAAAAAAAACTATAAGAATACGAGAGCAAAATGTTTTACCTCAAACAAAAATAAACTTTTTTTTTCTATATTCTATCTCCATTTTGTTTAAGCGTTTAGTATTTTACTGATGATTGGAGGCGCACGTATAAAAAAATATTTGTTAATAAAACAGCGTATGAAAATTTATTCATCGAACTTTATTATGAACAAATATTTTTCTATTTCACTATTCATTGAAACGTCAATAGAAGCCGTGCGTGGACACTCTCGAATGACTGTCTCAGAGATGAAGCGATATATAGGTCGCCGAGCACGAGACTAATCAAAATGCCCTTCGCGCCTCTGTTACTCTTGATTTTCCTCGGCAATTTTCTTCCCGCCACGGTTTATTTTTCACACCTTTTTCCAGCTCTATTACCAGGAAATTCAACCAACCCCCGCAGTTGAATTGAAGTCGCCGGAGAAAATGTGCACCGAGCAAATTACAAAAACTGTCCTATTGATCAAACTAAATGCATATAATAGGAATCGCTGCATTCCCTCGTCCTGATTTCTTCAGCGAATGATCGATCGCCCATTTAAATGTCCTTGATTCTTAAAAACTCTCGTTCGAACATCAAATACAATTCAACATCTATCTCCGCCAGAAGATTCACCTATCTCCCACTCTTCAAAAGAAGAAAATACTAAGCGAGAAAACGATTGCACCATTCTCCGAGCGACTCTAAAATCCTCCAGAAAAGTTACAGATTATATATAGGGATGCAGCGTCACTCCGGCGGGTCACAGGTCAGAGCGCTCGGAAGGACGCGAAAATGGATTCGCCGGGCGTGGGGGTAGATATTAGGTAGGTACTTATATACAGGAGGTCCGTGTCGACTCCATGAATGGTCCTCGGTCGCAAGGGAGAAAAGGGAGGCTGCTGGGGGTGGAAGAGGGAGAGCAAGAGAGAGAAGGATAGAAAGATGGAGAGAGAGAGAGGGAGTGGAGGCGTAAAGAGCTTTCATTCAGCAGCGCCACGCGTGCGCCCGTCGCGCAATCGATATACGCGACACACATACTTGTACTCGTCATCCGGTCTCGGATGTATCACCTGAAGACTCGCAAGAGTTTTTTTCAGAGTGACGGCCGGCTATGATAAGAAAAACTCACCGACGAACGAGTTTATATAGGCCGGACGATGGGTTTATTACTTTATCTGTTCGGGGAGCGATACTTTTACGGCCGAGCTTGCGCCGAGCTTTACGACTGCATTGCGCATCAATTTCGTTTAAGCGGTATCGGTGCACGATATTTATAGAAAAAAACGCCGCAGTTTTTTTCGCTTGTCGTGTAGTACTTGCGCAACTGTCTTATTAAAATGTATTTATTTATTTATTCTCTTTCCGTTTGCGAGATTACATTAAAGTATTATAAAAAAAGGTATAAACAAATAAACAATATAATTTAAAACCGTTCCATGTCATTTCGCTGCAGCGTGACCCAAATATAAATCAATAAAATTTCAGTTACCGATGAAAATTTGTTATTGTTTTTATAAACAATGATAAACTGAAAGCTTATTCGTAAAAGTTATACCATATTTATTTCAAAAGCAAATGTGTATTCTCAATTATGCTTGGAAATACGCTATAACGCTTACTGTCAATAATACATGTGGGCATAAAGAAAAGTCAAACTTGTTAAATATACCACATCCCAATTTGCACCCCTTAAATAAAACGCGGCACACATGCCTTGTACTTCCAAACAAGAGCCATTAATAGTACGTGGGGCGACGTTAATTGACGCCGCGCTCTCCCCTTGGCTAAAAACACTGCTCATTAAAAAAACAAGGGACTCGAGAGAAAGTTGAAAGGTGTAAGTGAACGACGAAGAAAGAGGAGAGGAGCGAAAAAAGAGAGAAGGGAGAGGGGTTGGCTGGCGAGTTAAAGACGTCGACACCCGCACGTAGCGGAGCGGCGACTTTGAAGGGTTGAGGAGAGGATCTCGCGGGCGACTCTGGAGTCTGCCTGTGCGAGGGATAGAGACGCAGTAGCGCTTGACCCGAGGTAGCGCGCCCCGAGGCTGAGGGGCAGAGAGCATCGGCGCTCGCGCACTCGCACTCGATCGAAAAGTTTCCAGTCCGCGGATCTCGACTGCCGCCCCTATATCCACTTGAGCTTTGCAATTTACATAAGTCCAATTGGCTTATCTCGAGGTGCCGATGCCGGTGTTACGTCACTTTTCCCTTTCCCTTTCTGTCGCTTTTTTTTTACTGCGTCGGAAACTCATTGTTGGTAGTTATTTTCGGATTGTTTAGCTGGAGCTATTTTTATTTATCACTGGTCTTTGTTTGTCTGTTTTTTAGAAGAGGTTGTGAGTGTTTTTTTTTTAATAGAGGAACTTGATTAAATGTTTTGTTTCGAGAGAATTTTCTGGTTAAACGATGATATTGTGCGAAAATTGTTACATAGCATTTGCAATGTTATTTCAAAAGTATGTGGGCCAGTTTTTTTTAGAGAAGTTCGGGATGCATTTATTTATCATAAAAATTCTTTCAAAATAGCAACAATAAACTTTACGCACATCTTACATTTAGATTACATTATTTTATGATATCAGTTAAATACTTTCTATTCGAATAATTTCATAACCTGATGAAGCATTAATGATACAAAAAAAAAAGAATAGTGTAATCCAAAAAATGTCGACAAGACATTATTGGGATCCGTAAATAATAAATTAAACAAACAACTATTTATAAAGGAAAAATATAGAGACTTTAATGCAGAGGTTAATCATTATATTAACAAGCTGAGATCCGAAAATGAACTAACTAAAACAGTTGCTAATAACAAAGTTTAGCTCATGGCAACCAAATACACAACATTATTATAAAAACAGTTCCAATAAAACTTTTACGATTATCCTTCCACCGTCGAAAGCAGAGGCTCGATCAAGCCAAGCACAGCCAAAGATACGAGGCATTACCATCGTCGCGTCGCATTACACAACAATATCAGCAAACAAAAGGAGTCGTTTTCGGAAGTAATGATCGAGGGTCGCTCGGCTGTCGGTCTGTTATTGATTCTAATTTCTTTCGAGCGAGTGCCGCACGTTCGATTGAAACAACACTCCTGCAGTGCCGGTGGGCGCCGAGAGACCAGCTCTCAAAGACTCAATTTGGGGCAGTGGTATTGTTTCGCAACTGCGCGGGGGAGGTGAAGTGGGGAGGGGGTGGCCGGCGGCCGCCGAAGGGCGGACCGAAGATCAACACGGCGCGCAGGAGAGAAGAAGAATCGGGGTTGTAAATACACCTACAGCGAGTCGGACGCCGCGCGACTAACGAGCCGGTGGTTTACGTGACGACGCGTAATATCGCGCAGCGAAGTTCGCTTCCGGCGGGAGAGGCTCGGATGAGAAAACTTTTTCCGCATAAATTATCCAGGCCGAGGCGATGAGCCGCGATCAATAATAAATTCGACGGGACTGATGCTGGACGATTGTGCGGTCGGGTGTAGCGCGCGTGCAGATCGTTACCGTTGAATTATGCGTGAACAGCTGAGTGGGCGAGTTGCGAGGGTTGCTTGTGCTACGCGACTGGTATATTTTTGCACCTTTGCAGCATTTTCTTAAGTGGATTTCCTCGTGCTCGCAAGCGAGGAATACCTTCGTGGTGAATGAGTATACTTGCTTCAAGTCATTTTTCTTTCTAATATTTGGATTTTTGTTTTTGTACGTCTCATTTTCTGTCCTATTTCTATAGTTCTAGTGCAGTGTTATCTTCATCGTGTATGGAAGTACATCAAGAGCTTTACAGCCTGCTTACGTGTTAAATGTGTAAATAAATAAATTCAATTATAGTTGATTCTTGAAAACTTAATTCTTTTGGGGCTGAAACTTTGTTCAATAGCGTTTAATTATTACGAAACGTCGTTAATTCATAATTACTCGATTGTTTCAGAACTACTTACGACTTCTTAATTTAACGAGAGTGGCAATATAAAATAGCAGTGATTTAATTACACTATTGCGCAACTTGTATATTTCTCGCTAAAGATAATATGATTTGCCGCTGAAATTCATTACAATAATGAAGTGACGAAACCGTAACCGAAGGTCCACATTTACACAAGACAATCTCGTGTTATCTCATTAATGTAAAAATCAATGACAACCAGAAGATTATCTCGAGCTATCGCTTTCAGCCTACTCAATTTCCGAGAGCTCCACTGAGCGTACAGTAATTACTATTCCGCAATAACATTAACGGCTAGTCTCCTCCGAAAGATCGTAATCCCGCGCGCACGCCCTCGGGGGGGGGGGGGGGGGGGGGGGGGGGGGGGGGGGGGGGGGGGGGGGGGGGGGGGGGGGGGGGGGGGGGGGG
>JAWWEN010000020.1:10567485-10610840 GCA_035582955.1 Sycophila texana | reverse complement strand
TCCCCCCCCCCCCCCCCCCCCCGTTACGAGAAGACAGATTCGCCCGTCTCAGCGTGTGTTTACCAAGAATGTTCTAAATAAAGCTCGCGGGCGTTCGTGACGAAGCGTCGGCGCGCAGCCTCCGCCCGCAATTACCTGATGGAAGCAGCGCGAGCGCGACGCAGGCGAAGAGCAGGCCGCGCAGAAGAGCCACCGCGCTCGACCTCATTTTTACTTCCGCGGGCCGTTCAATTGTGCCTCCTCGTACTGTAAGCTTCTCCTTCGTCCGCCTGGCCCTCGGCGGATCCTCCAGGCTGGGCAGAGCTGCTCAGGAGATGCTCGCCGCTTTCGTTGATGCGCGCAGGCTGGATGAAGGCGTAGGCGAGAGAGCCTTAGGTGTCGAGTCGCATCCTGGCGGAGGGAGGGGGGGTGGTTAGCCCGCAACTGCGACGCTTGCCGCCCTCCGCGAACCGCTCATCTTCGCGGCTCAGGCGCGACGACGCGGCATACCCCGGGGTCGCCGGCGCCCGACGTGGCTGCCTTCCTCCGAGAAGAAAAGAGGACAGAGAGGGAAGGAGAGAAAGAGCGAGAGCGAGCGAGAGAGGAGAGAGGCGAGGCAAGGGGTGGGCCGGGCGAGAGAGCGACGCGCCCGACGCGAGCTTTCGGCATCGACTGAGCTCCGCGACCCCCAAGAGATGATGTGGACGCAAACTACCCTGCTCCTTCGCTCTCCCCCCTCGCTCGATCGTCCCCTCTCTTTCTGTCTCCGGCGCTTCGACCCCCGGCCGGAGCGGCGCACGCGCGCACCCCATCCCCGCCGTCGGGGGCTGCACTTGGGCCTGCGCGCGCCACTCTCGTCGAGGGTGGCTTTTTCAATTTTGTACTTTTTCCTCGGATGCCTTTGTGCGAGCCAGCTCCCTGACTCCATTGTACGCGGGTACACGGAGACTCCTTTATTCTTCTTTTTTTTTTTTTTTAAGGCGACGGGAAGTTTGTCGCCGGCGAAATTTCCGATCGACTTCCGCTTAATGGGATGGGCTGGATGCTGCGTCTCTGGAGCCGCTTTATTATCTTGTAGGTAGCGTGGATTTATTCAGGGTTTATTTGGACAAATATAAACGGTTGGTATCGCGAGTCGCTTATAAAATTAGTATAAACGAAGTACAAACTATTGTAGTCGATAACAGTTCATCAGTATTTACAGTAACCTTATAAAATATATTATGTTTATTGACTAGGTAAAAAAGAAATGGATGCGCGGTAAATGCGTTCTATTTTACTTTCCGTTAGGTTATCGTGGAATCTTTTAAATATCTCATGAGTGGCTTGTAGAGCAACTTGGGAGCTTCGGTGGCGTACATGAAACTAACGTGATTGAATTCCTTGTCCGGAACTTCGTAGTGCACTAGAACGTTTGGCAGTTGTTTGACTAGCATGTCAATATCCTGCGAAATAAAATTTCATTGTTACACGCGAAAATGTTTATTCGTGAAATTGTCTTGGGAGGGAGGAAAACTATACTGACTTTGCTATCACTGAGTAAATCATTGGCTGCGTAATAAATTGCTATGGGGACTCGGATGTTTTGCATGTTGTATTCCGGAGGCTCGGTCCTGTTGTAAAATATCGTATTTATGTCGTCAGATCCATAATCGAACTGCCGGAATTTTTCTGGAACATATGTCGATTTAATTTAATACATGACTTGATTTAATTTAAAGCGACGAAATGATAATAATCGAAAATCAGTAAGATATTGTCGAATAAATTATATGCTTTTTTAATTTATGATGACGATAATGATTCATTTAGTAAGCTCATTTGCTTATTTTAAACTTAGAGCTACTTTGTGATTTTCAATTTACATCGCGGAGAAAATTAATAAATGAATTGGTAATGTATAAAGGCGAAAAATTCGGAAACATAAATTCTTGAAATTTTTTACGTTGTTAAAACTAAAAAAAAAGAATAAATTATTGATAAATAATTTTCCAGTTTAATCATATAAATATTAAATGCAAAACATTGAATATATAGATGCTGCGGAAATGGACTACCTACTGTTAAAATCGACTAATCGACTAAAATCATAGTTAAAACCAATTAAAACCGTGAATTAGATGAAACCATTAAAACTGTGAATTAAATGAAATTACATAATAAATGACTGCCCAAGAATAAACAAATTAAACAAAATAAAAGTTCTCAATCCCTTTGTAAACTACTGAAAAGTTGAAACGTTTTGATGACGTAACAATTTATTATTAAAATCTAAAATGTCACGCTTTAATTTATTATTTATTAAAGCTACTGTTTAAATATTGCTTCGAATGACTTACTTGAATTATGACACTGTGCATAATGGAAAAACTGCTTGATTGAACTACCTGCTGGCACGTGACCGAGAATTATAGGGATCGTAGTCTGAAAAAATAAATATTAATAATTTACTGATACAACGAAAAAGTAACCCTATTATTTTAGCAAGAAAAAAATTCGTACATAAGTTCGCTGAACCTTTTTCGTTGAGTTGTGCTTATTTAAATAAAGAATAAAATATTTTATTATAAAAATACGAACCTTATTAAGTAGTGATACATCGTATCCTGTCATCATAAAAAATACATTACTGCAGACAACTTGATAAGGAGATCGAGACTCGCAAACTTCTCTGCCAATTTTCGTGAGCAGAGCGTTAGTTGGCAGGAAATCGTTGACACCGAAATATCTAATCACATACTGTTAAAAAGGAAATATTGACTGTGAATGTATTTGACATTTTAATCTACACCTTATTAAATGATAATGAAATTAAAATAATTTATTAAAATTATCATTTTGATATCTAACTATGATAATGGTGTATAAAGGTTACGAGTGCAATCGATTAATATGAGTACTCTCAAAAAGTGAAGTGTCATAGTAATAAATTAAATTAATTAATAATCCTGCAATTAAACAGGCAGTTATAGATTTTTATGATATTTAATTTTTATTTTCTTTGTATAACTACCTGACCAATTTAAATTTTATTATCAAGAGTGATTAAAAATTGACTATAATACTATAACTATATAAATGAAATATTTCTATATATTTAAAAATGTTTTTCATTATCGTAATGTAATCAACCTGCAATTTTATATGCACATTCATTACATTAAAAACAAGTATCGGAGCGTGTACGCAGGCGAAAACAATGTTAATATTATAAATGGAAATTTAATCGATTGAAATAACTGTTTGCTTCATCCATAATTGAAAGTTTTTTAAATAAAATACTTTTCACCCTTCTACATTTTCTTTAACATTAGGCATTAACATATATGCAAAACCGAAATACAAATGAGTATACTCACGTAAAGAGGAGTAGAAATTTTCGCGAACACCCCAATAATGGGACTCCTCGAGTGGGTCGTATTAGCGACGGGGGCGAAAAGGGCGGCTCTGCCGATTTTCTCGTTGTACTGGGGCCTCTCCGAGAGCATGACGAATAAGGCGCTGGCTGCCTGCGAGTGGCCGACGTAGTCGAGGCTCTTCCGGCCGGTCACGTTGAGGATGTGGTCGATCGTAGCCGGCAGGTCGTAAACTCCCATCTCATGCCACGAGAACTCCCAGAACTGGGGGTCGCTCGCCGTCACATTCGAGTGGGCCTTCGAGTACGTGTTGCCGCGCGAGTTGCCCAGCCACACGTCGTACCCCGCGTCCGATAGTATGTAGGCTATGGACGAGAAGACATTTTTTCCCCGGCATTTTAAAAATCGCTTTCATACGAGAAGAAAATTAATCCTGTATTTTTTTATTATTTATTAAAGTGAAGAAGATTTTTACTATTTTATATATACTATGTTATATATATTTTGTCGCTCCACATTTTATGTTACCTTGCTGAAGAAAAGCGAATTTCAGTTTTGTTTTTTTTCGAACGAAAAATAGTTTTCTGCTTGATTCGAACGTACCTCAATGGAAAGGAAAGTTGTCGCGAGAATCTCCAGGAATTTTTAGAATTTTTGTCGCGAAGGAAACCTGATTTTAAAGTTTTGCCGTTATATTTTACTGATATCTCGCAAAAATTGTTAGTTTTTCACAAGAACATTTATTTGAACTAATTACGGGGACTTCGCACTCAATCACAATCCCTCAAAATAGTTTTATTTTCATAAAGTTTTATTTAAAAAGTTGTACTAAAATTTATTTAACGTAAAGAAATAATCGCCCTTCTTGTGATAAATAATTGATGCTAATTGAGATAGATTTCAAAAATATATATTTTTGCTTGAAACGACGGGAAAGTAGGAAAATCAATAATAAAGTAAATTTGTATGAAAGTAGTGAGTAAAGCTGCGTAATCCACGTTCGATAAGTCATTTAAAGCAAGATTAACTCACCGAGAGATTGATTAGGGCCGAGTATCACCCAGTCGGCGGAGCTGCAGAGGATTCCGTGTTGAAGGAGGATGATGGGTTTCCCTGTGGCCATGGGCACCGTCTTATTTCCTGGTATCCTGTGCACCGTCAGAAGATAACCATCGTCGGTCTCCACTAGATGAGATTCAGCTGTATAACCGTATTTCCTGACCAGTTGAGCCTAGAGGATTTTCACCGTTTTCACTCACCACATTTTAGCAATGTTCTTTTATTATAAATTTCTCTTTTATTTGGATTTTCACGTAGCTTGAGACATAAATTTTTCATTAAATTTCTTTTTGCTCGTATTTTCATCCAACTATATCGAGGTACCAATTATTGAACTTTATGTTCCGGAATGAAATTTGTTTGACGTTATAAATTATAGGTACTGATAAATATAATTGATAAAATTTTGTTTTATAAAAATTGCGCTTGTAGATAAAAGCTTGGTATATGTATATAAAATCAATTTACCGTATCTAAAAATACATCTGGATGATCCATCATTTCCGAGAAATTTTGAATGGACAGAGTTGGCAAAACCATCGTCATCATGAATCCCCAGGCCTTCATCACCGTATTCTGCAATATAACAATTACATTTTCGTAACACTTAAAAAGCTCACATCGGACGGATAGACGTTTATTGACGCTGCGTATCACTAAATTCATACTAAACTTCGCGCAATTGCCGTAAAATCAAAATTATATTCTACTCCTCGCAAGTGTATTTTGCATAAAGTACTAAAGCAATTATTATTAATGTCTTTCGTTTTCAAAGATTCATTACTTTAATGCCCCTGTACCCCCGTAACTGAGCTATTATGCCCCCGTTAAATTTTAACAACTATTGTAAAGCGCTCAGTTGAATTATTCAAACCATCTCGATTTTCCTAATAGACCTCGATATTTTAACTCGTACCCGTTGATCCTCTGCAACAAGCAGACATCGCTTTATCCGAGATAATAAAAATAAATCTCCGCAGTTCTTAAATAATCGCCTCTGAAAGTTAACCATCCGTTCGCCGTCGGATCAGTCTGCGTCCCGGGTTTTACGATCAAATAAGCCAATCGGTCGAGGAGAATTTTTTTTTTCTTTTACGAACGAATTTAAGGCGCGAGCGCGGCGCCATCGATAAATTACGCCGCGCAATAAAGTCGCTCGTCATGATTCGTTCAATTTTTCCCGCCTTGGCGTTTTCCGTTAATATGATGCAGGAGCAAAGCGCGTGGAGCGAGTCAAGGACGCGTCGCGCGCGAGCGACGTGTGCAGGCGCTTTTTCCCGCGGAGAGACGAGCGCGCGCTAAAGAAAGGTTGCAACATGCGAAACCCGCTCTGCAGCTCTCGCCTTTGCAGCCGATAGGCGAAAGGACTGATTGAATTTTTCGACTCGGTTATTTTGAAGTCACTAGCGAACTACATGTAATTCTCGTTCCTTCGCGAAAAGTATATATTCAGTTTGTTTTTTAAAGAAATGTAGTTGTAGATATTTATTATTGTTGTAGGAAGTTTATTGATAATTAAATAGTTTTTTTTTTTTACTTGTAAGAGCAATTTAACTGAGCTTCATTGCCGACAGCGAATTAATTCGTGCAATAAAAGAAGTTAGGTAATAAATTGAAGTATAAAAGGAATTAAAGTTGAAGAATGATGGTTTATTTTATTTCTATTTTACTAATAGTCAGTTTCTTAAATGAATTCCTTTTATATTTATCTGCACGGTGAAAATATTCTTAGAATTTGCATTTAATAAATAAATCTCTTCCAAGGATGCTTCGAGAAATATGCACCCATAAATTCTTTACTTCAGAAATTCATTGACGTTGTTTAGAGTTTTCTTGAATTTTCATGATTCTCATATGTGAAAAATATTATAGTGATATTAAAATATTATTAATATAATGCACTTACGAATCGTTTAGTGATTACAGTTTCTTTGAAAATTAAACTGGAAACGTTTGTAATTCAAAAGAACATTTCAAAAATAAAGTAGAGAGGCTTCTTTTCTGAGAAATTAAAGATTTATTGATCTAATTAAAAAGTAAAGATAAACTTACCTTCAAATCGCGAATGTTGGAATCGTCGGTGATGTAGTTAATTTTACGACCAATCCTGTCGAATTTCTCAACAACATTGTTGTAGCCTCCTATAGGAAACAATTACAAAAAGATAAAAATCATTGTCCAATCACAGCAAGTATTAAAGCTTTTAAAATCAGGTAAAAGCAATAAACGTTATAACGTTTATGTATAATAGCTTTATTGTTAACGTTCGCAGCGCTTATTTTAACAATGAACTTCTATCTTCTAATAATACAATAAGAACACACCTGCACATTTTTCTCTTTTTTTAAAATATTTTGCATAAATCAATAATACGCATCGTAAATATTAACATTTAATAAATTAATTGGTTTTTGCCATTATCAATAACAATTAGTCGACGATATAAAAGAATTATTTAAATACTTAATAAGCGTGTAAAAAAATAAAAAACGTATCTCTGAAAATACTATCCCTCATGCACTTTACAATTATAATAGATCTATTTTCTTCCATAAAATAGCTTAATTAAAAAATGCGTCAATCCTCATGCAAAAAATCATGCAATTTTTGTAAATTACTTGTGAGAAAACCAGTTCCTTTTCTGTACAGCGTCTTAATGGCTTTTACTCCTGGTATATTTTCCAACCACTTGGAAAATTTCGACTGAAAAATAAACGAAAGTGCGTTAGACTGACAGTTGCGAATGATAAATTTGCGTAACAGATGTATTTAAAAATAACAGTACCACGCAGTGTATATATACATATAATTAATGAAAATTACTAAAATGCGCGCATTAATTCAAAGCAGGCGGAAAAAAAAGCAATCCTGCTCGAATGTTAAATTTCGATAAACGTTTGAAAATTTATGGCTCTGCTTTGTACACTGTCATTACGTAAAATCCATTGCATTAGCGTATAAAAGAATCGGCGGGCTTTCTAAGCGTATAAAAAAATTTCATCACCGCGAGCCGCGATCGAGCATATCGAGAGGGAGAAGAATGAGGCCGATAATACTTTTGTATGCATGCGCAGAATTGATCGAGGAGGATAATAAAACGCACCTGCGGCTTTTGCTCGATAATGCGGGGCGCCGTCATGCCGAAAAACTGCACCGAGCCGTTGAAGTGACCCATTACCGTTAATTCTTCCGCTTGAGTGGAGGCAAGTATATATTGAGCAACTTGCTCCAGTCGTTTCCTTTCATTTTCTTCGTTCCTGAAAATATTACGCTTAAGACATACTTCAATGCACGGGAAATTCGGCGCCCTCCGCGCTCGTTTGCCGGCTATAGGTATAAGTATACACGGCAGGAACGCAGAGAGGCGACGTGGGAACGATTTTTTTTTTTGCCTTTATAATTCAAAGTTTTCAAAAGGAAAGAGCTACTTCAGTTATTGATCTTACGTCAAAAGTTTCTTGCCAATTGCCCTGCTAGTACGGTAATTGAGCGCGAAGGGAAATTTTTTTTTTTTACTTTATATTTTATACCGTGTAAAGTAGTTTATTTAAAAAAATTCAATGAAAATGAAAAATTTAATGTGAAAGAGTGAAAAAACGCTGAATAAATTTTCCCTCGAATGGAGTCATTTTTCGATCCAAATTATGAGAGCTTGGCAGACAGATAGTGAACCATTACCATAAAAATTGCAAATAATTCATTTTATAGATCCTTCCGATAATTTTCCTGCAGAATAAAATTTCGTGATGCATAGGAAATTATTGCGTCTTCTTAAAAAGGCAATCGAGATAATAATTCTTTTTGCTCACTCACGATAGAGGATTCTCAGCGATGGTGCTATTTCCTATTCCCAGCCAGACGTCGTAGCCTCGGTCAACTAGAATATAAGCTGAAAAACAAATAAAAAAGCTATTGATAATAATGCACTACAAAAACATATTCAACGCTCGTTAGTGCGTTGTTGTGCAACTGCTGTATTGTCGCATTCTATCAGCTATCGAGTCGAGTGAGCTATTTTATTGAATTAAGCGGCAAAAAAGTACCTTCAATTACCCGCATGATTGAGATCGATGAAAGCAAGCATGAACTCACCTACTGCAATCTTTGGTTTGTTTACTTCGCAAGGATCATTATCGCAGAGAATTCCATTTTCTATAAATACTGGTTTCTTCCCCTGCCTCTTTGGCGATTTCGGCCCGGATGATATCCTGTACAATATCGTCTCTTTTCCTGGATCTACGTGCTCCTCAATCTCCGACTCGGACGAGGGTAAGACAGGAGGAAATGCGTAGCGTTCGAGCTCATATTCCGAGAGTACATTCAACTGGTACTGCGGGGAGATGAATGAAAACGTTATTAGCAAATAATTATAATTAGAATTGTATAATTTGACGTTAGACTTTGATTTTGTCACTGTGTTGTGTTTTTTAAAAAGTTTTTTCTTTTTAACTTTTGAAAAACGAAGCTTGTATGAAATAAAAGCAGAGTCTTTTTACTTCTCTTTATCAAAATATTTACGTAACTAAATTTATCTGGCAAAAATGGATAATCTACTCAAAAGTTGATTTTTACTTAACTCACTTAATACATTATAAGAAAATTAATTATCCCCTAAACTCTGCGTTATCTTTTGTTATCAAATCGAGTGCACAATTTCGACATCTGTTTAAAGAATAAACTATAAATAAAATTTTGAAAATGTTATTAATATCCCTTTTTTCATTAAAAAAGACAAATGACACTTAATGACGTATTTAAACTTAAAAATTCGTCACATTTATATTTATAGGTATCTATTTACATAGTTATAAAAAATTGTAGCACAGTCTTCACGTTTCACTAATGCTAGCTTTACCATTCCCTTAAAAAGAAATTCATTAATGCATCATGACTGCGATAATAAAAACTGATTATCGTAATAAAAGCACACAAGTAGACGTTAAATTGCGAACTCACAACGTGAAAAACATGTTGCCTTGTACGAATACCGGTTTTACCAGATCCCAATGCCTCGACACACGAATTTCGATTTTCTTCAATCGCACTCGAATTACATCGTACCAGCAAACGCAGGCAAGTACTAAAGTAGAAGGATCAAATACCTACCAAATTCCTTCCGCTAGTGTCGAAGTAAGTGTCAGTCCCCAGTGCGAATGCCACGATAGTCAAGAGCAGCAGTCCGGTGATGGCCATCGTGAAAGTGATCAATGACTTCTTCTTGGTCGACCAGTGTCGGTAGCCGATACACCTTTGCAAAACAAACATATCAGTCGATCAACAAACAAACAAAAATTCCCACATGGAAATTCCCATCCGGTCGATGAGTAGCTCATGGCGACTCTGAATTTTCTGTGCTCTCTACAGTGACATCTGGTTGTACGATAAGCTCCGCACGATTCTTAATTTATCGTGCCCGCGCTCGGATGCAAACTTAATGAAAGATATGAGTGCGAGTAGGGTGAAGGTAGTAGGATTTCCACGCGACATTCTAAAAATTGTAAATAGGAAATTTTAGGCGTGTACGTGTTTAAGGCATGATTTCCGCAACCCCGTAGTTTTACATGTACTATATGTATAGATTTCTTGCAAAAGCTCAAAAAGCTCAAGCGATTGAAGAGCGCGATGTGAACGTAACGTGATGCGTGAAACAGGAATTTATAACTTAAATTGCACAAGTATTATTACACTTTGGTAAGGTAATTTTATTCTACGTTAAAAAAAAAAGCTTGTGAATACGCCGTTGTTTGACAAAAATTGTTTGTCACTTCCTGTAGACCGTGCACAAAAGCAATTAACAATTCATTGTATATATTTTAATTAAAGTGAATCATAGTCTCCCGGGCAATAACAAATAATAAACATAACCCAAATAAGACAACGACGATCCAAACTAAATACTCATTAACAAAGTATATAAAAAAAAAATACTTTACTTCCGGAAAAATCATATATTTTACCAATTATCAATTCGCCCGTCCAATCGAAAATTTAGGTCGAACCCGCGCTCCCCATCGAATCAGCATAATCCGGACAAGGTGTTTAGCTTACAATAGATCGGGCCACATCAACACTGGTTAGTTAGCACACTCTGCGAACGAAAACACGGGGATTAACATATAGACGATCGCGGGGCACGAGTGCGGACACGTGAGTCGCGGGTATAGAGACTTCCTTGCTTCAAGGCACGGGCACCCACTGCGACTGCCGCTCTAATTCAAGGGGTAAGAGGCGATTGGAGGAGAGTGTCCGGCACCCGCGGAATCGGACTCGGGAATAGATACCTGCGTAGTAGAACTGCGCGAGCGTCACCCTTGACGAGGCCTCGACCGGCGACTGAGCGCCGGCTTCCGCGCGGCATCTTGACCCCGTGAACCGCGCGCGCCGCCGCGGCGCGCCACCACCACTCCCGCTCGGCTTTTCTCACGATGACGAGGTGACCGCGCGCCCGAGGTCCATTATTCATGCACGCGACTGAGCGCACGATCGGGTATCCGGCTGGGCGGCCGGAGCACCGGCTACTTAAAGGGCGCCGACGGATTGCGCACGGGCGACCGCTTGTGACTCACTGCTTTGTTGACGTCCGAAACGTCCCTCTTTATTCGCCCGACACCTCGCCGAATTCTTCCGCGAGGAAGAGTCGCGCACCTTTTCTTCGTGATATGGCAAACTTTTTTTAAGCTGGCTTATTTGGCCGATATTCTTTTCAGGCGGAGCGTAGGTGCTTGCGTAAACGGACGTGGCATTTGCATGTGGTATTTGGATGGAAAATTTTGGTTGTGGAATATTCGGATATTGATTCCTGACCGCATGTTTTAATTCTTGTAATTTTTAAATATTGTTGAGTAAAGTGAAACTGATTCCGATTCTTTTGAAAAATCGGCGTGAGAGCTGGAACAACTCCTACTGTTTCAACAGGAGCTTATTTTCTGTATCATTTGGTGAGATGTTTGTAGATTTCAGGTAATAAAGCAATTATCATTTGTTTATCTAAAAATGACATAATCATATTTAATTTTGTGATTATTTCTTGAATTTTAATCTTATTACAAGACTTCATAATAATATAATCTAAGTTTTATCGTAAAGTGAAGCTTTGCTAAATTTGTCCTGAGTTGCGTGGTATCTTTCAATTGAATTTTGTAAAATATTTGTATTTCCTGCGACATGAATGAAATTTCATTGTTAAAATCACAATTTCATTGCGCTTTAAACAATTTGATAGGTAAATCAATTGTTCATGCAGAGAGACTGGAGCTTTAAAGCTTCCCAAATCCAATATTCTAATGACTTTAATTGACCACGCTTCAGTGTATTTGCAAATATGTCTATCTTCAACGCCAATCACGTGAAATAGCCCATTTAAATTAAATTCATTTTACTAGAATCAAAAAATTATTTTTAAGAGTAATTGGAATTTGAACCTTTTTTATACTTAATTAATTTTAGGAAAAAATAATAAATTTTTATTGCTTGATGGAAAAAGTAAATGAACATTCCGATAATATAACAAGAAATTTTATTTATTAATTTTACGTAAAAAGATATAAAAAATAAAATGTTGACGCTTTATTAATTTATCAACGTGTAAATACACAAATAATTACTTGCTCTCTTTGTAACGTGACATAATATTTAGCACGTTGTCGTACAGTAACGTTTTGACGTCTTTTGCATAAATAAAATCACCATGATTAAATGAGTCAAGTGGTACTCGAAATTTACCAATAGCATTTGGTAGCTCTGAATATAATTGTTGCACATCCTAAAAATATTAAAAATAAAAATATAAAAGATAGTAAAATAAGAATAAACTGTTTATCTTTACTTCTTCTTACTTTTGGATGGGAAAGCCAATCGTTCATACTATAGTGTAAAGAAACAGGAGCCTTGACTTTTTTAAGTTTGTAATTTGGTGGTGTAAACCTATTATATTTCGCCAGATTACCGAAAAGGCCAAGATCTATTTGTCTGAAGTAACCTATACAAAAAAAATTAAGCAATATTTAACTAAAAAAAAGTAGCACTGATATTTTTAATATAAAGTTAAAACTTTTAGCATAAATTTATTACCCGATTTAATGATTTGACCATAATGTACTAATTGATTTACTGCAGCACCAGTTGAACTTTGAGCCATGATGGCAGGAAGAAGCTTCTATTAAATATGAAATAAAATATTCGTATTAAAAAATTATGCAGAAGATATAAATTACGAATTAAATGAAACACATATAGTAAAATCACCAGATCCATTTGATCTCTATCGAAACCAAACATCAAGAATAGAATATTCATACAAATTTCTTGAGAAATTGTTTCTTCTTTGCACGATGAAGATTTAAACATTTTAAAAAACTCATCGGATGGTGCAAATTCGTAAATGCCGATTAGTTTAAAAAGGAGCTGTAACATTAATATTTTCATAAATTTTTCTTTTTAAAATAATCAGCATTATAGAAAAGATATTATCGACTTACATGAATTTGATTTACAAATTTTGAAATAGTTTGAAATATTGGATTAAACATCCTTGAGCTATACGTGATTGGAGCCAATGCAAAAGCAGCTTGAATTTTGTCGTTATACTCTGACTTTTCAGTCGCCATCGTAAAGAACATTGTAGTACCTTGACTGTGCCCAACATAAAAAAGCTTTTCACGGCCTGTTTCTTTTAAGATGTAGTCAATCATAGCCGTTAAATCGTGAGTACCCAATTCATGCCAGCTATTTAGAAAAATAAATTAAAATTGTTTTAATTTTTCTACAAGTAAAAATCATCTTTCTTACATACTATATACACTACTATAATTTACCTGAAAGTCCAATATTTGGGATCATCAGCCGTAAAGCTTTTGTGTTCGCGAGAATATTCGTTTCCTCTTGCGTTACCCAACCAAACATCGTAACCAGCATCAGCGAGGAGGAACGCTAATTTTAATGATATATCAATTTTATTTCAATTTTCGAAAATGAATTCAATAAAATGATTTGAAATAAATTACCTAAGCCTTTATCTGGACCAGCAAGTACCCAAACTGATGAGCTTGACATAAGTCCGTGTTGAAGAATAACTACTGGTTTACCCTGTGGACTAGGATTTTTACTGTTACCTGTTATTCTTTGGATTCCTAGAATATATCCATCACTTGTTTCAACATTATGAGACTCGGCATTATAGTTATGCAACTGAATAATTTGAATCTGAAAAATCAAGTAAATAATGTGAAAAAATCTGTTTATCTCTTTCTTTCTGATTTACTTTTCCGTTATACTTCTATTATTTTTAATAAACTTACGACATCCAAATTTGAATAGGGATGATCTTCTTTCAAAGCCAATGCCAATTCCGTAAAATTCACATCATTCCACATAGAATTCAGAGCAGCATTCTCAACTGTTTGAAGGTATTCTTCTGCGATTGATACTCCATATGTAAAAGTGTCTACCGAAGCAACGACGCATAAAACTAGCGATACTGCAATAACTCTCATGATTTCTAAAGGCACCAACGACGTAGAATATACTGAGCGAATCTGACGATGTTTGTTCAAGCAACTGCGCAGGGGGTTTTATATGTTTTCAAGTGTTTATATGTTTACAATTACAAAGCTTGTGGTGGATGATTGAAAACATCCCTTTCTCTCGCATTCCAGTGATATCGCACTGAGAAAAACTCTTTACTCTTTTTGCGGGATTTTCTCGGGCTTTAATGCGATCCTTCCGAAAAATATGTCAACGCTAATACCATCTCTGCAAGTATTGCGTCTTATGAAAGGCGCCTATTATTGCTCTGCTGCGATTGTTTTGTTCAATCAATCGATTGTCCTATTTTTTTCATTAACAAAGTGATAAGAACAATATATTTTCATTTGCGCATCGATAATAATGTTTATTTTTGTTACAGATGTTTTTAATTTCGTGCAATCGATCTTCGATGAAAGAGCAAATGTGAATCCACAAAGGTGTGCAGTAAATGCGCATCGACGAGAATTGTTTAAATAAATAATATGTTTGATTGATTACTGAATTCAATTGCATTATCAACTTATAAAATCTTTCTTTTACTCCGCATTAAATGATATTCACCAACTTCTACATATCGCAAATAAATATTCATGATTCAAATAACAAGTGAGAGAAGTATTACTATCACAAAAATGTTAGAAATTGATATAATCAATAATGTTCATTTGATTATAAGACTAAATATTTTAAGAAAATTAATTATGTACAACGTAAATTTCTAATCTATTAACTATAAAACTTTTTATTAAAAATAAGTGCGTTTTAAAAAGAATTGCGGAGATTTAATTTGAAATTGATTATATCTTATCTTTTTGCCGATTGGTTACTTTGATTAGCCTGATACGATATAAATAAACAGTAATAACTAAAAAGTACAACTAATCGCTAAAGCGATCACCACACAAGACAATTAAACGATTGCACATATATGAGAAAACTCTATCGATAACACTAGTTTAAACTAATTTAAAAAAAACAGCATCCCTAATAGCACACAACGTTTTTAACGACGTTTTTAAAACGTTTTTTGACCTTTTTTGGATGTAAAAACGTTTTGTGAACGTTTTGTGCTATTCGGGATAATATTATAGTAACAACCTGATTATTTTATTAATTTGGTAAATTTCTGAATATATTCAGTGATGAGTTTCTTTTGAACACTGTACTTCAACGTTAATAGCCTAGATTTAAAACGTGTTGCAATTCGCAAGACTGGTATTAGAAGTATATCTTCTAATCCCTACGAGTGAATTGCATCATAGTTATTAGTCTTAAACACTGATTTCTTATCACTGATATTCTATGACTCATACCCTAAATGGAAACAATCAAATTTAAAAAACAAATACAGTCTTCTTTTTTAATTTTACTAGCAAAATCCAACGCGCTTCGCGGGACCATTTTTGTAAAATCATATTTTTGAATTTTAAATTTAGTGCCATTTAACTGGATATGCCCGTGAGCTAATCAAATCGCGTTTTAAAATACTTCACAACATCCTGAGAGGATTCGTAATGCATAAAATTATTATTAAAATGTAAACGTTATATGAAGGTAAATAAACGTTCCTTATTACCTACAAAAGTTTAAATGATTGGATTGATTAGATTAAATAATTCTTAAATCGATGTTGTTACTTAAATAATCAATAATTTTTAACAATATTATATACGATTGTACTTGCGGTTATAATAAATAACTTTAACTAACGAAAATTGAATAGAAACTTAAAAATTTATTATTTACAACATAAATCTTCCGAGTCAGTGAGGAGCGCTCTCAGTGAGTACGAAAGTGTTACGTATTCTAATTTTATTGATTTTTTATTGCAATCATTGGAAACATTAATGAGGTACGATTTTGTATGTATCTATTTTACATTATGGAAGTGTGAGGTAATAATTGGAAAACAGAATTGATTGTTTGATAATTTTATTTATCACAAAAAGAAAACTTCGTAAAAAGTTTATACTTAATTTAGAGACTAGTTTTTATACAATAAATTCTAACTATAATTTATCTATATGTTAAAATCCTTAATATTTAATAATTTCTTCACATTTTTCACAGGAAGGTGAATTTTATTAGTACAAAATTATTGAAAAATATTTATAAAAAGAATAGTTATAAAAGAATATATAATTTTCTTAAATAATTTCGACTAGTATTTGTAAATTTTTTATTGAGATTACTAAATTAATCCTTGTAACGTTTCATAAGGCTCAAAATTTTATCGTAAAGAAGAGGCTTGACATCCTTGGCCCACAAATAGTCAAGATGATTAAATTTGTTATGAGTTACTCGGAACCTTCCAATAGGGTTTGGAAGCTTTGAATACAGCTTTTGTACATCCTAAAATACGAAATAAATATTGCTGATTATTATAGAAATAAAAAACATTTAGAACTACCTCTTTTCTGAACATACCATAGGATCGGAAAGCCAATCATTTACACTGTAGTGCAGAGAAACGGGAGCTTTAACATTTTTCAGGTTGTATTCTGGCGGAGTTAGTTGACCGTACGTATTTATATTGCCCCAAAAACCAAGATCAAATTGACGGAAACGACCTAAGCAAAAATCGAAAAAAGATGAGACATTAAGGACGTAAAAAGATAAAATTTAAGTGACATTTTTTAAAGCGAATTCGAAGTTTGCTCCATAATTTATTTACCTGAGTTTATCATTTGACCATAATGAATGAATTGCTTAACACCAGCTCCAGCTGGTACGTGGGCCAAGATGGCTGGTAGCAAAGACTGTTAAATAAAATTCAATTGTCACAAAAATATAACAAATTGATAGCTATATCTAGGTATATATGTATGAAAATAATAAATTACCGTATCAAGCTGATCCGAATCAAATCCAGTGATTAAGAACAAAACGTTCTCGCAAATTGGTTGCAATAACGAATGTTCATCACAAACCAGAGATGTGAATTTTTTGAAAAAGAAGCCACTTGGTTGAAACTCGTAAAGGCCGATCAACTTCGAAATTAACTGCAATTAATAAAGACATAATGTTTATGAGAAGATCTATTTATGAGATAATTGACCGTAAAAGTGTCCAAATAACTTACGTTGACAGGGTCGAGCACTTTCGAAATTCCTTGAAATACTGGACTGAACATTTCCGAACAAAAAGCGACTGGCGCCAGTGAAAACATGGCATGAATCTTATCATTATACTCGGGAAGCTCACTTGCCATGACAAAGAACGCTGTACTGCCTTGGCTGTGACCAATGTAATAAACTTTTTTCTGACCGGTCGTTTTTAACACATGGTCAATCATGGTAGGCAAGTCTTTAGTACCCATTTCATGCCAACTGCAATGATATGTAACAATAAATTAATAGTTCTCACTGCTGTATCTAAGAAAAAAGGAAATTTCAAATCATTAAAAATAACTTACTCAAAATTCCAATATTTCTTCTGATAGCTTTTTAAGCGTTTGTGATTGCGCGAGTATCTGCTTCCCCTGACATTTCCCATCCAAACATCGTAACCAGCATCAGCAAGGAGAAAGGCTAATATGCATTGAAATTTTATAATACAAATTTAAAGCAACGGGCAATGAGCTTCAACAATAAATAATAAAAGGTTTACCCAGGCCTCTTTCTGGTCCCGCGAGCACCCAGTCCATGGAACTGCAAAGTAAACCATGCTGAAGAAACACTGCTGGTTTACCATCAGATTTTGGATTATTTTTATTGCCAGGTATTCTGTGTATTTCGAGAATGTACTCGTCACTTGTAGCGACACGATGAGTCTCGACTTTGTATTCGTACAATTCAATTACTTCCACCTAAAAAAAATGCTTATTTTATTTCGATCGAGATTTTAACTCTGCAGACAATAGATTTGCTAATTTACGAAATGCTGACCAAATAATTTCTTCCGTGTAAAGGAAGTGTTATAATCACAATGATAAAAGTTTTCAAGATATGACATAATAGTTTATTTTGAACATGTAATTTTATTTGTAATGCATCATTTTTTAAATCTGTCTGAGTATCTGGGTGTATTTAGTCATTAATAACTTTTTAATTTATGAGTCGAATGCCACAAAATTAGATTTAACAATCTTTCTTTTACCATTATAAAAAGTGGCCGAAACCAATTATAATTAACAAGTATTGATTTTTTACACTTTAAAAGGTTTTTGTTGCAAATAATTTTGTGAAAAATTAAGAAAGCAAATACGTGATCTACCGTTTAATGTTTTAAAATTTCATTTATCAAGATGGTAAATAAAATTTATCGCACAGAATAGACAATAATATATATCAATTGTTTTATCGCGGCGCTATTCGATAGTCTGGATTAAAATAGATACATAATAACTAAAAAAGTTACTTGTAAAAAAACATTAAACAATATAATTTTCATAAATTTGCTACAATCTTTTATTGACAAATTTACGGAAATATTTCGTCGATATTGTACTTAATGTGTACACTTACAACTGTGAGGTGAGCATGTGGATGATCATTACGAAGAACCAGTTCTAAGTTTGTCAAATTCAGATCCTTCGGGATGATTCGCTCGATAGCCAGCAATTCTTCCGGAGTGAAGGTCTCTGGAGACACAACCGATCCCTCGCTGAGGACTACCGTAAAAACACCGAGGCAAAGCGCGGACAACAACCAAGAGCCACTCATGTTCAAATATTGTTTTGCGGAACAACAAATTTTAGAATGCGCCTTGACTTCATCGCGGCTTCTTTATATACTCACCTTATTATATCTAAAATCTTGGAACAAGGTCAATCTCAGTGTTATCGTACACAATGCGTGAAAACCGCCTTATCTATTAGGACTCATCTCGTAATCAATCAAATGCGTATCAATCGAATGCTACTGACAAAGGCGTGTTATCCATTTTTTCCATATGAACAAATTGCTTATGTTAAATCTGACAATTTAATCAGCTGTGAGAAGGTATTTTGAGCAAATGCGTGTATTCATGTAATAATTTTAAAGTGTGTACAAAAAAAGTGTACACAAAATGATAACCCCATGAAGAAATGGTGTTACTCCAAGTTTTATTTACTCAATCTTCACCCTAACCGAGATGTTTCTTATTATTTTACATAGAATAATTTCGTTAAATTTTTCATAAACGCATAATGTACAATTGCAAGTAATAACGTGTCATCAAAAAGTGCCTATTTTTAATATAAGAGTTTTTTTTTTGTATTGATCAATCAGTGACAGTATGTTTCACACGTTTACGCGATATTTCTTACGCAGATTATCAGATTAATTACGTTTTGATCGAATTTTAAGCGAAAGAATTTTTTTTTCATACAGAGCAGTTGTAGTGATAAAGGGGTATATAAAAGCTGTGATTTATTGTCCTACGATCTCTATTTTGATAAAAAGCACGTTTGTATCAGATTTAGATATAAATGCATACACTACGATTACTTATATTCTACTTCCAGCAGTGCATTCTGAATGATTAAAGCTCTATTTTTAATAAAAAAAACAGAGGTTTAGTTATAACTTCAAACATTTAACATTTTAACATTTAATTAGTGATAAAGGTGTAATAACGAATATTTTTAAATTAATTTTTTTTATTTTTTTTTAAATACGTATTTTAATGAATAACACAGCGTCGTATAAAAAGAATAAAAAAATTTACGTTACTTTTAATCTTTGTAATTCAACATGAGCCTTAAAACCTTGTCATAAACTAGAGTTTTCACGTCTTTCGCAAACAAGAAATCAAGGTGATTAAATAAATCGTGTGGAACTCGAAATTTGCCAATTGAATTCGGTAGTTCTACATATAAATCATCTACGTCCTAGAAATTTAATGTATAATTAATATAAGGTATTTCACAATAAAAAGTAAAAAAAACTATATGTAAATGATTTCCACTTACTTTTGAATGTGAAAGCCAATCGTTCATACTATAATGTAAAGAAACAGGTGCTTTAACATTTTTAAGATTGTAATTCGGTGGTGTTACCCTGCCATATTTTACCAGATTGCCCCAAAGTCCTAGATCCACTTGTCTAAAGTAACCTATTAATGAAAAATGTGTGATAATAATTATTCAGATTAAATAAACATTTAGTATATTACTTGATTCTATGATTTGAGCGTAATGCACAAACTGGTTTACACCAGCACCAGCTGGAAGGTGAGCCAAAATGGCTGGAAGGATCTTCTATATATAGAAAAAAATATTTATTTTAGTAAATTGTTTAATATTTAAATTTGAGATCACAATTTAACGTATTACCGTATCCATTTGATCTTGATTGAACCCTGCTATCAAAAAAAGAACATTCGCGCAAATTGGTTGTAAAATTGATTCCTCTTTGCAAGCTATAGATGTGAACTTTTTGAAGAACTCATTAGATGGTTCAAACTCATAAACTCCAATTAATTTAAAAAGAAGCTAAAAAATTAACAATTCTATAAATATTTTTTGAATCTTAATATAAAATTATGAAAAACTTACATTAATTTGATCATTCATCCTGGAAAGTACTTGGAATATTGGACTAAACATCCTTGAGCTGTATACGACTGGTGCTAATGCGAAAGCAGCTTGAATTTTGTTGTTGTACTGGGGTCTCTCTGTGGCCATTGTAAAGAACATTGTAGTCCCTTGACTGTGTCCAATATAAAAAAGCTTTTGTCTACCAGTTTTTTCTAAGACATAGTCAATCATAGCCGTTAAATCATAGACACCCAATTCATGCCAGCTATTAAAAAAGAAAATGAAGTTGTTTCAAACCTTATTGAAAATGCATATTTCACAGGAAAATGTGATAATGAAAAGACATACCTGAAACTCCAGTAGCTAGGATCTTTCACCGTCAGAGATCTATGTTTACGAGAAAATTTGTTTCCACGAACATTACCCAACCATACGTCATAATCAGCATCAGAGAGAATAAATCCTAAATAATAAAGAGGAATACGTTTCTAAATACATTCGATACATAAGCAAAACCATGTTCCATTTTATTTGCAACTATAGATTTTTTTCGTTTTATGAGGTATGCAATAATTTTATAAATTACCTAAACTTTTACTTGGACCACAAACAACCCAATCCACCGAGCTTGATAGAAGTCCATGCATAACAAGCACTGCAGGTTTATTTTTAGGACTAGGATTTTTGCTGTTACCAGTAATTCTGTGTAGTTCAAGAATATATCCATCACTTGTTTCGACATAATGAGTTTCAACACTGTAGTTGTACAAGCTAATAATTTCAATCTAAGAAATTAAATTAACTTTTAGAAAAAATTGTTACAGTCATAGTATTATTGTTTTCCGGTCCACTTACAATAGTCATGCGCGAATGTGGATGATCTTGTTTCAACGCTAATTCCAAACTCGTGATATTCGTTCTATCCCACATGGAATCCAGAGCAGTCTTCTCATTTGGGTGAAGATATTCTTCGGCGATGGATGCTCCATTTGCAAAACTCAATGCCAAACAAAAAATAAAGAAAAACCGCGCAATTTTTTTCATAGTCTCTACAAGTTCTAACAACGTCAATTACTACGACCAAATCAGGCAATGTTTATTTTGATAAACCTGCAGAGAATTTTATATACCTTTTACTATAACAAGATAAAATCGCATAATGATCCATCATACGTAAGACAATAATGATGTCTTTGTAAATGCTTCTTTTAAAACACAATTGCTCATAATCTATGATGGAATACATCACTGCTTTCTTTGCACATTAGCAGCAGCTTAGGTTGTGAGAAAAAGTCTCTCTTATATCGCACGAGATTTTCTTGAGCTTTATTTACATCCCTTGCACGTATTGTCAATATTAATACCATCTTCGATTGTACTTGCGCATTATAGAATTGCTTTGTCAATCTTTTATAGATCACTAATAATCAGAATGGCAATAAAAGACCATTATTTACGCAGCTGCATTGTTGTTGCAGATGTGTTCGTAACACTACAACATTGACATGTGATGGACGGTAAGATGTAAGAGTCATAAAAACAAAAATAATACGTTGATTGATTGCAAGATTAAATTTATTATCGTACAATCTGCATATTTCTGCATGCGTTATCAATTAAATATTTTAATCAGAATTAATAGCATCCTAACACGTGTAAAATCAGTAATTTATACTTTTTAATCTAAGCGCTAGATAATGTTCATAAATTCTTGATCTTATATATATATACATTTTCAGTCCGGAAGATAATTTGACGTATCTTTACGTTTTCTGAGGTACAGAATCAATGTTTTCAGGTTAACAAAATTATTTTGACTCATTAAGGAGACCATAAAATAAATTTTAATAATTTGAAATTTAATTTCTAATAAATTTTACTCATTGTCAGCAAACCGATTATTTTGAAAAATTGTTAAATTAAAAATATGCCCATACGCATGTTCTTAAGATATTTTAGAGGAAATTGAGATAAAACAGTGGAACTCAAATTGCTTGAATTTATTACATTATTTATTTAATTATGTCGTAACAAGCAAATAGTTTTGCGGATTTCTTTGTAAATATCAGTAGGTTGTTGAAATAAATATTTTTGAGAAACTTCTTTATTGTTTAAAACAAATACTGTACATAAATCAATAAACGTTTTATACAATTATAAACAAATATATAACATTCGCTTTATTAGAAATCATTCCAAGAAAATATTTTATTGAAAATATCTGAGTAAATGATAAATAATTTCTTCTTTTCAGTACAAAGATTTATTTCTCTAGTATGAATAAACTTTTAACATTTTTGGGAAAAGGCTATATTTATTCCGTACGTGTACACAATCTATTATTATAAACATCCCGGCTGCTTATAAACGCCCCAAAAATCACATGCAAGACTATTATTCGTATTTTAATTTTTCCAAACTTAACATTTAATAATATTAAACATTTAATAATATTTTTCAGTGATTGTTTAAAGCGTGCAGTAGGTTTATGATATTTACTACAGAATTAAGATTCTCACGAAGATATGAATAAACTTTTATAGTATTATTCACTTATTTAAAAATAAAACAAATTCAAATAAAATTTATTTATAAGAATAAGTATCAATAAAAACTCTTAATATTTTTCTTGTTATAGATTAAATTGTATTTAAATAATTTTTTTTTAATGACTAGAATAATTTGATTATTAAATCTAGTAATTTTGCTGAACACATTACGGTACTTAAAATATTTTCCAATAATCAAATGTCATCGATATCTATACTTTTCCATTAAACGCATTAAAGGCTCAAAAACGATTTGTGGTGCCGTTCTTCCCCATAGAAAATCATAATGATTGAATGGATTCGTTGTAATCCTTTGGTGATAGACAACGCTGCTTAATTTGTTCGAGAGCAATTCAACATCCTGGAAAATGATAATCATTTATTTATTTATAAATTAAATAATTTTTACCACTGTAAAAAAAAAAATTACTTTGGGTGAAGCTAAATGATCGTTGTTACTGCTGAATAGCGCAACTGGTGCTGTCACCGCTTCTACATTATATTCTGGAGGTATAGGAGATCCATAATGTTGCATATTTTTTTTTCTATCAGCGTAGTCATAAAGTCGAAAAAAACCTGAAATTAATATATTGTAAATGTTAAATGGTGCTTGCCGGAATTAATAATAGTTATCAATTCTAAATAAACGCAGAACTTTCACTTTGAGAAAGTAAATAATTCAAGGTACATAAATTGAGTAAATTGATTTTACCTGGGTTGATGTAGCCTTGCCCATAGTGAATAAGCTGTTTCCAAGATGCTCCAGCTGGTATATGACCAGCGATCACTGTCAACTTATCCTAATTATCATAAATATGATTAGTGCTTTTGAAATACTGAAAATTATTTTGACTGTACTTTAAATTATAGATATCTATTTAAATGTACTAAATATAGTAGTCTTAAATTTTTCATGCGCACAAAGTTGTTAAAGGAATGATTATTTCTTGCGCAATTTTATTTTTTTCTAATAAAACTTGACATATAGTTACCAAATCAATATCGGGACTGAAACCAGCCAGTAAATAAAACTTAGTGGTGCAGAAAATTTGGGTGGGAGCCGCGCTTTGGCAAAAAAGTCTAGAAATAAATCTGCCCCACCGCGATCGAGAACCAAATTCTGGATAGCCGAAGTTCTCTCCAACCCACTGCAAAAATCAAGTCGAAAGTTTAACATAAGTTTAACAACAAACTTAAATTAAGGTAAATTAAACAAATTATTACATATAATTATTGTAATATCTTAATATTAATATTATTATTGCAAAACTGACATATAAACAATAAAGAATCACTTAAATTCAATTAAACTCATAAATTTTCGACAATTTTTTTTAAAGAAATAATAACTATTATTAGCTATTCATAAGTGATAAACACTATCAATTTTGCTGATAATTCTTTAAAAATTAACAACTCATAATCTGCGGTACTAGAAAAGTTTTAAAATCTCGTGCATTTTTCACCTTTACTGCGTTTCAGTCGCTGTCAACGTCCCTCCGATAATCAGTAAAATTTTTCTCTCATGCTTAAAATGCACAGTTCGCAAGAGCATTCACTAACTGCCTAATGAAACCAGAGCAAATTAATTTTCAAAGTGCCTCCGTAAAAGCTTCGTTCCCATTGAAATCAAAGGACATTACACTAATTTACTCAGAGCCTCGACAATTTTCATAGTGCGGCTGAATAAATCGCCGCGGACTTATTTCGCAAGTGTAGCCCGCGGCGGCATTCTTTCAGCGAGTCGCTTAGCATGCAACGAGCGGAAGGCGCTAAACTCTGCCGAGCGCACATAAACAAAACGGAAAGGTCATTAAATAAAAGAGATAAGAGAAGAATAAGGTAGAAAAGGTTCGCGGAGAAAAAAAAAATTTTAAATAAATTGGCAAACTAAAGGAGAGTATATACCCACCACGCCGAAGTATGTCAGCTTGGTTAGTTGTGTAATCGGGCCCCGTAGGTAGCCGGTGAAGGCTGCAGGTGCGAGGCCGGCCGCCAGTGCGATTTTGCCATTGTACCGGGGCCTCTCCGAGGCCATCACGAGGAACTGGGTCGTACCCTGCGAGTGGCCCACGTAAAGGACCCTGCGCCGGCCGGTCACCCCCAGGATGTAGTCGATACTCGAGGGCAGGTCGTACACGCCTAACTCGTGATAGCTAAAACGGTGAGAGTCAAGATTTTGAAAATTCGTTTTTTATTCAGCTGGACGACCGCTTATTGTAAATTTCGCCTTTCACGGATTTTAATGCAACCTTCATGGGATGGCACAAATGAAATTTTACTTTAAATTAAATGTCACAGTTATATGTTAAACGTGGCGAAGTAGCTGATACCATGATACGATCATGCTTCTTATCTTCAATGCGTGTCCGTTCACAATTCAATATATAGCTATTTTCTATCAAAAATTATGCTGCGTTAACTGTTCGATTGCCTTTTTATCTTGGCATCTAATCTTTTCGTTCGTTTGAAATATTACTTGATTTTCTCAAATAATTGTTTCGGTTTAAAGTGATGCTGGATGTATAATTATTGTGGAAATTAAAGTAATGTTAATGAAATTTGCCTGAAATCCCAAAAGTAACGATCCGTAGGCTCCATGGTTGTGTGGTTTCGAGAATAGATGTTACCGCGGTTGTTCCCAAGCCACACGTCGTATCCTGTGTCCGCAAGAAAATAAGCTGAAACGCAAATTATAAATGAACAGTTACGTGCAAATATTTAGATGGTGGTTCTCGTTGCAAAATATGATATTAACCCTCTTTCATATTCGTTAAATAGGAAGTACATGCCTTTTGAACGATATATCCCGAGATTATACCGAGAAGGATCAAGGAGAGAGTCATTGAAATTGTATACGGGTATAGGAAGTTATACGAAGTAGTAAATTAATATTTATAAGACACGTTCAACCAAACAAAAGTTCAACTACTATTACGACTACGAAAGTTTTTTTTTTGAACCCAGAGTATTTACAAGGATTCGCTTATCTTTCAAACAAAGAACATTTTTTGAAAGATTGCGAACTTTTCCGATACGCGAAGTCAACAAAAATCCTCAAAATTTCTCTCACTTTTCACTCATAAATTAAGGCTCATTACAGCGTTTACGTAAAAAGCCGAAAAAAGCTTTCACAATGTTACTTCCTTTTACTATATTCCACGTGCGTGTGCGCGGCATTCGAACATCGCCAATTAACCAACGGAGCAAGGACCGAAAAATGAACGAAACAAGGAGCAATTATGAAGTAAGCCGAAAGGATAAAAGCGGGAACGGCGCGCACGTGGGTTCGCGAGCAGCCGCCGACTGGGGGCCGAGCTGCGCGGGATTGTAAATCGAGACGTAGTGCAAGTAGTAACCGCAAAATGCGCGGCATTCGAAATGAGCGGCGCGCGAACAGCAACGCGCGTAAACGGTGAAGGCACGCTCGAGCGATAGGCTCTGAGGTTTCGCGCTTGGCCGTACAGTCTCGAATATAATTTCGCTTGGGAAAAAGTATCGACGCGCACTCTCAATTTTGAAGGATTCTTTCGTCAGTGCGCGCGACAGCAGTTTGCAATTTTCCATCTCTTTTATTTTTTTTTTTAAGTTTCGTGAGGAGATATTGCAGAATTCCGCAAGAGTACTTATTATACGCAAAATCCATTGATTGGTGAAAAATTTCCATGCAATTTACAAATTGATTAGTTTGATTAGTCCTGAGATTATCTAGGAATTATATTTATGATTTTTTTTTTTTTAAAGAATGTAATTGTTTAGATGGATATCTAACGAATTGAATTTTTTCCACCGTTTTAATTGGAAATAATTATACTTATGAAATTTAATTTCAACGTAATTTAAATGTTTATACTTTGAGGAAGGATTTGCGTCTAAATAAGCGAGTTTAAAACTTTAAAAGAAACATTGTTTCATCATTCAACGGCCTAAGGTACTTTCTCCACATTCATAATAACTCGAGCGGCTGCTATTATCTAACAGCTGAAACAGATCTTTCGTCGATTTACTATTTTTTCTTTTGGCTGTACGGCAAGTGCAGTCTTAATCTATCCTCATTTTCCCCCGGCTGTTTCGCAACTGCAGTTCCGCTCGCTACGATTTTCCCGAGATAACTCAACGGCTTCTTAAACGGTTTCATCTTTACCTTCCACTTGCATTTGTGTTTGATTTGTCAATCGGCTCCTTTTTTAACAGTTTTCCTTGCACCGCAATTTTCATTCATTTTCTTTAAGAAAACGTTATCGTCACTTCGGGTGAAGCAAAAGTGAAATTTAGCATTAGCGGCCATAAAAGAGTGCTAATTTTATCATTAAGTCTTGAAATTACGGCGGTCGTAAAAAAAGAATCTCACTCGCGGTAAAGAGCAATTACTTTGATAAAAATTGTATACGAGCATTTAGAAAAAGGAATTGAAAGAATGCTTGAGAAAATAATTAATTGACGACGAAATAATGCTAGTCGATCATGCGTAATACAACGCGATAATCATAAGAATCACTACAAAATGTCAAGGCCGTTGACCCATAAGACATGAAATTTTTATAACCTTGAGCTCCGCTCATTATCAACAGGTGACCTGTCAGGTACGCTCTCCAATTACAAAGTAGTTCAACCACTTTTTTTCACTCAATATCGATTCATTCATTCTTTTTTTTTTTATACGTTTTTATATCAGCAGTATTTATACATTTTTATTAAAACCCGAATTAATTTCTTACATTCAAAGTAAATTTAATTAGAGTAAACCGAAGGATTAGTGACGTTGAATTATAATAGATTAGTGGTTTAAATAACCAAGATTTATTTACCTAAGGAATTGCCAGGACCCATTAGGATCCAGTCGGCTGAGCTGCCACCGAGACCGTGCATCAACAGTACCGGCGGTCTCCTGGCGAAATAGTCATCGATATCCTGACGGCCAAATGGAATTCTGTGGAGACTCAAAATATAACCATCATCAGTGATGACGGTGTGTTCCTCAAAGGGGTATCCGTACTTCTTTGCCAATTCATGCTTGTCAATGGTAAAAAAAAAACAAATAGATTATGCACAGGACTGATAAAAATTGCTACGACTTTTTAGTCTGTTATGATCTTTAAATTATAAAATTTAATTTTAACAATTAGCACATCAACACTTTTTTTATTATAAACACTTTTTTATTTACCATCCGTTTACTAATGAACTGCCTTTATAATAGTTTAAAGAATTAAACGCCCAATAATTCATTATCATACATCTTTGTAAATATAACAAATTTTTTAATTTAGAAAAGAAGGTCTATAATTCAACGATGTTCTCTACCACGTCGCAAAAAAAAAACGGATAAAACAATTAGAATTAAAAATCAAATTAAATCCAAGAACTTCCTTCGACTAGGGCAATAACAACAATAATTCAAGATCTTAATTCACTAGTGAAAGGCAATATTCAAATTCGCTCTAAATAGCAGCAGGCCCATAAAATTCATCCACTACCCGAGCTTTGAACAGCATTTATCACTGAGCCGGCGGAATACGATAACGAACGAGGCGGCGACATATCAACGTCAACCCCACCGGCGTTGAGCCGGTCCGGCGCACGTGACTGCGTATAGTCACCATCGACGCACTTACGGTCCTGAGCTCGATGTCGGGATTCGGGTCCAGCTTGCCCAGGCAGGCTGCGCTCTGCAGCAGCGCTACGGCCAGCAGCAGCGCCGCGGCGCCCATTCTGCTCTCTCTTTCTTACGTGGGTGTGTGAGCCCGGTGCACTCGGTCCGCCTGGTGGAACGCGCCGCGCGCGCCCGACGCAACAGACTGCTACCGCCCGCCGCGCCGGCTCTTATATGCACTTGGCGCGAGCGCCGCTCGCTCGTCCTTAAAAAGAGCCCGGCGCGAGCGCGCCCAACGAGCCTTTTTCCTTCCGACGCGTCGGATCCTCTTCGGGTGCAGGTGAGCTTCCTTCTTGCATCTTGATTGCGGCAACTGCGACGAGGGATTGGGTTTTGTTTAAAAAGGAGATCTTCGGAGACGGTGAGACTGGTGATGGCTATTCGGGCTGCGCGCGAAGGTGAACGGTAAAAGGAGGATGCCCATGGACGATGGATGGAAAGGAGGGCTCGGGGGGAAGGTACCCGCTGGATGTTTCGTCATTTAGAGCACGAGAAGACAGTTGCGAGAAAAATCTATGTGATCCCATTTTTAATTGAGAGAAAAGTTCAATTAAAATGAAAAAGAAAACGAAAAAACGCAGAGTATTGCCGTACCCGGCTGTTTCTACTTACAGTGTACTTAACGCGTTTGGTGCTCTTGTCGCGTCCAATGTATCTCTAAAAGTCAATTATTTTTTAATAAAACTTTGCTTATTATTGCTGAAATAAATGAAAATAGGGTCTATGAATGATGTATTTCTTAAGATATAGACAGGGTCCCGATGTACCCGTCTGTTTCTACTGATAGCGATCATTCCTTGTTGGCTTTCTTAAAACTCTCAAAATTTTCCTAAAAATAAATAATTATTTTGTTAATAGCTATTTTATTAATGAGTATATTATGTACTAAATAAACTATAAGATGATCTCAGTGTCTATCGGTACCCGCTTGTTTCTACTGATATTGGCGCACAATACGTTCTCTCTTGATGCTCTTCAATTTTTTTTTATTTTATCTTGGAATAGTTTATGATTTTATGAACAGTATTTTTAAAATCATATAATACTGTTCAAATCAATGAGAACACGAACATAAAACCTTTATTTTTTAGAATAAACGCAGTTGTCTGTCGTACCCGTCTGTTTCTACTGATCATATTTCTCACTCTTGATATTTTTAAATTTTTCCTAAAAATAAATATGTTTATTAGATTATTTTATAAATTACTAATTCATTAATAATGCATGTATTTTTGTTACATTAAATGAGATTATCATTTGTTTTTATATTTACACACTATATTCGCATTCCGTTCACTCTTCTATTGCTTTTTAAAATTGTCTTCAGAATTGATAAATTATTTTATTTATTCTTCATAAATTAGTCTTCAAATAAATGAAGATATTATTATAGGCTAAAGCTATACATATAATTCGATCAAAAATCTTATACATTTTGGAACAATGAATGTTGTCTTAGCAGTATTTTGCAAGGACAGTACTCACTTCGAGAAAAAATATTTACAAGACTGTGACAGTAAAATCATATTGTAAATAACTGTTAGTACACCTTAAGTAGTTACTAAATCACTTAGGTTCTACTGAAAACTGCGCGGTCGCATCTCTTCATTTCCATGCATAATTACTTTTTACCATATAAATTCGAAAATAAATATGCATTCAGCTACTTCTTTCCCGTTTTCTGTAATAGATGCATTTACTATACCAACAGAATAAATTTCATTTCGCCATTGCGCAATGTGGAATTTATTTAATTCAACTATTGCTCTGTAATCATCTCTTTATCAATTTTTCTGATACAGAAAACGTGTTAGAACATTGTAACAAGATAAAAAAATAAGTTCTCTTTATCTTCTATTCTAAGGACGTATGTACCGATCAATACTATTATATACTACATCGTTTCGAAATTCAAAAATTATTTTGACTCTATTAGTTTTAATAACTTGTTGTTATTACTTAAGTACATAACTTGAAATACAATTTTGTGCAATAAACAAAAGAATTCAGTATTTTAAATTATGCAGTCAGTAGAATTTAAAATTTATGACATTTTAACACTGTTATAAGCGCCTTACATGTTGTTAATAATATTTTTTAACCTAAAAACATAAATTCGCATACCACATACGGCGAGAAAAAATTTAATAGCATTATAAATTATTTCCAACAATTAATTTGTTACAGCAGGAAAATAAATTTATCAACAAAATTAAAATATAAATGAAAAAATAAATGGTTTGACCTTTCAATTTAGAATACGATATGATAATGCAATATGTAAATACAATATGCGATATCTTTTATTCTTATAATTTTTTTTACTATCGTCATAAATTTAAAATACTTTTGACAGGCAATCACATTTTGAATACCTCTTACTACGACATATTAAAAAACATCCAAGGACCTGAGAAATATTCCCATTGCACATTTAAATGATGCTTACTCTGATGCTTATTCGTTTACAAATATTCGAAAAAGACACTAATTGCACCCGTCAAAATGCTGAAAGGTCGATCATTATACGAATCCAATCAAATACATATAAGCTACAGTTTTCTCACGTCATTGAGCCGTTTAATCGGCTAATTTCGCAAAAGAACTAGATTTACATCGATCTTTCCGATCCTTTTGTTAAAAAGCACGAAGAAAAATCCTTCCGTACCTCCTTAGAAAAATAAAATTTTACGACCAATGAATAAATTCCTTCCCATGTAACAGCACACGATTAGTCGAATCTCCGCTCGACGCTAATCTCCCCCATCGCCATCGAGCAATTTCCACGCCACTTTAAAATTTCGCGTTGCCCAATAATCGCGATATAGCTCAAAGCGTGGCGATCGCATCGCCGTCTTAAAAAAAATAATATCGGCTCAAGCCTAAGCGGCCAGTTCAATGCTCCTGCCTATAAAAAAAAAAAAAAAATGAAACACTTCGCTGCGCGTATGTATACACCCACCAACCAATTCGCGCCGCGATAAGATAAGGCTACTGTGCATGCGAAAGGCGTTCGATTTCCGGTGCACTGCAAGGTCGCTACACACGCATTGGTCCTCTAAACTCCGCCTGCATTCGAAAGCGAATTTCGGATGCAAGGTCGCTGCGTTGCTTCATACTCGTATATTTTTTCTGTATGTGTGCGTGCATTCGTTCGCATGATAAGATAGACCCTGATTTGGGCAATTCCACGCGGGTGGATGCAATTTTACGCGGGAATCGCATCGTGCCTCTTTGTTTGTTAAATTCGTTTTTTGCTATAAGCTTGTATGCGTGCAGAGCAGGTGCAAACGCGGTTCTTCGCTTGCGACACGCGACTAGTTTTTCCTTGGGAGTCTAAATCTTTTCTTCTAATTGTTGCAGTCAGACGGCCGGAGAGGAATAGCGCAAGGAGTGTCGCCCATATTTTTTCCCCGCGGAGCCCGCGAGCGTTTGGTTTCGCTTGTAAAAAACTAGAATTTATTGTGCTATGCGTGAAATTTCGCAAACAAGTGAGAAATCATTTCATCATTGCTTGAAATGAAAGAAAAAAAATTTCGTCGTCGCATATTTACATGATGGATGCGCTGAAAGGTAATAATTTATTGAATACAATTTGCAGAGGTTGCTGCCTAATTTTTTCGAAGTGAATACAATTTATCGTCATTTTTCAATGTTATAAAATTGTAAATTTCTTTATTATCAAATTGAAATTACCGTATAAAAAAATATATTTTTATGGATATCGTGCATTCTTGGATTGTCCCACGGTTCCCGTCTGTTTCTACTTATTTAGGCATACAATGCATTCGCACACGGTGCTCTTAAAATTTTTATATTTTTTATTAAATTAAATAATCAGTTTATAACCAGATCATATAATATGTGAACGATTAAACCTTGATTAAAAATAAATGCAGCGTTCCACCATACCTGTCTGTATCTACTGGATCAATTCCCTATCATACTCTAGATATTTTCAAATATTCCCTAAAAATAAATTATTTTATTAGATTTTTTTATAATTACTTTATTAATAGTGCAGATATTTATATATTCTGTTACAGTATATATCTGAGAATATTACTCACTAAAATGTTCTGTAAAATTATCTCGGCGCCGCACTGTACTTGGCTGTTTCTACTTGAACACTGCGTTCGAATTCAGTACATTCTTCAAATTTTGAAATTGACTCAATCTACCAACTAATTTTGCAATGATTATGCAGCACCTCGGGTTTTAAAGAAATCAAATTATATATATATTGTTTGTGAAAATGTAGATTTTTTATCAAAAATTTGATTCGACTTTTAGTAATTAAAAGGTGGAAATGCAATTCATTTATAAATTGCGCAATCTTTTATATTTATCAGTGACTGTATTTGACACATTTCTTTTTTTTTAAAGTATGGAATACTTTAGAATCATCTTTAATTAGGACAATTAAAATATTTTGATAAAATTATCAATAGATTAGATGAGAGTGATGGATATGAAAATTATCAAAAAATCTAAATCGTGCGATCGTTTCGCAATTAAAGTATTAGCTATTGTTTGTCATGCAGTAAGGCTAAAAATGTAACTTATCAATCAAAAGCGTATATCTTTAATTCACGAGTTTGAAGAATACGCCTTCTTCTAAAGCATTATTTATTAGAATATTAAAACAACTGTAATTTATAGAAAAACCATAAGAATTATAATATTGGTAATGTATGGTCATTAAATTCTAGTAAAATTAAATAAATTGTACACTGTAATAATTTACAAAGATAATTTATAAATTCAATTAACACTATTTAAAAAGTGCATTTACGTGTGATAATTATTTTAACATGGCAGGTGTAATTATTCTACAAGTTGCCATTACACCCCGTATGTTCAGGAGATAATAATTATCTTAAACAAAATAATAATTTACACCACTTGCAGCGTCAAAATATAGATTCAATTTGCACATATTCATTGTCGATGTCATGTGTATTTTATTTTTTTTTTTTATTTTTGTAATTAAATTGAGAGAAATGTAACTGCTTGCAAATTCACTGTAACGAAATCAAATAAAAACGATACTAATTTTAAAACCATATCCATGTAAAATTAAACATATTTTAATCAACATTTTGATTCGTGGGTGATTTTCTCTAGATATTGTTTAATCATATTGTTTAATCATACTATAAAAAGCAAAAAATGCACTTGAAATGGGTATCTAATTAAACATGGCAAATTAACTTCCTATTCTTAGTAACCTTGGTATTCGCGTTCCAAAACTTTCTCTTTAAGTAAGGAAGTTAACATAAGTTAAATAAATTAAAATATATAAATTTTAATATTAATATATATATAACTTATTATAATTCTCCAACAATATGTATACGTTGTATACAACAATAATAATCATTAATTTTTTATTTATTTAAAGGAAATCAGGGTAATAGTATTTTACTATCTTCGAAAATGTATCTAGTTGAATGTTATAACTTTTAAATATTTGAAAACGTAAAATACTGTGATAGACACTAGGTTCTCTCAATTTTTTTATAAAAAAAATTTACGAATACATCCCTTTTTTTAATTGTGAGAACACGACGGCAATTTGAATGAAACTCTTCTACCTTTACTGTGAAGCAATTTCTCGAACAAAGCTTGCAATGAATTTTCTTCTGAGCGAACCCTAAATGAATGGCACACACATTTCAAAACGTGTAGCAAAAAGTAATTAATCAAAGCAAAAATTCCTTTAATTTTCTAAAATCTTTATTATTAACTGTAATTACAATTATTGTAAAATTACAACACTATATATACCTATCCTATAAATCATAACGAGATTTACAAAAGATCCTTAATAACTAACGTAAAGCGTATGCGCTTACAGTATTTACAATCCTTAGGCTAAAATCTAGGAGAATGTACAAGTGTAATAATGATAATAATTTTCGTCTAACAGCTGGTGTAGGTTCGCGTGTAATGCCGCGTCCGAGCGCGAAGGAAGCGCGCCTCGCTTGCCAACACCTCGTCCACGGGCAGGAAACCAACTCTTCAGCGCACTGCGCGGGGATCCTTCCTCGTTTGTGTGCGTTGCATTCAGCGGGTGAGTGTGCATTTCATTGAACCTGCGTACACGTGACTAGTGTCGGTAATCGCCAGATTCCGAGACGTTGCACCTCTTCCATATGCACGCACATTGCGTGTGTACTCCGAGATTCTTTTTTTGTGCGTTTGTATATGGCTATTTGTTCTATCGTGGCAGTTTCTAAGCGGGCAAGTTTTTATTTCGTCCCAATTCCTTTCTGTTCGGCTTGAAAAATAGGAAACTATATTGATTCGCTCGACAGCGTCGGCGTGTATAGAATTTAATACTCGAATCTATTTTTATGGTTTATATGAAAGAAGTAATTTATTTTTCGCAAAGTTTTCGCAATTTCTTCAAGCTTGTGAAGATGTTTTTTTTTAGTGACGAAGAATGACGAAGAAAATATTGAAGTATCTTGAGACGCGCCTGGAAAATTATTTTCATATAGTAAAATACTGTGCTGTTGTTAAATCGATTTGCTGACGATAATGACTTATCTGCTCTTCTCTGAATAAGCATGTTTCTGTCAAAGCAGTCAAGAAAAAACTTGTTGAAACTAATCAAGCCGATCTTCCTTCGATCCATCGATTGCAATCAATTATAGTAAAGATTACTAAACTGTTGGCACACGTCGAAAATTTACTTATCGCTCGATAAGGTTTAGAATATTATAGAAGTTTTAAGAAAAACAAACTATTTTAATGACGTAACTTATATTCAAACATTCTATGCGATAAGATAACATTTATCCATACTTCACGAAAGTTTATCTTTAAAAGGTAAAACAGTAGACAAGCCTATTATTTTCAGCGTATCCCAGCATCGAATCTGCACAAAAGAAGAACGAACTTGGACTAGCATCGTGCCACTTTATTCTCAAGTTCGCGCACACTTAAGTGATTGCACTGATTTTTATGATTTTGATTTTCACTCGTCCGAAGTGACGTTTTATTCGGACGATCGATTTCTGAACCAATCGAAGTTCAGAATAATACACGTTTTTACTGAAATGCAGTGTTTTTCTTACATTCCAGAGTATTTCTCTTTTACATTTTCAAAGTACTTAGATACATGAGAAATTCTATACAAATATTTTACAAATATATAGTAGCATATTTTCAAAGTATTAATTTCTCATCAATTAAAATTCTACGCAAAATACCCTACTGGCGATCGTTCAGTTTTCTCCAAACCTTAATACAATTTTTAGAATATTTTTCGTCTATTAATTAATTATTATATTAATTAATGACCATTAAATGGGTAAAAAATAGCCCAAAAATCGTTTGACCAATGAAAAAAAGAACGACCCCCCAACAAGAGTATAAATAAATTACTTCCGCAGCTTAATCCTCAGCTCTACTTTCCTCTAAACATATCGCAATTTCTAAAACGTCCCTTGAAAATCTTCCTACGCAAAAGTGTAAAAACCTTGTGTACCGGTAACTGCTTTCCACATTCAAAAGCATCACTTTAATGATGATCCGAATAAGACCACACAGTGACCTGGACTGTTAAACGACCAAATAAAATCGTATACGAAATTTACCCTCGAAATTTAATTCTAAATCCGGGAATGTTCATTTTCTGTAAACAAAATCCGCCGCGGGATTCAAATTGCACTTTCGCAGCAGCACCATCGCGCCGATCCGCTCGACCGAGGAGAAACTTTCGCAGTTTCGCCGCCTTTACGGTTCAGACCGTGACGGTTGTCGGCGCCAGTTTCGCGTACTCGAGCGCCTGGTCGAGGCTCGGGGCGCTGGTGCGGCCGAGCCGGTCCTCGCGATACCGATCGAGCGCCCTCAGCGCGTCGTCGTAAAGCAGGGACTTGGTGAGGTTCGAGAAGAGGAAGTCCAGGTGGCTGAAGCGCTCGTGACGCACCTTCCGCGCCTCCGCTTTTGGCAATCGCTCCATCAGTGCTAACACGTCCTGGAAGCAGTTTCCATAAATCGGTATTGCGATTATGTGGATCGGTTCTCAGAAATCATCCGATCTTTTTATTCATTTGCAATTTTAGAATCTTTAAATTTTCATTACTATATTTAAAGTAAAACGACGTCGATTATTATTATTATTATTATTATTATTATTATTATTATTATTATTATTATTATTATTACTATCATTACTAAAAATCGATTTAATCGAACCGAAACAGACGTTTATTTTTCATTATATTATGTTGAATAACTTTCTAAGGTTAAAAGAGAACTCTTTTATTATTTTTTTTATTTCAAAGAATAACTGGTTTTTTTTCATACCTCTTCTGTCGTGTACGCGTCGTTTAATCCGTAATAAAGAATTGTCGGGACCGTTATCCTCTCCAGAGGATACTCGGGAGGAGTCGCATTTTTATAGCGAATATAATTACCGTCTGGTCCAAAGTCGAACTGCCGGAATTTTCCTAAAAGAAGACGATCATTTACTGCACTACTTTCTTTATTCATTACCCATTTGACTTAGTGAAATTTAAAAATAAAACTAAGAATTAAAATTTTTCGTAAAATTATACATCTATAGTGAGACGAGAACATTTTTCCTCGATAAAATTCATGGAATATTGCTTACCACTTATCATAACTTGTCTGTAATGTAGAAGCGTATCGAGTGACGATCCTTGTGGGTAATGATTTAATACTTTCGGTATCATGGACTGTAAATTAAATGTATACGCGAATGATTACAATGAAAACATAATTGACCATTGTGACTTTCCAAAAAAGGATCCCGTGACGTATTTCGGAACGATTGTACTTACGATATCGATTGCGTCAAACTGGCTGGATTTTAATAATCCTGCAACGTTCATAATTAACTTTTGACACAATAACTCGATATGAGTCGTCTGGCAGAATGTGGCATAAATTCCTACCAAGCCTGGATTGCGAGGAAACACTTCGTGGACTCCCAACGTTTTGAACGTTTTCTGTAATAAAATTGAGCTTTCAGTACTAAACTCACTTGCGTTTTAATTTTAAATCCCATAAAGTGCCTTCACTAATTTATGATTCAAGCGGCATAGGAGCATCTTTTATTTACGGTTCAGTGGATGGTTTTAAACATTAACGCGAGCGTAAATTATTATCTTTTAAAAAAGAAAAAGTTGAAGATCGAGATGATATTTATATATAGAACAGGATTTTATTGCGTGGCATAATAGGTATATGCAACGCTGGAAAATATATGGTATTTGATAATATTATTCAATTGTAAAGTATATAAATTAACTGAGATTTGCATTGCAGCGTAGCGAATGAAATATGCAAGCTTTTTATTAAAGATTGCACGGATCGCAAATATAAATAATAATCAAACGTAAGAAGTAATTTTTATGCCTTTGTGAAATTTATTATACCTTGCTATTTTAATTGTTATTGGTAAATAATTATTGAATATAGACCTTCTTGTATCTAATTTCAATAATGAATAACCATTTAATTCGAATTTCCAAGGAACCCATCATTTAATTTATTCAAAATTAAGTTACAATCTAATATATGTACCTATTAATTGATTTTTTTTTTTTTTTTAATTGAACCTAATCATATATTTGACACTTAAAAAGCATATTTAAATGAAAAGTTATAATGCGAAATCACCTGAATTTGTTTGCCGTATCTTACAGCAATAGTGCTGATAGGTCCAGGCAAGAGATGAGTGAAAATGGCAATAGGTGCGAATGATATCATTACGGCCACTTTGGCATTGTACTCTGGCTTCGTCGAAAGCAGCACGAGGCCCATCGTCGTACCCATCGAATGGCCAATCAGTGACAATCTTTCCTGCCCTGTGATGCTCAGAATGTGATCGATTGTAGAACTCGTGTCATGTATCCCCGACTCGTGCCAACTTTAACAAAAAATGAAATATCGTAAATAAAAAGTAGAGTACAATAATTACGTATACTTAAGTGAATAACTCATACGTGCAAAGAGTACTGTCGTTTCATTCAATAAATTGAAAATTAAAATTGTTTAGGGGATCCTGTACACGTGCATCTGATTTGTACTTTAAAGATTCGATCTTCCTGATCAACAAAGAACTAATTCTTCTACAAGCAGTCGAATAAAATAAATATGACAATTTATTCTTTACGATTGTAGTATTAGCATATAACGAAACTCCTTAAACCCTACGTTAAATTAAAAAAGAAAGTTTCTTTCACACTTCTGATTCTTGTAGGCTCGACTGTTTATCTATATTCATGAATGTCTCATCGTTTTTTACCGCATATAACGATATATAAAGAATACCTATACCTTCATTGTATTTAATCGACTTTCACTGTATTCATATTAACTTTCTCAAAAGCAGAGGACTGTCAGATTCGTTTAAATTTGTAAAAGATCATCATAGTACTCACAAAACGACAATACAATTGAAATTACTGCACTCAAAGACAAATTTTCCTCGTTCCTCAGAATTTCGTTCGATTTAACGCCATTACAATCAACAGCGATAATTATTCATGTTAATTGAGATACGCAGCTAAACAGAATTAATTTTCAAGGCTAAAATTCCACGTGCCACCTCACCTCATTTTTTACTTTTAAACAATATATACGGGTTTCGCAACCCAGGCCATCGAATCTCTGTCATCCCCGATAAGCCTTCGACATCATCTATTATTTATTATAATTAACTGTGGCATTGAAAGTATTCACCTGAATCGCCAAAATTTCTCCTCCTTAGGTAGCAGCTTTTTGTGTCGCCTGGAGTAGAAGTTGCCCCTCATATTCATCAACCAGACATCGTAGCCGGCGTCCACCAACATGAAGGCTGAAAAAAAAAAAGAAAATTCATAATATTGTGCAGGAAAATCCCGCAGGAGTGAGTAGGGAAGAGCATACCGAGATCGTGATCAGGCCCTCGCAGGGCCCAGACGTCGGAAGCAGCCAGCAGGCCATGAATTAGGAGAACGACCGGCTTCTTCGGACTGACCGGAGATTTGGGACCGCCAGGCATTCGATGGACTATCAAGATGTAACCGTCGTCCGTCGTAACATCATGCTCTTCGACGTGGTAATCTGTCGCTCGCACGAGGTCGACCTAAAAAAGAAAGAGTATTGTTGCGGAAATTTGATTTATTCAGCCACCACGTTTTTTAAAGTGGATCGTACGTAATCATAATTAAATAATGTAAGTAAATTGCGGTCTCGTTAATTATAATCTTGGCTGTGTAATTGTACAATTTCTCTATTTATGTACTGAGCATTAATTAATTGTGCGGAGCGTATATTTTATACGGTTTTTGGAATGAGGACGTAGGTCATGTCAACTTTTAGTAGTTTCATTTGCAGTATATCGCAATAAAATCTAATCGTTTAATAACTTTCACAGAATTTAATTACATAGTAAAGTAGTATATTCGTGAATATCGTTAGTGACGTGCGATAAAAAAAATATGTGCAAAACCAAATGCAAAGTAAGTTCAAATAACTTATGTTATTTTTATACGCTGCTTGTGAAATTATTAATTTGCGAAATTTTTAAAAATTTCGGAGTTTTTTTTTTAATAACTCGCGCACTTGACTGGTTAGTATTTACGAAATAGTCTTGCATTCGGACGAATCGAAATTCTTCATTAATACTATCTGTAGTCAAGCATAAAAATATTTTACTTTTATTTGAACATTTGTTTGTTTTATAAGAATTAGAGCCTTTATCAATTGTAGATGTAACACACTGAAAAAAAATTTGGTAATTTTAAGTAAATATTTACTTCAATAGTACTTGTAAAATATTTCTTTGAATAAACTAAATATTTCTTTAAAACTAAATGAATTTATTTGTTTCTAAATAAAATTAGTAGTTTCAAAAAAATAATTACTTGATTCAAAGAAATATTTAACAAGTACTATTAAAGTAAATATTTCCTTAAAATGACCAAATTTTTCTCTCAGTGAAGGGAACGAGCTAGTCATTTGTTTTCTGAAAAAAATCCCTACTCTAAAAATAATAGGCAAAATATCGGTTTTGCTATCTCGAATCTCGATCTCGAATTTTGATCTCGATTTTGATTTTCGGAAAAAAATTGAATGTCGAGAGAAAGATTATCATTGTAGCCCAAAAAAATCCAGGAGGCGCGCTTAGTACGCTCAATCCCCCTATAGTTTATAAAAAATATAATTGTAACTAAATTTACTGGATCGGTGTGAACTGTGATGTAGCGAAATGTTCTCTCTTCTTCTTAGAAGAGCCCAAGTGTTTTACTGACCAGTTCAGTAGACCAATCTGAAACGAAACGTGTAAATTGCTTCGATTTTCACCCTAAAAAGTATCTGTACTTTACACCGGCTCACATAAATAATTCACGGGACGAGTGTTTTAAGTGCCCAGCTTATCTGCGAGGCTCGAATCGATTCGCCTACTAATCAAAATGCCGCGTGTTCCCACACGTATTGAAACTTCTTGTGCTGCAAGAAGGTAATTTATGTGATCATTGCTGATGAAACCATCAATCGTGATGTCGAATTCATTAACTTGAAATGAAATTTTATTCTTATATTGTACAATTATTTGGAAATATCGAATTCATGCGAAATGTAATTAAATATATAAACATAATGTTAGCTTCAGTGTCAGTTTGCTTCATGTAATTAATTCTAAAAATTACGAGGTACTTAAGTATAAGTTGACGAGAGATAAGTACACGACTGATATGTGACTAAATATTTTAGTGAAATGGAAGCTAAAGCAAAATTACATTTATTTCAATTTCAAGAAATGAAATTATATATTATTCAATTAAAGTTTGATTAAATTACTTATTCAGACCACGATTTCATGCTTTTCACTTATAACTTATAAATTATTAAAATTATTTAGAATCCTTTTGAAAAGAATTTTGGATAAAAAATATTCTACCTTCTGTAGATTTCAAACTAATTTTCTTTAACCATTACATTTAAGCTTTTTTAAATTTTATCTGCAAAGAAATTATCACTTCACGATTCACTCTAAAGCTCCCCATTATTCGACCATCCGAAATGACTTAAATTTTTACCTCATTCATTGTCAATCAACGATAAGTAATTACACGGCTGAAAATCACCAAATATTTTCTAAGTAAATAATATCCAAAGCAAACAACGAAGGTAACTTCTAAATCGTGACGACTGTTTGAAAGAAGTTTGAAAAATGCTCGTTGAATCCGATTGCTTGCTTTGCCGCGCGCGTGCCTCGTAGGTTCTACTTAACTCCCTCGTGGTATTTTCAGATTTTCCCGAAGTTTTTCGCCATCGCGAGAGCGGCAAACGCGTTCTCGACTCGTATTATATATTCTTCTGCCACGCGATCACTGGCTCTACCATTTGCAGAGACGGTTTTCTCGATTTCTGGATTCCAGAGTCGCGCTCTCTTTCGCGGCGAAAAAAAGCCGCACCGGTTGGGTCGCGTTTGCAGCCTCGAACCAGACATAATGGTGTCATTTCTTTTCGGGGAAATGTCCGTCCTTTTAAGTCACTCCGCCGATGTCACCTACGGATCAGCTTTGATTTCGTCGCGAGCTGATCTGACCGCTGTTTTTGGCACGTGCACTGAGAGAAGAAAATAGGTGAAATGAAAATAGCATCTTTGCTGTTAATATACGTGTACTTGTGAAGGGCAAAGTAAGGTAGTCCTAACCTACAATTTACGTGCGATCTGGGATCATTCTTATTTTACCTCTCTTGTTGTGTAATATACTATTGAGTTCTATACCAGTGTTAGTATCTGTTCTTGCTGAAGAACATAATATGATTCTAATATGATAATTAATCGTATGATAATAAGTTTTACGAAAATCGAAAATTCGTAATAAAAAAAACACATTTGCGGATTAAAAAAATTATTTTTGTCCCGAATTCAGAATTAAAAAAAAAAAATTTCAGCGGAATGCGTGACAACCGGGGTTGCGAAGGTTGACGGCTCTCGGATCCAAGAAATCCAACGGCCAGTCTGGAAGATCTAGTAAAAAGTTTCCTTGATAGGTGAGGGGAGGACACAGCACTAACCCCCTCACCTAGCTCTCTAGGAGAGGGAGACCAAGTAATGAAAAGTCACAAAATGACAAAGTGACCAAGTGACAAAGTCACCGATGAGCTGGGTTCATTAGCTGAAATTAGGATTTTGAAACAAAAATTCCATAAGTTAGCTTTCGAAAAGGGCTTTAATATCCTGCCCGTATCAGAATGAAGTGCGTTTCTACACGAACAAAGGCAGCAGCTACAAGATAAGTCTTCCGACAAACAAATATTTGTGAAACGAAGTAGTTGTAACCGACAAAGATTTTCGCGAACTGAACCGAATGCTTGAAAGAAAGAGGCCTCAAATCATAATCGGTATAAAGAGATTGCGGGAATTGCTTCTGATAAACGTAGGACAGATATGTACTTATGAATATATTGCAATGATTTTTTGTTACGTGTCGTCCTTTAATCATTTATGTAGATTTATATCACGATTCATATTTACGTATATTCTATTTTCTTTTCCAGTTCATCCTTACAGAGGCGTAAGAGCTGGTGCTAATAGAAGAAGAAGGTACATAAATCCTTATGAACAATAAGGCGACTCCAGGAAGAACGGCTAGAAAGAGAACATGCAGATGGAGAAAATGAAGAAAATGCAAATATATAAAATATAAAATTTCTGTCCCAAAAAGTGACTTTATCGTTCCTAAGATTGTATAAAGAAAAAGGCTTTATAACGGTCTTAAGGAACCAAATTGCCC
>JAWWEN010000020.1:10535154-10567385 GCA_035582955.1 Sycophila texana | reverse complement strand
TAACTATTTGTAATCATTTCTAACTATTTATAACTATTTAAAAGTATTTATAAAAGTTTTAAACTTTTATAAATCTCTAATATTGACTTTATAATATATTCATATCAATTATAAACTTTTTTAAACTATTATTTTAAAGATTTTAGAAGATAATTTCCGTCTGCGATCCAAAAGAACAAATAAAAGTATATAACTATTTATAACAGTTTTAAACTTTTATAAATTGTTATTTACAGTCTAAAATCCGCCGTTTATAAACTTTTTTCAATTCTTTTAAACCGTTATTATGGAAGATGATTTCCGCCTGGGTTAAATCGACAGTTATAAAAAGGTAATAAGTAAGTAGTTCTGCTTGAAGCATCGTTTATTGCTTCAACAAATGACTTCTTATTTTGCTCAACAAAAAGATAGTATTTTGAGTTAAATAAAACTACAATAGTAAAAAAATGGTTTTTCACAGATAAATGAATGCTTACGCAAACGACAAATTTAATTATTATAATTATTTTTAAAAACCGTCAACATAAGACAATTTTCATTAATTGTTAGTGACAATTCATAACTTCTTTAAACCACTTTTGAAATGTTTTTCCGATGTTTTGTAACTACTCTGCAATTAAAAAAGTATAAAAAATGTATAATTCCATTATATAACATTAATTACTGTACTCTTATTTAATTTACAATTTAAATTCCATTCATCAATTTATCTCTATCTTACAATCGGCCTACCAAAGTTTGTTACATTTCTATCATTTTTAATCTGCTCCGGCTAAATAGCCAGCCTGCACGCAAGCGCAGAGCGACATAACGTACAATCAGCTGACCTTACACCTCTCTCTCTCTCTCTCTCTCTCTCTCTCTCTCTCTCTCTCTCTCTTTCTATTAGTAACTTATTAGATTTCTTAAACGTTGACCCCTCCCCCTTGATTGTTCCGAAGGAGCTTCTGTACGAGCCACATCACCGTTATTGTTCACAAGGCATTCTTATCAATTGTTGATTTACGAAGAACACGCTTAGCTTATCTATCGAAAACATGAGTCACCGATTGTCTCGGGACCCGCATAGGATCCTTGGTGCAAGCTGCAGCTGCGGGCATCAAAGTACAATTGACCTCCGCCGTGAATGCACCAACTTCCAAACCAGTCGAAGAGCATCCAGAGAGAAGAGGGGGAAGAGTGTCCGAGAAAGAGAGACAGTGAAAGAGAGAGAAAGTGAGACGAAAAGGAGTGTCCCGGTCGATTGAGCGACACGCCATCAGCAGCAGTCATGTGCATACTGTTTATATACCGAAATCCGAATCCCACCGACGGCAGCTACAGGCTCATCTTGATAGCCAACCGGGACGAATACTATGCGCGTCCCGCCGATCCTGCACACTACTGGCTTGATCATCCGGAATGTCTTGGAGGTGAGCTGCTGCTTTTTTACTTTACTATTTTGGGATTTTTTTTCAGTCGAATCTTCGTCGTAACGGACGAAAATGCAAACTTTGGTAGATGCCTTGCCGTAATCCGCTTAAAATAGAATTTTGGTGTTTACGAAGAAGCGATCTTTGGGCCCAGCTTTTTTTTATGCCGCACGCGATGATTTTGCGATCGTTTAATATTCATTAAATGTAGGCACGGACATGGAACCTGGACGAGAAGGAGGAACTTGGCTGGCGGTTAACTACAAAAACGGCCGCGTTGGAGTTATTTTAAATTTAAATGGCGTGCCGAAATCTGCGGAGGGTAAAGGGAGAGGCTTTCTCATAAGAGATTATCTTACGTCGACAAAAACTACGGCGGAGCATGCCAATGAACTGCACGAAATCAATCAGGCGACGCAATGTTACAACCCTTACAATCTAGTCATGGTTGAGTTGAAGTAATGATTGTTTAACTAATTTTTACTTGATTTTTTTTTTTTAATGGACAGTTTTAAAAATGCTTTTGTTTTAGAACGAGTGAGGTTTACTACGTGAGTAGCGTTGAACATTTCCCCGGGCCCAAGACTATGAGTGAGAAAATTTTGGGTTTTGGAAACAGCGACATTGAGAAGCCTTACCAAAAAGTATTAGCTGGAAAGGAGAGATTTGAAAAAATAGTTGATACTGCATCAACTTCCCAGGAAGAAGTATTAATTGAAGACTTGATACAACTTTTAAAACAAGAACAAAGGTAGAACTTTTAAATAGATTAGCAATTGAAAGAATAATCAGCGTTAATTTTAAATAAATTTGCATATGTAAATTTCCGTATTGATAATCCTCTTTTTTTATATTTCAAGGTATCTTCCAGATGAAGAATTATTAAAAAGATCGCCCGAGGCATTTAATGAATTGAGTTCCATTTTTGTTAAACACGAGAAAGCAAAGTATGGAACAAGAACTCACAGTATTGTGCTAGTGAATTATTCTTATCAAACGACTTTTGTGGAAGAAACATTAAAATCAGATGGTAGTTGGAAACGGCAAACGTTCATTAATGACCTCTAAAATAAAGTGCCTGTATGATAAATGCAAATTTACTATTTGTTTTTTTATTTTTTAACTTCAAAGTACAAAATAAATATTTTATACAACACAGTACGAAAACAGTTATTTTTAAATTAACATGTAAATAAATAATACTGTCTCATTATAGCTATTTAGAAAATTCGTCCGTTTTTAATACATAAAATTGCGAAAAATAGTAGATATATACCTAATAAACTTTTACTCGGCTTCGTCTTCTACATCAACGTCAGAATCACTGTTGAAGATTTCTGATCCAGACTCCTCATTATTGTCGTTTGTTAAATCCGAACCTGCAGTCAAGTCTTCGGATGACTATAAAAAAAATATTGCATTAACAGTAATAGAAGCAAATAATCGGTAGTATTAATTTAAAATTTTAAATGGATATACCTCTGATGCAATTTCTTCTCCATCTAAATCTTTATTAAGTAAATTACCCATCCAGAAGGCACCGAGGGAATTATGTGCAGTTAACATTCCTTTCACTCTGTAAATAAACTTTTCTCGTCTTGACTTTGCGAGAGGTATCAATTTCAAAAGCGATACGTTCTTTTCTTTTCGAGCAGTGACAAAAATATCTCTCAAAAATCTTCCAGACTCTGAAAGTCGACGTAATAAAAAAATTAGTGTAAAAAGTTGAAAGTCCAATAAAAAAATTTTTAAATAAAAATTCCTACTTTGAAATAATTTTATCACATTTAGAACGTCATCTGTTTGATATTTCACGTTCACCTCCAGAAGCTTCATACCAGAAGTTAGAATAATTTGGTATAATGTTGTCGTGTACCGCAGGAAAAGCATAAGATATATGGTATTTTTACTGGATTTGCAAATGTTTGCCATCTTATCTAAGCATGATGCAGCATCTAACCATGCTTGTATTCTTTCTGGGTCTCTAAAGTAGTTAATTATCATTATTAAAGTTTATTAATTAAATTAAAGTCGTTTGAAAAAATAAGATAATTTAAATCTTCCATAGTAGTTCACCTTTCTGCTTCTTCCAGTGATACTTTAATACCATTAATAAGTCCCGAGAACAATTGTTTTAAAAGTAAATGAAAATTGGTTTTGCTGACGGACGGCAATCTACGCAAACGGGATTGCGGTCGATCGAGTGACAGTGCTTCGTCTGGTAACCACTCTAGGACTGAACTTATAGTTTTCAACGGATCGGATTCGTTGTCTATCCACATTTTTAGCAACTCCTTCACAGCAGCTCTGTATTGTGGTCCATTTGTGTCATTATTCCATTCAAGGCACAAGAAACCGTACGCCATCTTGGCTGAAAATAATTTTTGTTCTTGATCATATAAACAAATTTGATTGTCAGCAAAGGCTACAATATGTTACATCATTACCTTGTCTATCTTTAGATTGTTCAGAGAAACTATTTGAATGCTTCATTAAACAATTGCACATATTTACAAGTGCAACAGCAAGCGAAATTTGCGTCGCAATATCTCCTAATGATTCGAAATATTTATAGGCTTCTGCGACAAGATCTTTACAAGATCTTAATAAGGCACTGGACTCGTTCAGCATTCCTGCCAATGTTCTAAGGCCATCTAAAAATAATGAAATTTAAAAATTTGATTAAAAACAATTTGAGCACGAGATATTTAAAATATCTTCAATTTATCTTTTAATAAATACCACGTAATAAAGTATTGTATCGTGCAGTTTGAAATTCTTTCCAACTAAAGATTGTGTACAATAGATTTAGAAGTAATCTTACTGCTTCTTTTTCATGAGCGCTATCGTTCTCTCGTAAATCTGCTATTATTTTTTGTAATTTGGCACAAATCTTTGGTAACAGTTGTATTAAATCACGAACAAAATGTTCAGACACTTGATTCTCAAACATGCCTAGAAGTTCTTTAGTAATAAAACAAACTTGTGCTATTGTTATTTTTCCAGATCCTTGTGCGGTGGGGTGAATTTCCATATTTACATCTAAAAGATTTATTATCTGAAACAATATAAAAAGTTAAATACAAGAAATTTTTATTAAAAAGAAAAAATGTACTATGATCGCTTGATTTACCTTTGTATCCATTTTTCTGAAAAATGCGGGATTTTTAATTGTGAGTTCCGATCCCAATTCCCAGCTTTCCCACTCTGGTAATATTACTGATTTACTTAGTGTGGACTCGTTTTTGCCATCTTTTTCATCTTTTTCTTTCTTTTTACCTCTTTTGGCCCCTTTCTTGCCTACCTTCATATCTACTCTTACAAATTGAGGAGCAGGAAAATAATGAAAATAACATAGAGGTGGTTGGTATTTGCTCTCGCACATTGCAACCATTGTTACAAATTCACCTTGCAAAGTCATTAAACTTTCTAAACGTTTCAAAACTTGTTCCCTTAACAGGTTTTCTTCTTGTGTTACAAATCCACTTATTAATTCTCTAAACATAAAATTAAGACATTTTCTTATAGTTTTTATTACAAGATATTTATAATGGTTTACAGTTAAATTAATTTACATACGAAATAATAAAAGTAAATTACCTGAACCAATTGATACAATGTATAATGTAATCAGCTGTTGATGGCTCTGGCATATCCAAATCATCAGGCATTAAAATTGAACAGCCCAGTACAGCATTTATACTTTCCAGATTACCACTTAATCGTAAATTGCATACACAGAGAAGTTTAAAAAACACAGGCACAAAAGCACCAGTTTTTCCACTTTTAAAATTAACATAATAATTTTCTGCCATTGAAGGATCATTCAAACCAAATTTTGGTGTCAAGTTTCTGAAGGAATATAATGATTAAAAAATACATTCTATTGCATTAGTAAAAGTTTTTTATATTAAATCTTACTTACGTATCATTATTATCAACTAAACAAGCATTTACAAAAATATCTTCAAAATATACAGTAATATTTTGTAAGAAATCTTCATCAATATTATTATCATTTGATACAATCACTTGTCCTAATTTATCGTAAAAAAGAGCCTGAGATTTTATACAATCTTTCAAACTGCTTAGAGTCTTCTCTAAAAAATTATTTTTAATAAATAATAATGTACATATTATTTACAATTAAATGTAGTTTTCTTACTAAGTAACTGATAAGCTTGTTCACTGGTATTTCCATCTCCAGCTAAATGTTTTATAGCCATTACTGCTCCAAGTACTCCTTTGCATTTAGTTCTGTTTAATAATTTTATTCCATAAATGTATTATTATACATTAACATATTAGTGCTGGTATAATACTTACAAAACTTTCGTGCTACACAATTGTTTTTGCATGATTATACTCAGATCATCATTCAAAATATTTGAGATTGTTTCTGAATGGGTACATAGTCCATGAAGTAAATGATACAATTTAGTAACTTCATCAAATTGCAAATTATCTATTTTTTCTAGAAAGCACCTTAGAAAACCAGCATGTTGTTGTAGATACTGTCGTTCTGTCTCATCATTGGCCATTCTGCAAAGGACTTCAAGAACATTTTTTACTGTTTTATCTTTGCTACCCATAAGATTAAGCAATTTTTCCATAATTTCTCTTTGTTTGAAAGCTGCATCACTTTGGCTTATAAAAATGTTTCGTATCCATTCAATTCCAAACTCAGTATGAGCAGGACTTTCTGCTTTTAATAAACTAATTGCAATACTTAATGCAGTAGACTGAAAATTTTTGACAACTTGACGATATCCAGTGTAAAGAGTTTTGAGAATACTGGTTTTATAATAACCATCTTTGATGTGATTGAAAAAAGCTGCTTCAACAATTTTCTTTTTGTTTGTGGATTCATATATTAATATAGATATAATAATGTCTAAAGGTGCAACCTCTGACATTACATTTTTTATGAGGGCAACTGATGCTTGAATTACTTCTTTATTGAATAACTGAATACTTATTTTCAAAGCATTAACCATAAACATTTGATAAGTGTAACATTCTTCAACGTTTTCTTTAACAGTTGGAGCCATATTTATAATTCTTAGAGCTTTTAATGACTTTAATGCAACTGCTTCTGAAGAGCAGGAATTAAGAACAAATCTGTAAAGTAATATTATTAGTTTAGTCACTTTAAATAAAATTGTTTCAGGAAAATAATGAAATAACTAACTACAAACCTTGTAATTGCAGGAATAGTACTTTTGTCAATTTTTTTTTCCAATAATCCTAAAATTTTATCTCTGAGTTCTTCCCGATAATCTTTTCCTAATATTAAATTATGTATGCAATCTAAGATAATATTTGTTAAATCTGAATTCTTTTCCATAATTTTAATAAGCATTTCTGCTGTTGTACGATGTTGAATATCCGTGACAATGTCAGGAATGAAAACAATAATTTCTCGTTGAAACCATTCAGGAGATGAACTTAATAATTCTTCTATTCTTGCAATTAAAACTTCTGTATCAACTAACATTTCTAAAAATCTAAACTGCTGTAATAATTGTAATGCCCATGGTGCCTCATCAGAAGATTCACTAAAATTAGAAAATTTAATACAAATTAGACGTTTGAAACATACTTATTAAAACATTTTAAATATTAAAATAAGTAAATTACGTTGCAATAACAGCATCAATAAGCTTTTGAAATAAACTATTAAGAATATCAACTTGTAATTGGGAAACTTGTAATAAAATCCTGGAAAGAGATACTGCTTTGGAACATACAGCTACTCCCTCATCTGTTTCTATTTTCATTTCTAATAAGGATTTTTTCAAATTTTCTTCATCTTTTATGTACTCATTCCAAGATTTTATGATATCATCTGTATCAATACCATTTAATGTTATTAATTCTTTCATTTTCTGTATAACTTCTCGAGGATCATCGTCTGAAATAAAAAATGTTTGTGTTAAATTTCTCTAGATATGGTAGATTGGTACATTAACATTCAGACTTACTAGCAATGTGTAATTCATCTCCAGGATACAAAGTAATTCCAGCTGAATTGAGAAATTTTGTGAGTGGATCACCTTGATTTTGATTTTTTGTTCTTCTGGTATCAACATTAACTTTTTCTGGACTTTGAAAATCTTTCAAAGGACTAAGTTCTGGTGAATCTGGAACTCTATTTCTAAAATTTTTAACTGGAGTTTTTTCTTTGAGAGGACTATTCTTTGCTTTTGAACTGTTAGTTTTTTTCTCTGGGCTTATTTTATTAGTTTTCTTATTTTTATTTCTCTCTGGAGAAGAATCTGTTTCAGAATTTGAACGTTCATTTTCACTTTTAGAATTATCTGAATCATCAGAATCATGTGGACGACGAACCTTTTTTTTGGAGGACATGAAATGATGCCTAACTGAATTATTCTTTTTGGACTTTTTTTTAGCATCAATTTCAGAATCATCAGAATCATTATGTCTAACTGAATCATTTTTTTTCAACTTTTTTTTAGCACTAATTTCAGAATCATCAGAATCATTATTATATCTAACTGAATTATTTTTTTTGGACTTTCTTTTAGCCCCAATTTCAGAATCATCAGAATCATTATTATGTCTAACTGACTCATTTTTATTGGTCTTTCTTTTAGCACCAATTTCAGAATCATCAGAATCATTATTATATCTAACTGACTCATTTTTATTGGTCTTTCTTTTAGCATCAATTTCAGAATCTTCAGAATCATCAGAATCACTTGAATTATTAGACTGATTTTTTTCTCTGGAGGAATTCTGAGGTGCAATAACCCTATCATTTTTCTTTCTTGGATCCCGAACAGATTGAGCTGCACTTTGACTATCTTTTATCCTGTCACTTTTTTTATCAGGTACTGCTTTTATTGCAGACTTTTGAATTCTCGAACGAATTGGAGTCCTCAAGTTGACATGGCGAAACCTGTCCACTGAACTATTAGAGCTTTGACTTAATTTAGCTGGACTCTTATCCAGAGACTGCAAAACTCCTCTGATATAAGATCCTCCATTATTGGACTGATTTTCTTCACCGTTATCTAAATTATTAGACTGCCTCACTGCCGTCAGAAGTTGCGACGCTTTCGGCTTGACAAACTTATCGTCGCAATCTTTGCTGTTGCCCGGTTTCTGCTTCGGCGACGATGCACCATCCTCATCGTCATCGCCATTATCAAGTACATTACTGCGCCTCTTCTTCTTCAAGTTCATCGTCGAAGATGCCAAAGGCGCAATTTCGTTTTCTTCCTCTTCGGAATTCTTCCTTTTCCTGGACGTGGAGAGGGTCCCGACTGCACTGATGGACCTCGAGATGTTCGTGCTCAACGAATCCGCTACAGTTTTAGCCACTGTCTGACTCGAAGAAATAAGTGGTTTGTGCAATACACTTCTAGACTTAATTTTTCGCCTATCCATTATGGGAGTATGAAATATGGACTGTGTACTTACAAAATAATAGAAAGAACGAACTACCCCATTCGGTCCTGCAGCCTCCGCAAGAAAAGAGCGCGCGAAACTGCGTCTCTTTGTTGTTTTTCCGTTTAAGCGCGAGCACGACACATAGGTATAGTATAGGTACGCCACCAACGCAGGCTGGCAGGCACCGACTTGTTGACTTACATAGTTACCAACTAAAAACAGTTACATTTAAAAAATATATGGAGTATTTTATGATAAATTTATGATAAAAATAATCAATAAACAAAAAAAAATAATAATAATAAAAGTATATAGAGTATAGTATAAATAATACAGATAATTTGAATAGTGACGAAATACTATGAATTTGTGAATAAAATAAAAATTAAATTGTTAATCATCCACTTGAACAGTACAAAGTTAAAAGAAATAAGTTAAACAATTAAGTAAATTAAACTATCTTACCCTTTATAGCTGCTCAAATATTTTATCGCTGCACTTATAAGGAAAAAAGTGATTATGTTTGATTAATATTTAATATTTAACACCTCAGTCAATCAGGTAATTGCAAAATATGTTATTTATATAATTAATATATTTACTTATTATACCGAGCTTTGCATTTAAAAAAAAATATAAAAAAAGACTTACGTATCCTTTGCGGCGAAGCGCAGCCATTGCAGACTTGCAGCGCACATATAAGGTTATGTTATTGAAGAATACAGATTACGAACTCTCCAGGAAGCAGTGAATATTTCTTATAAAAGTAAGTAAGATCAATATTTATTCTAAAACTGGGCCATGCCGCCAACGAAATATAAACAATTGGCTCGTCATAACACAGTTTGCAACGAAGTGTTTTATAAGTTGCAAGATTGTGAGGCAGAGGTGAATATCATTTAAGGTTCTTGAAAGATATAAAGATTCTTAACCGGCCGTTTATCGGCATGTTTTTTTACAATAAATCATTTTCTTTTGCAGCATCCTGCTGCCAAGTTCGCGGGGAAATGTACAGAGTTTAACACAGAACTTGCTAAATGTTTAAAAGCAAATGTAAGTATTAATGTTGTTTCTTAACTTAGAGACGTATAGCTCAAATGTTTCTAAATAAAGTAGGAATAAAAGCATAATTGTAATTTGAGTTACAGAAACATTTTTTATATAAGAGTTCTATAAATGACAGTAATGTTTTTTATTTTTCAGAGAGAGCAAATGATTAAGAACTGCATTGAGAAAGCTGCTGCAAAAAAGAAAAAGCAATTAGAGAAAACAGAATTGTAATTAATAACGACGTAGAATGTAATTACATTTTATAATAGTAGATTATAAAATTTTTAAATTAAATTAATTTTTACATTTTTCAACCATTCAATTCTCCAAATCTGTAGATTATATTTCATTTATCATGGATGTTAATCTAGAACAGAAAATAAACTTTGATAATACAAATCCATCAGCAAGTAAATTGGTTACAGAATTTTCATCCGAGCCTGTTATTAAGAAACCCAGAATAAAAGGGAAAGATGAGCAAATACCATTGGAAACTGAAACAAACACTGAATTATCTATTACTGAGGAAAGTAAACCTGGAATATCCAAAAAGGAAGATAGTGATGAAGAATCGATGAATGTTGATCATGATGCTCCTACACCCGGGTTTAAATATCCTTTGGATCAAGATGCTTCTGACATATTAGAAGAACTTGAATTTAATGGCCATTTTCCTTCAGTGACTGAGCGATATTTTACACCATATTATGAGCTTGATGTAGTAAAACCAGGTGACGATATTTGTATAAGAATTCATAGCAATCGAATATGTATGATAAGTTTGGCTCCAAGTCATGTAATATTACAAGAAAATAAAACAATACAAAGTTGTAATTACAAAGTTAGTGAGAAGTTAGATAGAACTACAAATAAGGTATCAGGAAAGGCAAAGCATGGAGCTCAACCACTTCAATCAAATTCCAATCTTTGCTGTTTAACTTGTACTGATGGATCTAGTTATATGGTAAAATGTTGTATGATAGGAAAACTTGTTGAAGTAAATACCAGGTTAATAGATGATCCAGAACTTTTGAAGCTAGAACCACATTTTGGTGGATATATAGCAATTGTTTTGCCAAATTTAAAGCATTTAGATAAATTGAAAGAAAAATTACTTAATCAAGCATCATATGAAGAAGCAATAATGAAACGAAAAGAGAAAAAAGAACAGGAACTATTAGAAAAAGAAAACAATGGTGAAAGCACAAATAAAGTTTTTGGGGAGAAAACTGCGGAAGATAATTTTCAACAAATTAATGCAACAGTAGTTAATTCAGAAATTATCACAAAAGAACTTCCTAATCTAGATGTTGTTAAAAAAACTGATCAAGATAAAGAAAAAAAGGAAATTGAAATGGATGTTGATTCTTGATAAAAAAACTGTAATGTATACAATAAAATATTTAATTATATTTCAATCTTTCTTATTTTATTTTACACTTTGCATTGCAAAGAAATTAGGTGCTTTGGCGTCAGTAAGACTTGTTTGACAAAATTATGTACATTAGCATACACGCATTAACATCATTATCACACGTCACACATTGAATCTTTGCATACCAAAGATAATTTCACCTTTTCATTATTTCCAAACTACGTATTTACAAGTAAAATATAGCACATTAGAGAGGAATAGTAGTTACTTCTGATAAAATATTTCTTCTTTCCATTTTTAATTTGTCTCCTTCTGTTGACTTACTGCTCACTTTATTTTTAACTAAATTACCCAATATTATGCCAGCAAATAATATAATTCCTACTGTGTGATTAGAAAGAAACTTTTTGGCACAATTTGATGGATTATTAATGTCTAATGTGTAAAGCTGCAAAAAATATAAAATTTGTATATTTTTTATAAATAAACAATAATCACTTAATAATATAAACTTTAATTACCTGATAAAACAAATGACTGCAAACTAATCCAACAGCAGTATAGTATGGGAGAGTTTGATTAACATATAGGCCAGATAAAATTAAACTTGAAATCATAGTTGAACCAAATCCTGCGAGATAAAGTTTAGTTTTATCACCAAATTTAAGTGCAGTAGATTTTATACCTAACAATAGATCATCAATTTTATCCTGAAATTTAATTTGGAAATTACTAATTTTTTTGTTGTTGTTCATTAGCAAAAAGGAGAATTGATTAATATTATTACCTGGTGTGCATATATAGTATCATACAATATGGTCCAGCAAATTCCAGCTGTGTAAAGAGGCAAACATACCGATAAATCACAGGAACCTTTAATAGCTGACCAGCCTAAGAGAGCTCCCCAATTAAAAGTCATTCCCAAAATTAATTGAGGCCAATAAGTTATCCTTTTCATAAGTGGATAAATTATAACTAAACCTATTGGATTTAATAATTTTAGTAAATTTAAAAATTTTTAAACATTAAATGAAAAATCATTAGCAACAAACTATAATGAAATAAAATGAAATTTTTACCTAGTGAACTTGCACCAAGAAAAATACTGTACCAATTGAGTTGCAGTAATACAACAAGTCCAATACTTAATTGGACACCAAGAAATGTCAATGCTTGAAATTGAGTCACATCTCCTGCTACTAATGGTCTATTTTTTGTTCTTTCAACCTATAAAAAGCAATAAAATAGATTTACTTTATATTTAGTTAAGCAATTTAGATAAAAAAGAATCAATCTGAATTATCTAAGTGACCTTTGCATCAATGTCTTTATCCCACATGTCATTTATTGTGCAACCAGCACCTCTCATGATAAAAGCTCCTACTCCAAAAAGAGCAAGCGTACTGGGATCTGGAAAAGCTCCAGGAGGAGCAGCCATAGCTATACTCCACCCACATGGCCAAAATAATAACCATGATCCTATTTAAATAATATAATCAATTAACAATTTATAAATTAAATCTTTAAAACTTTTATAATTATATTTACCTATAGGTTTATCTATTCTCATAAGTTTCATATAAGGTTGAATTTTTGCGGGTGCTTTCTCAACGATTTTAGCTGCAATACTGACATGTCTATTTATTTGACAAACTGTTGATGGTAGAACTGTTTTTCGTTGATGATTCAATGAACTTATTTCCATACTTAAATATTTCATTTTCCAGGATTCCTTTTTGTACTGATCATTACTCAAAATATAGATTGTAGAAGATGTGTGGATTCCAATCTTTTTCTGCATGTAAATGTCATCTTTGGTAAAGAATTTATGATGGTGACTTAACAAATTTTGAACTCTTGCAGTAAATCTTACTCGAAGACATCCTCCAACGGCATTCATTATTTAATTATAGACCTAAGTAATAGAAAAAATATTGTTAAAAATTATCTTAACTAAATTTCAAAGAATTTTTAATCAAACGTAAAAATATAGCAATTATTATTCAAAGAAACTAAAAAAAAAAAGTTAATTCTATAATGCAGCACAAAATTAATTGATTAATTGCCAGCAGGTTAGAGGAATTTTGCATTATAACCTATAATGCGCTTAGAAATTTCCATGTTTTTTTCGAGTAAAATGTCACAAATCGTATTGACGTACAAAAAGAAAAAGTTTTCCTTATCCGTCAGGCATATCGTTCGGCTCGGATGCGTCTCAATGTTGTTTTATTACATAAGTTGGTGGATCAATAGAGTGCAAGTCCAAGGCTATTTTTGCACGGGAGATGGAAAATGCTGACTACATATAGGTATAAAACGGGCGAGCACGCGCACGCCGTAGGGCTGCTCCGCTTCAACACGCGGATCCACGCGCGGATCTAAGTAGTGCAGATGAATTTTCTCCTTATAATTTCAAAATAACGTCGAGAGCATGCGCCGGTACGGTCACGTGTTCGCGCCGACGTCGATATTCAAGTATTTTACTTAAGAATGTAATCTACTCACTTTCGTATTGTTATTCAATTTTTTAATTAATTGTTTGAAACAATATTATATTACACTTGTTTAGTTCCAGTATCAATTACTAGACGAAAAAAATGTAAACGACTGTTGCGTGTAAGAAAATAAAAAATTTCGTCCATAATTTCACAGCGATAATAGTGCAGTATAATACGATAGTATATAGCATATTTCGAATTTATCTTTCAAGAACATTTTGAAATATCAGTATTAAACGAAAAACATGTAAACGACTGTCCCTTTTAGACGATATAATAACAAATTTCGTAAATAAGATACTATAATTACATCCATCATTCCACAACGATAAGTAAATGTTATTAAAAACACTTCTTTCTGCAGTATAATATGATTATATAGTAGTAGCATATTTCGAATTTATTTTTCAAGAAAATTTTGAGGCATCAGTATATTACGATCGTGTCCCATTGAAGACGAAAATAAATATATATTTCATATAATGTTATAACAAAATTTCTTTCAGCAGAAGTACGATTGTAGCATATTTAGAATTCATATAAGTATTAGGTATATCACGAATCATTTAAAGGAAATGTTCGAATTTAATAACTGAATAAGCCCCTTTGTATAAATTCATCGTTATCCTGGTTATCCACAATCGCAGTATCTTACATATCGGTATAAAACCGCAGCGCATGACGTAAGTAAACGATCGAGAGAGCCGGCGAATTGAATAGCGTGCTGGCCTTACACGACGTAAACGTAAGTTAGAAGCACGTTAGAAGAGCTCTCACGTGGCCGGATAATACACAAGCCACTAGCAGCCGGAAATAAGAGGTTATACCTATACCTATAACAGCGTTCACCTGCGCAGAGAGCCGGCATTCGCCGCGTCATCCGAGACTCGCTCGGACGCTCATCCATGCGATTAGGTATCGAGATCGACTCGCTCCGAAAAGTAATGCTCGCAAGCAGAGGCAGAGCGTGGAGGTAACGCGCCCCGCGCGTCACGGCACAGAGCAGTCCATTGAGAATCACCCTCGTAGACTCGAGGGTACTTAAAGAAAGCCATCACGGGCTTCCGCAGAGCCGCTTTAGCTAACGTCAAGGTCGCGCTCGACTCGCGTGTTGTGCCAGCATTGTCCGATAATTCCTTCGCGCGGACACGGTATAAACTCTCCACGCAAGCAGGATATACCTGTGTGTGTGCGTGTCGCGCGTGCGTGCGAGCCCGGCGACGCTTGTGTGCGCACCGCGCGCGCGCCGCCGAGTTTATTCGCACAGTAGACAGCATCGCCTTTTTATGCTGAGAAGCTTGCAGTCGCGCGCGATGTCGGCGTTGAAGAAGCCTCAGGTGTTGTTCGTGCTGGGCGGCCCCGGTGCCGGCAAGGGTACCGTCTGCAGCAAAATCGTGGATAAGTACGGCTACGTCCACCTGTCGGCGGGGGACCTGCTGCGCGAGGAACGCGCCAAACCTGACTCCGAATTCGGCGAGCTCATCGAGGAGCACATAAGGAACGGGACTATAGTACCCGTTAAGATCACCTGCAACCTGCTGGATCGGGCCATACAAAATTCGGACTCTCAGTACAATAAGTTTTTAATCGATGGATTTCCAAGGAATGCAGATAATCTCCGGGGCTGGACTCAGGTACTTTACTCCAAAGGCATGCATGTATTCGTTGGTGATAAATCTATCAACAGTGCCAGTGCCAAGCCATTGGCATTGTTTCAAGTGTTATCTGCTTGCTTCTAATAAATTTAAGCCACAATAGTAAACGTAGAGATTGTAAACGTACATTTATAAATTATTTGTTTGTGTACTTTGTTCAAAAACTTTAAATGTGAGATATATAATATTGTAGTAGTAGATGTACTAAAATACGCTGAAGGTCAATTGTAGGAAGAAATGTAATTAACTGACTTTTTTATGTCTTGCAGGAGATGTCTGACAAAGTAGAAGTTAATGGAGTGCTATTTTTTGACTGCAAAGAAGAAGTATGTACTCAGCGTTGTTTAGGTAGAGGTGCTAAAGGAAGCGGACGATCAGATGACAACTTAGATACATTAAAAAAGAGGCATCAAACTTATATTACTGATACAATGCCAATTGTTGATCACTATAGGAAACTGGGACTTGTTTACAGTTTTGATGGTGAAAAGACACCAAACAAAGTATTTGAAGATGTGGAAGAAGTTCTAAAAAAGATAGGATGGTAATTTTAGATATCAATTTGTATTCTATTTCGTATAAATTTTGAAGAGAAAGTACTATAATAGCCAAACAGCATTATTGTTTCTGAAGATTTTATTAAATGGTACGACTGTCTTATGATCAATTTTTTTACACATATATTTTTATTTTAATACCATGGCATAGATAAGCTAGTAATGGACATTCCTTATACTGCACTGCATTCATTGCAAGCACAGGATTTCATAAAGATGTGATCATGTTCTACCGCTTTTAGTATACAGCTTCATTACAATAAATATAAATGATATTTTTTCAGATATTTAAATATTCTTTATGTGTACAAAACTGTACAGGTGCATATTTAGAATTTCCAAGTCTTTTACTTAAAACTTGAAATAATTTCTAGTATCACAATTGTACTAAAATAATGAAATGAAAATAAAATAATGTTATGTACATACGAAAGTGTTATTTCCCTAACATAAATATCAAATAAATTAATTAATTAAAAATATTCTGGCTTTTTTTTAGGTGTCTATTGCAAATTTATGATTAGAAAATAATTTTTTAAAGCAAATAAAGATGTAAAAATCTTCGAGTAACCAGCGCCATCTTGCCTAAACAAAATTAATTGGTCACTCTTATTAAGCCGCGAAATTTTGAAAATGTAATGAATGAACAGCATCTCAGCAAAGAAATTTATTAAAATGTAGGACTGTAAAAGAATACAATTTCTTTCACTACAATTTTGTTTATAAATTTATAGATTACATACACATACTTTTTAATTTGTAAGTTATTTTTATTTTCATATTTATTTATTAATGTTACACTAAATTTTAATATATTTATTATTTGTAATAGGATATAGATTTAAATAGCAAAAGTATTGTGTTAAAATTTTTGAGAATAAAATTGTACAAATATGTGGTAAAAACATATTTCAATAATTTAAAGTATCAAGTCATTAAAATGCAATTATCTTTTACAAACAGAAATATTGCAATTGAAAAAAAAGTTTTAAAAGTGCTTATAATACGTCGTGTAATACTTGTTTAAGTATCTATGAAAAGATCTGCTCATTTGAACAGTATAATTTGAAAGCAACGTGTTTTAAGAACTGACATCTTAGTATAATTGCAAAGTTAATGATAAATATTTTGAATTAAAATTCAATATTGAATGTTTACCAGCCACATGCTACAAACACCTCATATAGCTCTTGCGGCAAAAGCACGAATTGTTTTTCTTAACATTATATCCGATGATTGCATTAAAATTGCGTCTGTGTAAAAACAACATTTAGAATGCGACCAACGCACTATTGGGATTTTATAATCGTTATCTGTTCTTTAAAAATTATTCATAAAATTTTATAGCACTAGTGCCGAAAACGCCGTTTTATCGCACCCTTGCGTATTATAAAGTACCGTACGATACAAGTGCGGTAATATACTATTATACATAATATACTAATATTACATTCGTTTAATGAAGTACATATAAGCTTATGAATAATTTATGTATTTAACAGTTGTTGTTTAAAAGTGATTGTAAATAAGATGATGTTGCACCGTTCCGGATGTATTCTTAATTAAAAAAAGAAAATTGTTTTCTCGTTACACGCGAAAGCACGTCAACTAGCTTAAGCGAGACAGCGAGAGTAAGCTTTGCGCGGCACAAGTATTAAGTTGCATACTGCTCCGTTGATAAAAGCCTCACTCTCGTGCGAGGTGCGCAGTCACGTACTCACTCGCGCTCGCGCACACTAAAATTTTTCGATCGACTATAAAGAGAAGTCTTTTGAACTTGCTTAATATATTTCGACTGTAATTTGTTAGAATTAAAGTAATCGTCAGTAGTGTAATTGTTGAATTATGTGTCACTTTTATTTTTTATAAAAGAGAACTGTTTTCTTTGACAATGTACCTGGATAAATTTGTAATATCAAATTATTTAAATGTACTATAATTGTTTAAGTTGAGAATTCAAGGAAATAGTCTAATGTTTAGTAGAAAATTTATAAATGTTGCTATTAAGTTTTGTTTACTGTTTTATTTCCGTTAAAATATTATTTTGATGGAATATTTTTTTTATAATAAGTAAACCAATCATTGTATATTCAGCTTTTACGGGCAGATACTGACTGTTGCGATTAAACTTATTTAATAAATTTTGCATTTAAACTATTAGTGTTAAACTTAAACTTTATATTTGAAGAAACGCGTCGAGGGACGACAATTGAACCTTGAACCTATGCTACGGGTAGAAAGAGCGCTTTTCTCAATAGCGTTTTGTTGTGTTTAGTTTTAATTTAAATCTGGATCAACCCTATAAATTTGCACTTAATACCATTCGATAATACCATTAAAATGCTATTTAATGTTTTTTCTTCAATTTACTTGATTTTGTAAAATTTTAAATACTGTTTAGCTTTTGAGAAAAATGAAATGATTTAATTTTATTATCTAAGTTAAGATCATTATCAACGACATCAATTGTTAATATTCATAACTTGAAAAAACCTAGTTTTTTGTTTCAGTTCTTTATATCTTTTAAAAATTGTTGACGTTAAGCGAAAGATCGAAATGATGTAAATATATAAACGAAAGACATGTTTGCCGATGTGACGGTACCAATAAATAGATATCTGTAAGAAAAGTTATTGATTTGTCATCAATTTCAATGTTATAAAAATATCATATAATCTAGCCGTTCTTAGATAAACTAATAGTTATTAAAAAATCTCTCGACACGAATAGGAAAGTTCATTGACCCAACAACTCTACATCGAATGCAGTGATAGAGATCGATACATCACTTCTGAGTAAATGAAGTTGCGCATTTTTCTCGTCGAACTACGCAGTAAAACTAGGTATTATATATACTTATCAGATTAAGCAAATCAACAACAGTTTTTCATATGAATAGCATTAAAAAGGCATTAATTTAATTAAAATTTTAATTCAATTTAAATCAGATTATACAAAGTGGTAGGTAAGCTGTAAAAGGAAATCAGATTAAATTATTTGTCAATAGAAATTGCGTTACGTAAAGATGCACTTACTTATCACTGGTAATAAGCATCGGCTCAGAAAAAAATTTATTTATAATATTTTCGACTATTGTACAATATGCATAGATAAAAATCGCCTCTTTTTTTACAGAGTCCATAAGATGTAAGAAATCAATCAACTTCATTCTTATCTGAAGATCATCCTGCCTCTATCCACATCTTAATAGAAGAATTAAAACCAGATGAAAAAAATCCAAGAAGTTCCCTCGGTGAATCATGTGTGCATAAAGTGCACGAAATAATGAAGGACCCCCTCGATCCTCAAAGAAAAAAAACTATTAAAAATAAAAGTCCGAAAATCAGAAAGAAGAATCCCGCGACGAAGGTTGACTCTGCAGGCGCGCGTCGGTTTTTCGTCGGCACACACGTGGGCCGCGGCTCTTTTGCCCCCGTCTAGGCTCAGTGGCAACGGCCACTTTATGCGATGTATATAAAGGAACGAGCAATTGTTCTCCGGCAGTCTGCTTCTCGACTCGCTCCTCGCCGTTATCTCCGCTTGTGGGGCTTATCAACACGGGACCACGTGCTACGCCGGCCAACAGATCGATCGGGATCGCGGCGCCTCTCTCTCTCTCTCTCCTCTCTCTCTCTCTCTCTCTCTCTCTCTCTCTCTCTCTCTCTCTCTCTGTCTCTTTCTCTCTGTTGGATGACACCCGCGCCTACGCCGCTCGAACTACCGGCGAGTCCCCGGGACCGAGTGCTGCTCGCGCTTTGAGGATCTCAACTTTGGACGAGCAACGCGGGACGACGATGGAGGGCTGGAGGATCGCGGCGAGTCTCGTCCTGGTGGCGATGCTCGCGTCGAGGGAGATTCAAGCGAGGAGCAGCGCGCCGCCCCGGCCCGAATCGACCCTGCTCGAGCTGCTGGCGCAGCCTTTCGCACCCACCGAGGGAGCGTCCGTTGAGTGCATCAGGGACAGCAAGATTTACGTCGCCGAGCTCAGAAAGTACAGCCCCTGGGCACTGCAAAGTGCGTTTACTTTTATTATTTTTAATTTATTTTAGGTTTAATTCATTTCTTTATTCTTCATTTATACTGTAGTTATTATTTTTTTTTATTGAAACTACTTTTTAAAAAATAAAATGTTATTTATCATTGATCCATTCATTGGTTAAAAAAAAATCATAATGATTAATTTTTTTATCTGATTAAAATTCATTGTATGTCTTGAGTAATTCGAATTTCGAGTAGTACCAGCAAATTGTGTTATGTCAATTAAATACTTTCTTTAACACAGATAAGAAAATGTTTAAATGGAAAAAATATTTTTTTAGCTGCGCACATATGATAGAAATATTTGTATGTAAATGCATGTTATTTAACATTATCTTCTGCTATCTATAGGCTTCCGGAAAAAAGTTACAAATTGTACTAGGTTTTTGGAGTTAAAAATAGTTTAATTTTTCTTCTATTGAACGTTACTATTCATGGTATATTTTTAATTGTTTATTTGCATTTTAAATCACTTTAATTATTACATTAGTTGTAGACGAGAATTTTCTCACACCTTCAACTTGAACGTCAATTTCACTGTCTTTTCAAGTACAACAAGGTAGTCGTAAACGTCGAGGCTAACTGCAGGTGTGCAAATAATATTTGACGTCATCGTCACGTTTCACGATTCATTGATTAGAGAGTCATTGATCTAAGGACCTTGAATTTTCCAACTCAAATTAAGTACTTTTCTTAATAATTTCGAGAACATTGTTCTCTATAATAGATCTTATAAGTAGTTTCCTGTTTTTAATGGCAGTGAAAAGAGTGAAAAGTACTTCGAGGTATTTTCAGGTAGAACAAAATTAAATAGTAATTATTAAGTACAATTATACACTTTTTAACCCCTTAACTGGTAAGACTTTTGTAGCTTTTCTTGCCAAAACTGGTAGCCACAAATACTATGTTTAGTTGTAAAAAATATTGTTTTAAGGGGTTTAAATCTATTACGAAATATCGAAGTTATCCAAATATTTGTATATATGATACATAGACAGTTTTGGCACGACTGTTTTTTGTGCATATATGTTACATAGCCAGTTAAGGGGTTAAGGAATATAGAAGTTTGGATAAACTGAATGTAAAAAATAATAATAATAATGTATGTAAGTGCATTATCCAGTCCTACGAAGTAAGGCAGATTGTTACAAATGTTATTTTAATTGTAACTTAATTTAAACTCCATAGTACTTTATCGATAATTTTTTCAATTTTTTGAAATCTCCAGTGAACTTTGATATAGTCGGTTATCGAACTGCACTTACAAGATACGCACAATTTAATTTTCCTCCATTCATTTTTACAATTCGCACACAATTTAAGCGACTTAAGCGAAGCAAAAAATAATTGGACCCTCTAACATTTTCATTCCAAAGAAAATCTTTGAATTCGCATTAAACTCGTACTTGAATTAAATTTTCCAAAAAAAAAAACCCAGAGATACAAAGCGCATCGTTTCTTATCAGTCTATTTACCAGAATCCGTTTATTTTCTGAAATCTATCTCCAGAAGCTGGGCTCGATGCGTCATTCAATTACATAATAACTATTCTTTTTCATCGCGCTTCATCAATTTTTCGAGCAGCCAATATCGAATATTAAAAAAAGAGTCCAAGCGTTCAGTCACTCCTCCAAAAACCCTTCGAACGTCGATCAGCCGCGCGTTGCGCAATCGTCGACGAGAAGAGAAAAGAGAAAAAGTGTTGTGTCGTTTGAAAATATCGCGGAGCGAGATTTCGTCGCGTGAAAGAGAGACGGAGTGACGCAGAAAGAGAGAGATTTAAGTGGATTCTCAAAGAAAAAGAGCGCTCGTGGTAGAAAGTGGGTCGGCGAGGAGCGTTGACCGTCCTTGTGCTTACAGAGTTCACTGACGCAACTCGATGTATTGCACAGTTGAGCCACCTTGCCACGGAGAAGAACAACCTTTTTGGAGGGGGCGGAGAGGGGGGATTCCCCCGGCGGCGGCGCGTGCGCGAGTGCATCATTTTTCTCAATGAAACCAAGTGCAATGCACCGCACACCTATTAAATGCGCGTTTACGCGGCTGCACGGCGGTGCGTCCGGTGACGCTATTAAATCACTCTCTTTTCACACGCCGGGCTCGTTTATTTTTATGTCCTTGCTTTATGAAGTCGGACGATGGCTTAAATGCACTTGAATGCAACTAATTGATTCACTTCTTACATTGATTCTTTTTTTCTCTTCTTACTGCATATCACTTTTTTTAATTTTACGTTTTTTTTAAGATGTGTGGCTCCCTTTTGTAAGGGCAAAATTAAACTTCACCAATGTTAGGACTAGTGAACAAATAAATGCAAGTTTCAGTCTATGGAGCGTAATGTACTCTAACGTACTTGAAATTCAATTGCGGTGATATTCCTGCGCACGATATGGGCCAGCTTACATTGACAATTGCGCGTTTCGGAATGAGGAAGTTTGCTTGTGTAAAGCTCCGGAGCAGATGGCGCCAGCCTCAGTCGTCTCTGTCATGACCACTTTGCAAACACAGACATACTTTTCTTCCTACCTGGCTCGAAAATTCGACGTTCGTCCCTTTGTACCTCCACCGCAAGTCGATGTTCTCTTCCTAGCTAGCCTATATGTTCCAACGTAAAAACAATTTAAGTTAGGATGTTTAGATGTTTGGATTAAGAGCAGATTAGTATGGCTAATATGATTTTACCAAACATTCAACTGTGTTTTTTTAGAAATTTGACGAAATGTCAACAAAAATCATATACCGTTACCGATAACATTATTATTATTTCATTTTATATTAACATACTTTATTTAAACATTATAAAAAGTAAGGACGAACTTAATAAAATTAATTGAATTTGTGTAAAAAGCTTCATCTAATATTCGTATTAAATTTTGAGCGTGTTAAAGCATGTTAAAAAATGTTTGACAATTTTGTATGAATCTTAAATTTATATTATATTATATTAATTAAGCTATTAATTAACATGTAATAATTATGTTTTACAAAAAACATTTCTCTGCAACTATATTAAATATAGTTAAACTTTAGTCTCTTTTTCGCTCCGGGCTCGTTTCGCTGGGGCCGTAAATTTTAGTGAATGCTGAAAAGCTCTTCGCTCGGTACCAATTCCTAAACCAGCTAATAGAACAAACTAACTCAGGGATTAACCCTTACGGAGGGAAGTAAAAAGAAAACACAAACATGGCGGTGGTTATGAAACAGACGAATCATAGTACGTGCTTTGCGTTTTCTTAATTAGCAACGAATTTTCGACCCGACGATAAGCATTATGATGCGCTCGAGACTTTTGAATTTTCCTCATACGCACTTCCATTCATCATTTGCCAATCGCATCATTATATGAACGCTTCCTCGATCGATGCTTTATGGCATTTCCTTGATGGCTTCATTAAAGCATGCAGTTTCTTCTTGGTCGCGATCGAGATGAAGGGAGTTTCACAATATAAGAATTTTTTCAGCAAATACTTTTTAAAAAATTATTAACTTTTTAATTATATTATTAATTTTCATACTATTAATTTTTGTTTCAATTCAGATTGCTATACAAATTTCCATTTCCTACGTATTTATATTTAAAAAATAGGGTTTATAGGCCTACTGCAATTTAAGCAGTTTTGAGAATACGGCCGGCTTAAAGTGTATTTTTGTATATTAAATTTATAAATATCATTATCACGAACATTTCAACAATTATTTAATCGCATGACTAACGGTATAATTTTTAAAGCTCTCAAGGAGATTTGAAAAGGCGCGAATCAAAGGCAATGCATATAATAAAGAAAAATTCCTCTATGCAAAAACCATTCTTTCACGCTCGGACGAAAAAACGAAACTAAATAAAGCAATGCATCAAGACAAGCGCAGTTCGCATCGATTACGCAAATCTGTAGGACACTATGAAGTAAGCCTGAAGACTCCCGCTAAATCTGCCCGCCGGTCATTCCCGTTGCGATAATACTCGCGGCGGAGTTTCGCGAGGGCCGCGCGCGCGAATGCACCCCGCCCGCGGGTGCCGATAACGCCTAATACGCGGCGGCAGCTCGTTGTTGATAAACAAAGCCGTTGATTTCACAAGTCGACACCGTTTTCGATATGTCGCTCATCCCGGCTCGTATCTCGCGAGCAGCTCGCGTCTCTCCTATATACGGGCAGTGCGCGCGACCGCGGAGTTCGATGACCGACCGCGACGAAACCCTCGAGGGGGGATGCCGCGTCTCCCCCTCGTTGGCAGCGCGCAGGTGCAGAGTTCGCGAGAGTCGGAGAGAGAGAGAGAAAAAGAGCGAATGAGAGAGAGCGGAGGCTGCGGATACATCGCTGCGCGCGCGCCTCGCGGCTTTTTCGATTATATTTTCATTAATCGTAATGTAATTGTGGCTGTGATTGACAAGCGCGACCGCCTCGATAAAGATAATCGTAATGTTTCTGTCGGGGCCTCCCGCGAGCGGCCGCATCATTTACTTGGCAAATTGCGCGCCTTATTTACTTGAGACCTGTCAAACGTTGACGAGCGCGCCGATCCTTATATCTTTTGACGGGGCTGCGCGCGCGTTTGCATTAATGAAACAGATTATGCAGTTTGACGTACTTCTTGCGTTAGATTAGCTCGATTGATATTGTTTGCGTGGGTTGTTTTGTCGCGCGAATTTCTCGTGACGAATAAATTAAGTTAACTGCATTATGAAGAAAACTATTTCAAATCTTGTAAAGAAAAAGTCTTCTTATTATTATTCGAAAATAAAAGTTAAAAAAAAAACAAAAAAATGATCATCATTTATTCTTTATTTTTAACTGAAAGTATAATTAGGAACAGGATTCTAGTTCTTTTTATACGTGACTGTGGATCAATGATTAATTTTATTTATTAAAATTGGTTTTTAACTGCAGTATTTCAAATTTTTCCGTAAATCATATTGTTTAAATGCAGCGAATAGAAATAGTAGAGTGCAGGCGCTAGAAATAGTGTCGTGAGGCGACATCTGTGTGACTTTTCTCTCTACTGCTATGTACTTTCTTATTTCCGCATAATTTTTTTTTACCGCGTATATATCTAAAAATTGGCTGTAATAGTCTACAAAAGCGCGCAGATGTCGCCTCACCCCTGAACTGATATAGATCGCACCTAAATTAAATTTTCAACAAACTAGTGTATCATTAAAAGAAATTAAAAGGAAATTGGATGAAAATTACTTTTTCAGTGTACGACGCATCGGCGAAAATTCCTCCTGGGCTCATAACCGGAAATATTCAGCAGCTGGGAAATTACGACGAATGCTTGCAAATTAAAACGAATCAGAAGTTCGCAGCGCAAGCTTGCAGTGCCTCTGTCCAATTTGAAATTCTGAAAGGAAAAAAGACGTCAATAGAATTGGATATGAAGGATTTGTTACTTCAGGTTGCCAAAGCATCGGTAAAAATATAAAAAAAGCACGCTTTTGCCACGCGTAAGTCTAAAATAATCTAATAAGTAACATATCATCATCGTTCTAGAATTTAAAAGATGCGCCGGAGCATTCCGTCGATTACGAATGGATGTGGTGCGTACCGTCGTCGTGCAATTCTTCGGAAATATCCGAAGCCCTCGAACTTGCTCTTGACCCTCTAAAAATTGAAGGACGACTCGATTTCGTCGTGACGGTTAATGCAAATTCCTGTCAAACCGACTCCGTTGGTCGCAATAAATTTGACGTGGCTGATTGGTTTTACGTGTAAGTATCTACCAACAATTTTTGTTCTTATAATTCATCTTAAAAAAATACACTGAGAAAAAAGGTCAGTAATCACAACTGACGGTTAGTTGTTTCAATTAATATTTGGTTGAAACCAATAAATTTTTGTTGTATCAAATAAAATTTTGGGTGAAACAAGTTACATATTAGTTAAAACAAATAGTGGTTAATTGTGGTTACTGAGTTTTCTTTTCAGTGTAATGGAAAGCAAAGTGTAGTAGGAGCCTAAACAATTGTTTTTGTATTTAATATTAGGAGTATTTGATAATAATATTTATAATAAGAATTATTTTTCATTTCTTGTTATAATTTAATTATTTTTATCGATTTATAATTAAATCCACGTTTTTATTATGTGAACTCCTTTGTTCCCTAAACAATTATTTTATCGTAATAATTTTGTTTTCAAAATTATAGATAATAGAATCTTTGAAAATTTATCAATGTTCAATCGATGATAGTCTTGATAATAAAATCTTGTTTTGTTCTACCGCGCAGTGGCACAATGCTGGTATTTTTGGTAATAATCATAGCCAGTACAGTTTACGACGTCCACGTAAAGCGCAGTAACGAGGAATCAAATCGCAAAGGTATGCACGTACCCCTATAGACTTTTCAATAGAACCATACATTTTCATCGACGGATTTGTGGCAGCATGCTCTAGGCACATGCTTGCAAATGTGATATCTACATGTCAATTGAATTAGAGCCTGATGTGACGAATAAAACAGTTAGTTCTAAATTTTTGATTTCCACGTGCGCATAGAAAAACGCTGCAGTGTCAACGAACCTTCAAGTGATGTTTCTGTTCTTTTTTTTTTTTGTAGATACTGCACGCAGCTTGCTGTCGTCTTTTTCTGTATACACAAATGGAATAAAATTGTTGAGTACTGAGAGGCCAAGTGGCACCATCACCTGCCTGGATGGAATACGGTATCTCAGCATGTGCTGGATTATATACGGACACACTTTTTATTTGGAAGCTGTTGGAGTTAAAATGAATCGCAGTGACATTACAAAGGTGAATATTCTCTGTTTTGTTCAAATCTCAAATGTCTTATTCAATGAAAATTATTAATTGAAATTAAAAATGTTTTAATTTAAAAAAAGAGTTTGTCATCTATATGCAAATGCCTCGTTTATCCGCACTATATTACAAGGCTTTGAAAAACAATCTTTTTAACTAAGTCTATTTAAAGAACAGAATTTTCAAATAACAATCCATTCTGATTGAAGCGCATTCCATTTCCAAGCCTGCCAAACGGAAGATTTTAACTGAATTGCATAGAATTTTAGAATTAACATTATTTTTACACCTCCAGTCAGCTGAATTAGTATTCATCCAGTATAAAGGATGCATTCTAAAAGTTTATAAATGTATAGTTAAGCTCATTCCAAATTTCAAACGCTAGGAAAACGCACAAATCTCCTTATGACTGCACAAGTGCACGAAGATCTGGAAGATCTCAAAACCGAACGGGCGAAAATTCTCCTTTCCGCCAAAAATGCGCTTCGGCGAGGACACGACCGCATGACTCGACGACCACTTGCAGCTTTTCAGAAAAGAAAATGCGCCTGCAAAATGGGGTCAATGACGGTTGCACGTCTGTAGATAGCGTTTCTCTATATATAGTGCATTGATCACGTTTCGTTCGGCGCGCCTCGCGAACGCGTGATTGGTTTGTATTATTCGCGATTGGTCTGTATTGTTATCGATAGCGAAGCGACGTTCGAGAAAAAAAATTAAGAGGCGTCGGTGGAAATAACGTTCAAAGGCTTTTCCACTCCGCTGCAGAGTTGGCGATCAAGGCTCGTTCGGTTGCGCCGAGATCGATGGCTCTCTAAGGGCAAGGATCAAGTATGAATGAAGCCACGTGGTGATATTTCCTTATGTCTCGGTTAATCGATATAAACTGCGATTTTACATTGGAAAAACGATTATTGCTCGCCCACATGCAGAGGAGCAAGGACGTATCTTTAAAAGGCCTTTTTCCAATTGATCGTCGTTTAAATGACGGTGCGACGATAATTTTCATTGTTGACAGTCGTTGGCTCTCAATTGTGCTTCTGGATTAGATGATATCGCAATAAATTAAAATCGAAGTACATCGTAATAACGCAATCCTGATCTGAAACAGGTTATTAATGCTATAATTTTAGCTAAATAAAATATTTTTGATTTTAGTTACATGAAAATTGGACTTCATTACTGGTTTTAAACGGCAACATAGTCACGGATACGTTTTTCTTGATAAGCGGAATTTTGCTGGCGTATACGTCTTTAGCGAAGACTAGAAAGGAAGAAAATCCGTCCGTCAATATTGTCAACCTGTACCTAAATCGTTATTTAAGGTAATCATTCAAAAGCATTTTTGTAGCTATCTGTCAGTAAGTATCACGTTTAAACGCAAAACGACATTGTTTATTTTTAGATTAACACCTGCTTACGCTATAGTAATAGGATTTTACGCAACCCTCTTCGAAAAGTTGGGTTCCGGACCAAAGTGGAACATATGGGTACATAACAGCAAACTGGACTGTCGAGCCAATTGGTGGACTAATATTTTGTACATAAATAATTACGTGAATGTATCTAACATTGTGAGTGAATATTCTCAAAAAGTAGCTGCAAAATATAAACGACAAGATCAAAAGAACAAATTTTGTTTCACAGTGCATGTCCCAAAGCTGGTATTTGTCCGTCGACATGCAGTTACTTTGGATTTCGCCCATTTTTTTGTACCCGATGCTGAAGTACCAAAAAAGCCTCTTTTTTTGGGTTGTGAGCTGCGTTGGAATAGCCGCATCGATTTTCATACCATTCAGTGTGACGTACTTTTTGCGATTGACTGGAACTATGCTTTATTACAAAGGGTAAATCAGAAAGACGAAAATAATTATTCTTCTTTCACTCGGTGCAGTATTTTCATTTTTTAAAATGCAACTTTTTATTTCAGTTTACAAGAACTATCTGACGTGTACTTACAAATTTATACGAGAGTGTACACCAGAGCGGGACCCTACATCATTGGGCTGTGCGTAGGCTACATTATGTTTAAGACTAAAGATTTCAAAGTGAGAATTCCTAAGGTATAAATTATTATTACTTCAATTTAATATTTGAACAAAATTTATTTACAGTTCTTGTAAAAAATTTTGAAATAATTATTACTTTTAGCTTTATCTTTTATCTGGATGGCTGGTGGCTATAACGGCAGGAATGGCCGCGATTTTAGGACCGCGACAAATGTACTTCAACGACCACGCTTACAGTAAATTGGAAGCCAGTTTCTACGCAGGATTTCATAGACACGTTTTTTCCCTGGCCGTCTCATGGATCGTTTTTACTTGTGTCAACGGTTACGGAGGTATAATTATATGACTGTGTAAAAAGTGAATGATTTATGTCACACGTTGAAATTACACTTTGGATTTTCGCGCATTTCTAAGTTTATGAACATTATCATTTAATCTAACTAATTGTAATAATTAATATCTATTAATTACGAAAAGCTGCATTCATTAATTTCCAAATATAGCATTGCAACGCGAACCATAAAGAAAACACTATGCAATAATTATTTGCACCAGAGATTATAAATGCAATGATTCGCCAGTTCAAACACAGATAAATCTTGTGCTGTTTATTATGTCACTGTTGGTGTTGAATAATCTGCACAAAAACAGTCGGAATACGAATACATTGATTTCAGGAATGTTCATAACGCAATTGCATAAACAATGGTGATAAACTGACTTTATTAAGCTCGCCTCTCAAATGAAATGCATTTAATTGTATTAACGTAATTTCAATGCATTTACAAATTTTATTTTGAAACTCAGAAGCTTAAAATTTTATTTCAATTAACGACGAAAAGGAATAAATAACAAAACAATCGCATTTATTCGAAAAGATTAGGATGAATAAGACGAAGCAATGGATTTTAAATAATAAGAACTTTATTAAACATTATTAAAAATACATTGGTTCGTCTTGCATGCTTCACAAGAAAAAATAAATAAATTTTGTCATCATATTAATATATTTATAAATGTTTTAGGTCCGTTAAATTGTCTGCTGTCATGGCGTGCCTGGGTGCCATTATCAAAGCTGACCTACAGCGCATACCTGAGTCACTACATCGTCCTCCTGTACAACGTGGGTAGTGTGCGCAGCAGCGGAAATCTTTCGGGCTTCACGGCAATCCACGTCTTCTTCGGCAACCTATGCCTGACGATGCTCATAGCTCTGGTGCTGTGCTGCTGCTTCGAGATGCCGTTCCTGACGTTGACGCGCCACCTTCTCATCCCCAAGCCGACGCGGGATATTATCGGCCGCCTCGCCGCAAAGGATAGCAATGAGTTCGACTACGGATCCGAGATTTCGGGTCAGGGTCTGTATCGTTCCAACGAGAACATCATCGAGTCGAAAACCAGCAGCGCCGATAGTGTCTATACCATCAGCAAGAGCGTCAGCTCCGAGGGTACCATCGAGACTCCCACTCCGAACACTCAGCGGAGATAGACGGAACGAAGAGCTGCTATACCTTTTTTTACGTTGCTAATTTTTTTTTTTTTTTCATCAGAGGCTTTATTTTTTTATTGCGTTAAATTGCTGTGTACTTATCTAGTATTTTACGTGAGCGTTGAGATGAAAGATTCAAGCGGATATAGTAATTACTTGGTAGTTTTTGTAAGTTATTAAACTTATAATATTAACTTCGGCAATAATAACATCGAGTTATTTATAAAATCGCTGTTTCAGTTGATAAGGAACATTCTTGATTTTCGGGTGATAGATGATTTAGCGGAAGATAAGTAAATTAATTGATAAAATTAATTCGACGACTTTAAGGAATATTCGGTAAGGTCTTTTAATGATTAAATGATTTTAGTCTACTTTTATAAGTAAACTTAAAATTATCGGAAAAATATTTTGAAACTACGTAACCAAATAATTTTCAGTGTTCATAAATATAAGTTAACTAAAAGCTCAAATAGTATTTTTTTATTTTGTGAATATAATTAATTTTTAATAATAATATTTACCAGTAGATAATAACCAAAGTGACGATCACTAATGTTTACGAAGAGAACTAATTTTAAAATTACATAGTAAGATATTGCAATTTTCGGCTTACTATCCACGTATTATGTTCATCGCAGCCAAACCATTGTTAATTAAAGTTTTTAATAGAAACAATAAGCATTTTAAAAAATAAGTTATACACATAAGATTGATTTTAAAAAGGGTACGTAATAACGTATTTTGGGCCTCTAGGTACAAAAAAATGAAAGCTGCAATAACTTTGCTTTTTATTAATTTTACTTTTTTATTAGCTATAATAAACGTATATTTAAGTTTTACAATACAGTAATATATTGTTTTCACATCGCCATACATGTTTCGGTTATGATTTTTTGCAGCAAGTACTTTCATAATGTAATAATAGTATGAAGAATACTATTATTCGCCCAATACACAAACATTCACATGTCACCTTTAATAAAAGAGATTTCTATAGTGATAATTAGTCTGCAGATCTGTTCTGATGTTTCACGTTCTGAACATTTAAGTACATCTTACATTTTTTATTGTAAATAAAAGAATATTTCGTAGTATAAAATATAAAAGTAATAGATTTAAAATGTACAGAAATCACCTGATGTAAATATCGCAGCTATCACTACTAGGCTGTAATAATTTAATTTATAAATTTATTGACAAGTGCCACAGTGAGAACAAAATTATAATAAAATACTACAATATACATGTACACGCGTATAATGGATTGAATTGACAAATAAATAATTACGTTTAATAAGTCATTTACTTTCTATTCGTTTGAAACGTATACTTTCACCTCACTCGCAAAAGAGCAAAACCAAAGTCACTCCTTCGAGCACGCAGTTCGTCGAACGGCTCGTGAATACAACACTCGTGTAATCAATCTCTCACAGAATCGGGGAAAAAAAGTCGAGCGGAAAGAGAGCATATAACAACGAGTCCGTTCAGCATATCGACCGTAATCGACACCACGGGCTCCTCAATGTCGGCGGCTCGTCAGCGTTGCTTCAAAAGTGACGCACCCCTTTCACGCGTCGACGTTTTTCGGAGTATGGATGTACTTTGCCGAGACGACGGGAGAGAGGGTCAGGGTCTTAACTTTGTCGCAACGGGGGCGATCCCTGGAGGGTAGCGCTAAACTGGGGAGGCGGTGAAAGTGTCGCGTGCGAAATTTCGCCTCAAGTGCCGAGAGGCGCGTGCCTCGAGGCTCGTTTTATCGTGGGAAAGCGACGTTTGTTTGTTTTCATTTGATTATACTCGTTGTGACTCTTATAACTTCATTTGCTGATTGTATTGTGGTTAAAAGTTATTATCTAAACGGTTCCTGCGCATATAGTATTTACAATCGAAATATAAATAAAAAAAACAACGTGTGGGTCTCGGGACCCCCGGTAGGAACGAAGTTCCCTCGGCTTGTTACCGCCACTATATA